>CM062820.1:546183789-546605165 GCA_031772625.1 Pinus tabuliformis | reverse complement strand
ATGAGTTCAAAGCACTGGTCGAGAAAGGAATCGGGGAAGAAGGTGAAGGCTCTTAGGAGCAACAATGGTGGTGAATTCATCTTTGGCGAGTTCAAGGACTTCTACAGTGTAGAAGGGATTCGAAGAGAGCTCATAGCTCCCCATAACCCACAGCAAAACGAGGTTGTTGAGTAGAAGAACAAGAACGATCGTGGGTGCTGCACGAGAGATGTTGCATGATCAAGGCCTACCCCTTCACTTTGTGGGCGGAGGCATGCAATATTGCAGTATATGTGTAGAAACCGTTGTCCTCACAGGATACTTGGCATGAGTACACCTGAGGGGGCTTATTCTGGTAAGAGGCCTAATCTTTCAATTTGAGGATTTTTGGTTCTAACGTTTACATGCATGTTACGAAGGATGCCAGGAAGAAGCTGGAGCTGACCGAAGAGGTTGGGATATTTGTGGGGTACACTGATGCGCCCCACAACTATCGTGTGTATTTTCTAGACAGTCGCAAGACTGTTGTACGACAGGATATCAAATTTCAGGAGGAGAAAGCCATGAAGTGTTCGCTTGAGAGGGAGCCACACTTGCATGCAGATGAGGAGCTATTAGTTCCTAAGGATGAGCTTCAGGATGTGGATCAGCCACAGGATGAAGTTCATGGAGTGGAAGAGACCACTCATGCAACGCCAACCATCAGAGGGCGAAAGCGCATTACATAAGCTGAGCAACTAGCTCAAGATGCAGAGAAGGTTGTAGGACCACCTATAGCTCAACGCAGATAGAGACAATCACCTAATCGGTACACTGGATACATGGCTCTTGTGAGCAAATGTGTTGTGACTAAGCCATCCTCTTTCGAGGAAGCTGTGGAGGACCCCGCATGGGTAGATGCCATGGTGTAAGAGTATGATTCGATTGTCAGAAACAGTGCATGGGAGATTTTCCCAAGACCGGAGGGGAAATTAGTGGTGGGTTCGAGATGGATCTACAAAGTGAAGCAGGTAGCTGACGCGAGTGTGGAGAAGTACAAGGCAAGATTTGTTGCCCGAGGCTTCTCATAGATAGAGGGGATCGATTATGAGGAGACATTTACACCTGTCGCAAGGTATTCTTCCATACATACGATTCTTGCTCTCTTAGTGCAGATGGGGTGGCACATTCATCAGATGGATGTGAAGATTGCGTTCCTCAACAGCAGCCCGAAGGTTTCGAGATCTTCAGCAGCGAGTTGCATGTGTGCAGGCTCAAGAGAGCGCTGTATGGGTTGAAACAAGCACCACGTGCTTGGTACACACAGATAGACAGTTATTTCACCGGACTTGGATTCTCCAAGAGTGAGGCAGATCCTAACCTATACCAGATTGTGGTGGAGGGTAAGTTGCTTATCATTGTACTTTATGTAGATGATTTGATTTTGACGGGAGATAAGCTGTTGATACTTTCATGCAAGGATGATCTTGCTAGAGAGTTTGAGATGAAGGACTTGGACCTCCTTCATTATTTCCTGGGATTGGAAATTTGGCAGTGTAGTGATGGACTATTTGTTTCTGAGGGTAAGTATGCTCGGGAGATACTGGAGAAGTTCAACATTCACGGCTGCAAGCCTGTTGATACTCCTCTTCCTGGAGGTTGGAGGAAGGAGGATGCTACTTCAGCGGAGGTAGTGGATGCCACTGTTTATCGACAGTTGGTGGGGTCGCTTATGTATCTGGTCAATACACGACCTAATATATGCTATGCTATTAACCAGCTTTCACAAGCTATGGTTAAGCCAACCAAGCTCTTCTTGAAGGCAGGCAAGCATGTATTACGTTATCTCAGAGGCACATCGGGATATGGATTGTGGTACATACATGAGGATGAGGTGAAGCTATGTGGCTTCATGGATGCAGATTGGGTAGGGAGCCCAACAGACAGAAAGAGCACATCTGGAGGGATCTTCAGTATCGGGTCGACAACAGTTTCTTGGTACAATAGGAAGCAAAGATCCGTGGAACTCAGCTCAGCAGAGACTGAGTATATGGCAGCAAGTTTGGCTGCATGCGAGGCTATATGGATGAGGAAGATCCTGGTCGGGTTGTTCGGGTCATATTTGGAGCCTACTGTGATTTATTGTGATAACCAAAGTTGCATTAAACTCTCGGCTAATCCAATATTTCATGATAGATCTAAGCACATTGAAATCAGGTACCATCATATCAGAGATTTTGTGTAGCGGAGAATAATGTTACTTTCATACATTCCAACGGAGGATCAGGATGCTGATATCTTGACGAAGGCGCTCACCAGGAGCAAATTTGAATACCACCGAGGCAGGATAGGGGTTGCAGATAATCCATATCTTGTTGAGAGGAAGTGTTGAAAATGCAACAAGATGATGGAGCTTAGTGGAAAGGAGTCGCCTTCACTAAGTGGGCCCGCAGGCTATTTTTGGCGCAACGTCTATTTTTAGACATATGGATCATGGTCTATGAGTTGCAGGATGCTATTTGTGGATGATTGGTCATGTTGGTAAAAATAAATGGACTTCTATTTTTAGACATATGGGCAGAGTCTATTTTTAGACTGCCAGGCTAAAAATAGAACAGTCGAATATTATTAGCTCTTAATAATATTTGGACTATAAACATTATCTTATCCTCTTGGAGCACTTTAGTTCGAGCTACGGATGTGGCACATGCAGCTGTCAGAAGGAAATACACTTTTCTTATGGGTCAGTTGAGCTATCGCATGATGGACTTCAGTTAGAACTCAAGTGATTGAGTTTGGTGGAGTTGATTGAGGAGTTGATGGAGTTGTGTTCAGTTTGACTTGGTTGAACTAGTTGTATTTAGTCTAACTGCAGAATACACTAGTGATGAGTGATGTGAATTAATTATAAATTAATTCACTAATTATCAACTCATAAAGCAACTAAAGAATACATCAGTTAACTTAGTGCATGGACAATTCAGTGGAGACAAGTGTTAGAGGTGGGTGAAAGAGTGAGACTGCTATCAGTTGTGACTATAGATGTGCATGAGATTTGCACATGCATTGATGGAGATTGCCAATGAGGATTGCGCAACACAAGCCAAGGAAAACGAGCTTGGATCATTCCTATTCTTGCTTTTGGATTGCGCAGTAGAGGCAGGCAGACATCGGAGGAGATTTGAATCTGTGACTTGATTCATATCTGAGCTAGTTTGTGTGTAGCAGGTGGAGATAGTACTGAGTACTTGTGAGCAGTATTGTACTATGTATTGTTACATGTTTTCTATCATTATAATATACAGATAGTTGGGGGTTTTCAGCTATATGCTTTCCCTGGTTACATACTGTGTTAATGTGCGCATGCGATTGATGTTTCATTGTTTTTAATTCCACAAAATTGACGATCACGTAGAGGAGGTTATGTATTATGCATGCATTCCGCAATAGTGTATAATCGGGATAATCTCTGTGAATAAGTGTCATATTATTCAAAATTTCTACAAAATACACGAATACATATTCCTCACTAGTAGTGCTAATATACTCATTATCATATAACAACATTAATCATCATTTATATTTCACATATATACATAGAAATACAACTAAGAAACTTATCTTAATAATTGAATAACTAGAAATTGAGGGAGGGATATCAACTCTCCTCCCGACCATAGCCCAACTACATTATTATACTTTCTTGTAGTTAACCACCCTCGAGCTAGATTTATAGTTTGAGGAGTCAAGTGCTCAAGGGAAATTCACACCAATCTAGTTAACCAATTCACATAGGAATCAAGAGTACACAATGCCTCCACCTGACACACAGGAGTCCAAAGAACACATTATCTGCACCGAAACAACACTTTAGGGAGTTTAGAGCACATAGTGCTCCACCTAAACAACAATTTAGGTATTCCAGAGCACATAGTGCTCCACCTAGAAAACCTATAGGAATCCAAAGGCTAGAGTATCTCCACCCACATCATCCTTCAGGAAGCTAAGGCCCATGGCGCCTCCACCTATTACGCTCCATGAATCTAGATCACACCATGTACTCACCTAATAAACTCCATGGAAATCCATACAACCCAGTTTCCACCTGTTAAACAACATGGGAATCCAGAGCACTGTCCAGTGGCTCCACTTGATAAATGACACAGGATATAGAGGACAGTCCTGTCACTCCACCAGCTATTTGTTTCTCTTCGTGAGATTTCCTTTGTTGTTTATGCCTTCTCTTCATATTCTTCTCTATGCATTCCCTCCATCATTCTATTTTGTCATTTCCTTTTCCCTTTTCTTGTTGGTTAGATCCAACTCATCCCACGAGAGCATGATTGGCTCCTCCTTTTAATCAAGTGCCCATACACCATTTTTATACGTTTACATATTTCTTTTGTTTCAATAGGGATATGGGTGACTATTAAATGCAAAATTATGATCTTGGCTATTTCCCCAAGAATTTTCCAAGCAAATTCTCCTCCACAAACTTGGAATATGTGTCATCCTCTCAGTCCAATAATCATTTATAATTCACATCAATTTACATGAACAATTCATATAATAATATCCACATGAGGGGTGACAAAAAGGTATGTTAAAGATTCCACCCCCTTCGAGGAACATCATCCTCAATGTTCTATTCCTGAACATATAATCTATAATGAACTTTATATAAAAATAATTATCTTTACATTTTCTTACACAACAAATGAAAATGGGTATGATACCCGCATTTGATCAACAATTTCCCAACTGGCTTCACCTAGTCCAAAGTGCTTCCTTTGTACCTTGGCCTGCTAAATTACTTGATTTTAGAGTGTGATCTTCCTCCAATCCAAAATGCATAGTGGCTTTAGTTGGAATTCTCCCCTGCATTCCACTTGTATCATAAATTAATCAACAACATGATTAGCATCATGCACATGCTTTTTAAGCAAATAAATATGGAAAACATCATGTGCCTTCACTGTGGGTGGCAAGGCCAATCTGTAGGCCACTAGCCCCACTCTTTCAATGATCTGAAATGGTCCACAAAATCTGGGCACTAGCTTTGCACAAGACCCAATTCTAAGTGAATGGTGTGATGCAAATATAAACATGTTCCCCCACTTGGAACACTTTGTGCATTCTCTTCTAATCTACATAAATCTTTTGCTTTTCTTGAGTTGTTTTTAAATTATGCCTAATAACAATTATTTCTTGTTCCATTTATTTCAACATATCAAGTCCAAGAAATACTTTGTTCACTGGATCATTCCAGCTGATGGGTGTGTTACATTTCCTACCATATATAGCCTCAAAAGGACTCATTTTCAATGATTCTTGTTAACCATTGTTGTAGGAAAATTCTACCAAAGGAAGAAAATCTTCCCATCTTTTAGGATGATGCATGACATACATTATAAGCATGTCCTCCAACACCCTATTAACTATTTCAATCTATCCATCTATTTAAGGATGGTACGTTGTGTTGAAAGCTAACTTTGTCCCAAAACCAACAAATAACACTTTCCAAAACTTCAAGGTAAATTTGGCATCTTGATTTGAGATGATATTCTTGGGTATACCATGCAATCTAAATATCTCCTTCATAAAAATATAAGCAATATCAATTGCCTTGTAAGTGGATAATAACTATGAAATGAGCCACCTTGCTCAACTTATCTACCACCACCATTATGGCATCATGCTTCCTAGATGTCCTTGTTAGTCTAATAATGAATCCCATATAAATCACTTCCCACTTACATTCATGAATGGGGGTCAGTTGCAACAATCTCACTAGATGTCTACGTTCTACTTTCACTCGCTGGCACTACAAGCATCTAGCAACATATTCGACCACATATTTTTTTATTCCTAGACAATAACATATATTTTTCATGGTTTTTATCATCTTTTGATAACCAAGGTGACCTAAATATGGTCTTTTATTAAATTCATCCAAGATGAGATTCTTCAAGTTTCCCATAAAACGTATATACCATTTATCTTTGAATTTCAATAGTCCATCCTCTGTGAAGGAATAATCCTTACCTAGTGCCCCTTATGGGTCATGCCACAAGTTTTCTCTCACTTGCTAGTAATGATTATGTTTTTGCATTGCCTCTTTTATCTTTTCTTGGATGTAAACTTCACAAATATTGATGGCTATCACATTAGCCACTTGTGGCCTTTTGTTGAGTGCATCAATTACTTTGTTTTCTTTTCCTTTGATGTACTTGATTTCAAATCAAATTCAATAATCAAGGCTAGCCACATTTCCTGTCTTACATTTAGCTTGGGTTGATCAAAGAAATACCTCATCCCTCCATGATCTGACATGAAAACAAATTTCCTTCCAAGGAGGTAATGCCTCCACATTTTCAATGCATGCATTATCATTGCTAGTTCCAACTCATGAGTGATATTATTTACCTCATGCTCATTAAAATTCCTTGATTCATAAAAAACCACTTGTCCTTCTTACATGAGGACTCCACTAGCCCTTCCTTGCAAGCATCTCTACAAACTACAAAATATTTTTTCGGATTTTCTATCCTTAATATTGGTTCACGCATGAGAAGATTATTTAACTTCTCAAAGTTGGTCGCAGAATCTTCTTTCCACTAGAATTTAATTCCTTTCTTTTACAACATTGTTATTGGATGCCTAAAATTTGAGAAATTATCAATAAATCTCCTATAATGATTGTCCAATCCGATTAAGGATATGTATTTTTTCACATTTTGAGGAGTAGGCCACTCCATACTAGATTTATTATTTTGTTGGTATACTTCCACTCCTTCCTTGGAAATAATATGTCCCAAATATTGAACCTGTGACTGGAAGAATTCACATTTGTTGAGTTTGGCATAGATCTTGTGCTCTCTTAGAAATTGGAATATTGTTGCTAAGTGTTTTTCATGCTCTTCCTTAGTTTTTGAGTAAATCAAGATGTAATCCACAAATACCAGTACAAACTTGTCTACGTATGGATTGAGAACAATATTCATTAAACATGTAAATGTTTTTGGGGAATTTTTGAGTCCAAACAACACAACCTCAAATTCATTGTGATTCATACCAAATGGTACCCAGACCTCAAGTCGACCTTTGAAAATAAAACAACCCCTCTCAACTGATTAAGAAGGTCATCAATGTTTGGTTGAGGGTAATTGTTCTTTATGATGGATTTATTTAATTTTCTATAATCAAGAAGTTTTTATCAAAGTGCCTTCTTTCTTATTTACGAATAATACAGGTGCTCCCAAAGGTGATACACTAGGCCTAATGTATCCCATGTCTGGCATTTCTTTTAATTGTGATTTTATTTCCACCAGCTTCGACGTACTCATGTGATGTGGGGCTCTTGACACTGGTGTTGTTCCTAACAACAATTCTATTGAGAAATCGATTGAAGCAATAATCATATTTCTTTAGGAAACAAATTTTCAAACTTTAAAAATCAACGCTCTTCCAAATTATTGTCGTTAATTTCTAACTCGTTGGTCACTTAAATAGTGTACAGCTCACATCCCTTCCAGCTGCACCACTTCATCTGCAACGTTGATATTTGTCAAAATATCATTGGTTTTATTTTTCCTTGCAACATCGCCTTTTATCCTTTGTCACTAAGGAATTCGATTGATTTAATGAATCAACTGCTTTTGGTCATGTGGTGACAAGTCCAAGTCTGCATGTGTGGGCATGCCACTTATTTCTATAGCGCATGACCTCACCACATTTTAAACACAACCCTTAGTCCCCGCTGCCAGTTGCACCAACCATGATTTTTCATGAGCTATATTCTTCAATGCACATCTCTCTGAAATATTAGGGCTAACATAACTAAAATTAGAACCCGGGTCTATCAAAATTGAAACTAGTTAGTTATTGATTATAACTTCCATCTCGATCACTGATGCTTGGTGATCAACATGCTTGTTGTCCAATGTGACGTAAATATGTAGCATTCTCTAAGCCACATCCTTCACGGTCTCTGCTTCTTGTAAATTATACACTCTTGGACCATTCTTCTATCACTAAGGATAATTTCTTTGTAGGAATTTACAGGGTAAGTTCCTTAGATAGAACACCAAAGGACACCACTCACAAACAAATCATAGATCGGTACACTAGTATTATTGACATGGTTAAAACCCTCAAAGAGGGAAATAGTCCACGGCCTAAGCCAATGTGGCCACTTCAGGAAATTTATTAATGTAAAAGAAAGAACATTTACATAAGCTTCACTCATGAATGGTCACCTTACAAATGACCCTCCATGCTCTTTAAATAGAGATCATGGACCAATCATGTGTTAATCCACAAATCAAGTGTCGATAATACCGAGGAGAGAACGAACCGTCGAATCACTTCATGTCTAGAACATATCGTGACTGTCGGATTGTAAGTTACAAAAATTACATAGTAAAGAAACACACTTTACTTAACTATACACTAGATCAAGTTATACTTAACTATTTCCTATGTGTCGGAATATCCTAACATCCCCCCTTAAGAACAACTTGGGATAGGATTGAAGGATGTATAAAGATGACACAATAGGAGAAGGAAGGAGGCATTAGAGACTATCCCCCCTTAGTGACAACTTCTTGAACTCCAACCATAAATTGGAATTTAGTAAACTTCGCCTCTGTGAGAGCCTTTGTAAATATGTCTACAACTTGATCGTCGGTTGAGCAATATTGCACTTCAAGAACATGGTCATGAATGAGCTTTCTGATGAAGTGCATGTGTAGTTCAACGTGTTTGTTGCGCTGATGTTGGACTGTATCTTTGCATAGTTGAATGGAACTTTGATTATCACACCAAAGTGTAGTCGGATGTTGCTACTGAAAACCAAACTCTGACAGGATCCGACGAAGCTACAGGGCTTCCTTACTAGCTTCTACGGTGCCATGATACTCTGCTTCTATTGAAGAAAGAGAAATGTCACTTTGTTTCTTGCAAGACCATGTAATAGGTCCAGAACCAAGAGTGAAGACATAACCTGTAGTAGACTTCCGATCATCAGGGTCACCAGCCCAATCAGAATCAGTGAAACCAACCAATAGAGGAGATGCTTCTACACTGTAATGAATCCCAAACCGAACTGTACCTCGAACATAACGAAGTATTATTTTAGTTGCTTTCCAATGACTTTCATGTGGGTTATGCATAAACCAATAAATAAGGCCAACAACCAAGGAAAGGTTAGGACGGGTATGGGTAAGATACAAAAGTTTTCCAACAAGCTGACAGTATAAGGTAGAATCAACTTTAGGGGAAGTATAAGTGGCTGAAAGTTTTTGTCTAGACTAAAAGGGATAAGGGGCTCTCTTGCATTCTTCCAAATGAACGTGGTGTAGAAGATCACAGACATACTTGGAATGGGAAAGGGAAATACCTTCCTTGGATTGCAAAACTTGAAGACCAAGAAAATAATGCAAGTGTCCTAAGTCTGTCATTTCAAACTTCTTTTTAAGGCTAGACTTCACATGGTTTATAAGGTTGGGATCACTACCAATAAGGATAAGATCATCAAAATAAAGAACAAGAATGATAAGATACTTACCCACTTTCTTGGTATGACAGTATTGTCATAATGACACCTAAAATAGCAGGTATCTAAAAGAAAGCTATCCATTTTGGCATACCAAGCTCGAGGAGCTTGCTTGAGACCATAAAGGGATTTCTTAAGCAAACAGACAAGGTTGGAGTCTGTTTTTGTAAAGCTAGGAGGTTGTTCCATATAGATTTCTTCATGCAAGTCCCTATGCAAGAATGTGGATTTAACATCCATCTGATGGACTTCCCATTCGAAAGAGGCAACAAGGGAAAGAACAAGGTGGATAGAGTTCATTTTGGCAGTAGGGGAGAAATTTTTAGTATAGTCAATGCATTCAACTTGTGAAAAACCCTTAGGAACAAGACGAGCTTTATGTTTATCAACTTTTCCATTTGGTCCAAACTTGCTTCTGTAAACCCATTTTCATCCCTTTGGAAGAGGAACAATGTCCCATGTATCATTTGCCAATAATGAATGATATTCTTCATTCATAGATGCATCCCAATCTAGATGGCCTGAAGCTTCTGCAAAGGTGTCAGGATCATAATTCGTTGAATCTTGAGCCAGTAAAGAAGAGGCTCTATCGAACTGAGAACATGTACGATGGTGATCTATAGGATCACCTGCAAGAGCACTTGTTGCATCCCGAGTAGCATGGACCCATTTTGGAAGTTGAGGAGCTGAAGGAGGATCTCGAGAAGGCAGGGGAGGATTGTGATCCTCATTTCCATCATATGAAGAAGAAATATTTTTAGAAGTAGAAGGGATAGAGAGAGGCGGCACATCCGCCGAACTAGGCTCATAGGCCGATATATTTTCAACAAACTTTACATCTCTTCTAATGATAACATTTTTTGATTTATGTTGAAGAAGTCTATAAACTTTGACATCTTCAGAATATCCAACAAAAATACAATTTTCACTCTTAGGTTCTAAGGCTTTATGTTTCTCATCTGGAATATGGGACCATGCTTCACTTCCAAAAACACGAAAGTGACTTACATCTGGTTTAATTGAGCTTTGTGCTTCTTTTGGAGTGATATTATTTAAAACATTAGTAGGAGTGCGATTTACTATGTAATTTGCACAGTTGATTGCTTCTGCCCAAAATTTAAGACTAAGTCCTTTAGATTGAAGCATACAATTAACCATTTCTTTTAAGGTGCGATTCTTCCTTTTAGCTACACCATTTTGTTTGGAGTATATGGAATAGTATGTTGCAATTGAATTCCATGCTCAGTGCAAAAGTTGATGAATTTGTTGTTAACATATTCTCCACCATTATCAGATCTTAACCTAAGAATTTGATGTCTAGATTGTTTCTCAACAAAGGCCTTAAAGGCCAAGAACATGTTAAAGACTTCACTCTTGATTTTTAAGAAGTATACCCAAGTGCGTCTAGAGAAATCATCAATGAAAGTTAAGAAATACTTGTAGCCAGAGAATGAAACAACTGGAAGTGTACCACACAAATCACTATGCACAAGCTGTAAAGGGGTTGAGGCATGCCAAGAGGCATGTTTTTCAAAACTATCTCGATGATTTTTTCCGAGTACACATCCGGAACAAACACCATCTCTGCAAGATACCATAGGAAGACCTGTCACCATATTTTCCTTACATAGATTTTGAAGAGAGCGATAGTTTAAGTGACCAAATCGCTCATGCCAAAGTTTTCTCACTTCATAATTATGAGCAAAAAATAACGAGGGAAGAGTTGATGACCCAAAGTTGTTAAAGTTATTTAACCTTGTAGAATCATCAACAATGCTAGTAGCTAAAATCTGTCTAGGATATCTTAGGTCCTTAATTACAACATCATGAGGTGAAATTCAACGATTTTACCTTCACCTGAATGAGTTATCTGATATACAGATAGAAAGTTGCGGGATAAGGTAGGAACACATAATACATCATTAAATTGACCATTGTCTAGACGAATAGTTCCAGTCCCTACAACACTAAGATATCTATCATCACCAACATATATATTTTTGGCGTTAAAATCATTTAAAGAAGAAAACATGGCTTTTTATTCTCCATGTGATAATAAGCTCTAGAATCAATGAGCCACTCATGAGAATGAGAAGAATAAGATACATTTAGTGCATAACCAGACTGAGATTCTTGACAACCACATGCAGAAAGTGTTATTCCTGAAGATGAAGTTGAAGTTGAAGAGTGCTCCAAATGGATGTTATGCTTCTTCATTGTTGCTTCCAAGGCTTCCATCTTCTTAAAGCATTTGGATTCTAAGTGGACATCACGATTACAAAAGTTGCAATGTCTATCAGTCTTCTTCGCTTTGTTTTTATTTGCCTTATAATTTTGTTGAATTGATTTTTCGTTTTGAGACTGAAATTTCTTAGGACCTTTGTTTGGTTTAGGACCATTCTTTTTAGGATGTTGCTTCTTAGGATTCTTTGAATTTGGTTGTTGCTGGGTTGCTAAGGCTTTCTTAGAAGAGTTTCTAGTATTAAGAAGACCAATATGTAAGAGTTTTTCTTGTTCTCTTATTAAAGAATCACAAAAGGCATCAAAAGAGGGGGGCTTGTAGGCTTGTCCTTGAGAAATAAATACTTCTCTAGTATAATGGAAGGTGGAAACAAACACAGAGTAGGTTGGTCCTAACTTAGTAAGAATGGAATAGATAAGGCTACCATCTTCTTTCTTAACCTTAACACCTTCTAAGAGAAGTTTAAGGGTCTTGAACTTGGACAAAAAATCTTCAATGGAAGAAAATTTATTGGGGTCCAACGTAAGAAACTCATTTTCGAGTTGATGAGCTCTAGTTTCATTTTTAATTCCAAAAACTTTATTGAGTTGTTTCATTGCTTCATTAGGGGTATCAAGTTCTGCGATATGGAATCTAAGGTCTGGAGAAATAAACATCCCTATCAACCCATGTGCTTGATCTTTCTTATTTTCCCATTTGGCTATCTTATCTTCATCTTTAGGTTTAGATTCATGGCCTGAGGCTATTCTATAAAGACCTTTACTTCTAAGTAAATCCATAATGTAGGATAACCATTAGAAGTAGTTGGTGCTGTCAAGAATAACTAGACATGTACTTTCCATTTTAAAAGAAACTGAAGCTGAAGATGTTGAAACTAAGTGTTCCAATGGAAAGATCTCAAAAAATTAGGCCGATTAAAAAAAAACTTCTCTGAAAACAGTTTCTAGATGAAGAAGTTATGGCTTTTTGAAGAAAAGTTGTTGAAGATGCCGATGAACTACGTGAATGTTGGGAAGTGAAGTATAATGGTATATTTAAAAAAAATCGCCCTCCTCTCCCTTTCCAAACTTAATCTAATTAGCTCACTTTAAAAAAAAGTTACTTTATGTGACCCATTTTTATAAATAAGTGAAAGTCATTTTTACAATTGTACTTTATGAACTACCCACTAAATTGTAACTTAAATAAAAGATAAAGTGACTTCGAAATTGTAAGTGACTCACTTTTTGAAATGGTTTACATAAAGTAACTTTAAAACATATGTTACATGTGACTTTTGAAAAAGTAACTCAACAAAAAGAAAGACTTGAACCCAAGACCTCTATTCTCTTAAAGTAACTTTGGAACAAGTGAGCTAGTTTAAAAGGTTAGTCATTTTTGGAAAGGAGGAAGGAGGTTTTTTTTTTTTTTTTTAAGCTTTGGAATGCGTACTTACTTTAAAAACCTCTTTTTCTCTACAAAACAAAAAAAACCACGCAACCCAAAACGAACATGCAAAAGAAATCCAAGCCTTATGGCTTAAAGTTAGATTTGGTCGAAAACTAAATATTTTCCTCAATGTTTCTGATTTTTTGAGATCACACTAAGGTGCAGTGGAAAAGAGAACACGCATGAGAAAAATCCTTTCTTTTGGTTTCTGGTTTGCCTAGATCGTACAGAGTCGCAGGGCAAAGAGCATACGCATAAATGAAAGGTATAGATTCGGTAACAAATTTTTTATAGAGGACTATAAACCGAAATAAATAGAGAGATAAATAATTGTAACTGCAAATAAAGACTGTATACCTCCAGATCTTAAAAATGACGTAGCTAGGGCTACCAGAAACATTTTCGCGTGAAACGAAAGGGGTTCCTCACTGGAACAGATGCTCCTAACACAATAGAGTAGTCCTCTCGGCCCAAAAGCGGTCAGAAATAGTAGATCTAGGAAACGACAGTCGGATGCAGTTGTATTGGCTTCGGATTTGGATCACCAATGGATGTGGCCCTCGAATAGCTCTGATACCATGTAGGTATTTACAAGGTAAATTCCTTAGATATAAAACCAAAGGACACCACTCACAAACAGATCACAGATCAGTGCACCAGTATTTTTGACGTGGTTAAAACCCTCAAAGAAGGAAACAGTCCATAGCCTGAGCCAACACGACCACTTCAGGAAATTTATTAATGTACAAGTTTTTTTTTACATAAGCTTATCTCATGAATGATCACATTACAAATGACCCTTTATGCTCTTTAAATAGATATCGTGGACCAATCGGGTGTTAAGCCACAGATCAAGTGTCGGTAATACCAAGGAGAGAATGAATCTTCGGATCACTTCATGTCTAGAACATATCATGACTGTCAAATTGTAAGTTACAAAAAGTACATAGCAAAGAAACACACTTTACCTAACTATACACTATACCAAGTTATAATTAACTATTTCCTATGTGTCGGAATATCCTAACATTCTTTGCCAGTTTTTTTCTCCACAAGTCCAACACTGCGTAGGTGATCCTATGAACCTCTTGGCTTCTAATCCTATAGGCTTAGTGAATCTGTCCTTATTATTAGTAGAGGTCTTCCTATGAAACTCACCCTTGGTAGATGTGGAAAACTTCACATTTTATCATCCTAGCTGGTGTCTTGTAAACCTCCATCCTTTCCCTTTAAAACTAGGTTTTTCCAACATTTTCCAATTAGTCCTGAACTTAAGCTTTTGCTTAGATTGTTCGCAACAATACTTCATTTTCCTAATGACATCCTCTAATGTTTTAGGCTCATTAAATTCTATTATGTCCATGAATTATTGTGGTAGTCCACTAAGGTACCTCTAGATATTTTTTTCCTCATCCTTGAGGTAAGGCACATACCACAACAACTCCAAAATTCCAATTCTATATTCATCAATTGTCAGTTGTCATAGTTTGTGCTCATGGAATTTCTTGGGCTTGCTATAATAGCACCTATCTTTCAGATAGGTACTTTTCCCTTAAATACCTCTCAAATATTCTCCAGGACAACTCTTTCTCTTTGATATCCTTTACATTCCTCAAATATTCCCACTAGAACCTTTCCCTTCATGCTGAAAATGGATACCCTTGCCTTCACTTTCTCAGAGTAATCATGCACCCTAAAATACTTCTTCACCCTTATCATCCACACCCTTTATTCCTTAGCCTTTTTCACCTCTCCATCGGATGTTGGAGGATTGTCCATCTTAAATTCTTCTGGCATGAAATATTTTCCTTTTCCTTTGTATTGATAATTCCTTTTAGTTGTAGCACTAGACGTTTTCTCATGACTACCAATTCTCTTCTTCATAGTACTTAGTGGATTTCCACCTCTCATTGTATCCTCGCTTTCCTTCCTATGTATTTTCTTGGATATGTTTCCTTATGCACCATCTGTCCTCAACTCATGCTTCCAATAGTTGGCATGTAATTCATCTTATTTATACCTTTGCAAATATGATAGGATTTACAGTATGATTGCATTTACTTCTACATGCTTTTATTAAGTTCGAGCAATATTTTCATTGTCAACCTTGCAACTTCTTATCTCAACTCTTAGACATTTAAGAGTTTCAATCGAGTTAAGGGAGTCTTCCTCTCTCCTCTTTCCTATTTTTCATTCATTCTTACTCTTGTTGTTCCATGGTGTCTTCTTATGTGTTTTTACACACACATAATTATTATATAACAAGATATAAATAATCATATTTACCCATCACCTTGAAAAATCTAAAATAAGTGTTTCAATTCATGAATGTTGTTAAACCAAAACCCGCAGTTGTTAGTCAATGATGGAATAGATAGACATAAGGATCCAGGAGACACTACAACAAAACAAACAATTTACGCCAGATTTAGCACCAGATTTTAGTGTATTTTTCTCTCCATTGGGATGAGCAGCCTGGCGCTAAATTTGGCTCTGTTGTACAAGTTTTAAAGCGTCCTTTTTTGCGCCAAATTTTGCATCATATTTTCACCAAGATTTGCATTTGGTTTTACAATAGGTTTTGTTTCTAGTTTTGTGTCATTTTTTGCATCTATTTTTGTATCATTTTTTTCTTCCTGTTTTGTGCCGTTCTTTTCTTCTATTTTGTGTTGTAATTTTATTGAGTTTTACACCATCTTTTGCATCTGATTTAGTGTGTTTTTTTGTATCCAGTTTGTGCTTCTAATTTTGTACTTATTTTTACATCTATTTTGCGCCAGTTTTTCTACCTTTTTTTACACCATTTTTTGCATCTAATTTTCCACTATATATTGAATCTGATTTAGTGCCAAAATTTTCATTCATTTTTGCACCATTTTTTTCATCCACTTTTTTGTTTCATTTGTCTCCCTTTTTTGCATCCTATTTTGCACCTAATTTTGCATCATTTGTTGCATCCAATTTAGCATCATTTTTAACAACATTTCTTGCATCCAATTTTGCATCCTTTGAGCATCTAAATTTTCACCCTATGTTGAACCTCATTTTTCTGTCTACTTTTGCATTTGTTTTTACACAAAGTTTTGAATCATTTGTTGCACCTCATTTTGCATCCAATGTTGCATCAAAATTTGAGCCATTTTTATGCCCATTTCGCACCATTTTTTCTACTTTTGTGTCCAAATTTTCACCATTTTTTATGTCCAATTTTGCATCCTTTTTGGTGTCTAATTTTGCATCCTTTTTGGTATCCAAATTTGCATCATTTTTCCTGCCACATTTTGTGTCCACACTTGCATCCCATTTTGCACGTAGATTTTAGTTTGAATTTTCATCTAGTTATGCATTATTTTTGGCATCCTTAATTTCACCCTTTTTTAGTCCCATTTTGCATCTTGTTTTGTGTCTTTTCTTACATCCTTTTTTCACCCAATTTTGCATCCTAATTTTACACCATTATTTGCATCCTCATTTTGGTGTCCATTTTTGCATCCTTGTTTGCGCCAAATTTGGTATCCTTTTGTATGCCATATTTTGTTCCCTTCTTTATTTCTAGTTTTGCACCCTTTTTTAATTCTACTTTAAAACCCTTTTTGTGTCATTATTTGCATCTTGTTTTGATGGCTAGTTTAACATCCAATTCTACTCCCAATTTTGCATCAATGGTTACATCCACTTTTGGCTTCTTGTTTAGAGTTTTACTTTTATTTCCATTTTACTAATTTATTTACATAGTGAAATATATTACAGTTTCTAAATATCATTTTGCTGTAGGATTTAATGCACAGTTAGATGAACATAAAACCCTCTCAGTTTATCCCAGAAACCTAGGATAGACTGATTAAGAGAAAGGTTGTTCTAAGGTTTAGGATTCTTAGTAGATCAAGATGTAGAGTATATATTAAGGAAAGGAGAATGAATTCATGTGAGTCCTCGCATGCAGGTCTTGTTGGAGTTTTTAGTGTAGCTGGGAAGTGCTCCTAGCTAGCTCCAAATCTTGGTCCTACACACAAGAGAGAGAACAAAGAAAACTTCACAACATAATATCTTGATAATTGAAACTATCATAAACATATAAACATTACTAAATAAATAAATATAAACCAAAATCCCATACATTCATTAGTTAAATAGGATAAGTAAAGAATGAATAGTAGCATATGGAAGCAAGAACAATTGATCTATATTAATAAAGGAGTTGGAGGAAAGTTACAACCATCAGATGCAGTTGCAACAACACCTCCCTCAACTCCTAGCTCCAAAACTCTCCCTCTCAAGATAGATCTCAGCAGCGTGACAATACACGAATTCCCATCCTTTCCCCAAGCCTCCAATATATAGGAAAGTGAAGGCTATGAAGATTTCTCAAATTTTGGCAAAATATTTTGGGTGAATAATGTTTCCTCATATAAAAATGGCATTTTCCACTTTTTAGATGCTTTTGTGCTTAGGAAAAAGCTTCCCCATGCTTTATGGCTCTTTCCCACTTTTGTATGCTTTTATTTTTTAGGAAAAATCTAAAGATGAGGATAAAGAGATCACATTCCGCCATATGAGTTTCCGAAAGTGAACAAGAGTGTCAAATTCTAGTTAACTCGAGATTTTTTCCTTGAGCATTAGAGGAATTTTCATTTTAAAATGTTAACATTGAATTTCCATGTCATAATGTGTAAGCCAATCAAAATCCTTTAAAATTTAAAAGACATACAGGTGTGACTAGGCACTGGATTTTTTTTAATAATATAACTTACCTAATTTAATTGTGAATGGTGCCCAAGTGACCCAAAACTATATTAAATATTAAAAATAAAATTAATATCTTAATCTATAAAAGTTAGAATATAGAGAATATTTTCAATGAAGGGTAAATCATGGTGTGCTAAATAAATAAATTTAAATATAAAATCCTAAATCCTAAATTTAATTTAAATTTTAAATTTACTTTCTTAATTTAAATTTTATTAAATCTTGTATTGATAAATTAATTTAAATATAAAATATAAATATATGGTTATTTTGATAAAAGTGCATTTATTTGAGTAACTTAAATTTAAATTTAAATTTAATTTATATTTTAAATTTTCCTTTTAAATTTAAATTTTCTTAAATCTTGTGTTAATAAATTAATTTCAATATAAAATACATGTAGACGGTTATTTTTTATAAAAGTGACGTTTATTTGGGTAATTTAAATTTAAATTTCCTTTAAATTTTGAATTTGCTTTTTTAATTTAAATTTACTTTTTTAATTTAAATTTTATTAAATCTTGTGCTAATATATTAATTTAAATATAAAATACATATACAATTATTTTGATAAATGTGACATTTATTTGGGTAATTTTGGTAAAAGAATAATAATAATGATATATTAAAAAATTGTCTACATGGCATTATTTTATTAGTTTCTTAATTTTTTCTTAGGTGGTTATTTTTGAGTTGAAAATTCCTCTAATGTGAGAATTTTGGTAACAAAAGTTAGATGAAGGGGACAACTTGTTATAGACTAGGATAATGTGGTCCTCATGGTACATAACTTGTATTATAGTCTTATATAGTTTAGGAGAAAGGGGTATTTCAACCAACAACATAGTATTCTCCTCCAAGATGATGAAGAGGTATTTTCATGTATAACACATTTAAGAAGATACCACAATTCAAATTGATAACTTAGTATTTGTAAACAAATTTAAGGGTAATTGACAACATTCATAAAAAATATAGTAGTATCATCATATATAACAATTATCCATCAAAAAATCATTGACAATTTTCAATATACATATATTACTACTAAATCAACACTTATCGCAAATATCATTATTCCAAGGAAAATTCACAACATTACATCCAAAAATAGTAATATCATCATACATAATCATTCTCCATCAAAAAGCATTGACAGGTTTCAACACATATATAAAGTAACAAGATAATACTAATAATATCCTCATCATATTTAATCAAATCAACTAAGATTCAAATGTGTGATTATCATATCAAAATATTTCATGAACACCATTATTCTAAGGTAAATTCACAACATCCATCAAAAGATAGTAATATCATCATACATAATAATTCTCCATCAAAATAATGTTGATAATTTTCAATATATACATAAAATAACAAGATAAAAATGATAATATCATCATCATATTTAATCAAATCAACTAAAAGTCAATGTATGATTACCAAATAAAAATGTTTCATAGATATCATTATGCTAAAGTAAATTCACAACATCCATAAAAAAATAGGAATCTCATCATACACAATAATTCTTCATAAAAACTGTAAACAATTTTCAACATATTCATAAGGTAACAAGATAGTACCGATAGTATCATCATAATTATTCAAATCAACTAAAATTAAAATGTATGATTACCATATTAAGACATCCAACTAAATATAAAAAATAATGCATGGCTACCTAGCACCACGAAAATCATAGTCAAGCTCATCCTCATGATCATTTCCATGATCATCATCCTGACCATCCTGATAATATCATCCACATAATTATCACCAATGCCATCACCATCCTCATCACCATCATCTTAGATATATGATGTAATCTAAACATAGTCTATATCATCATCTTCGTGGTCATTACCTGTAGCGTTTTGGAAAAAAAATCAATATTACATGTTAGTACTAATTCTATAGAAAAATGCATATTTTTATTACAATGCTAACAATAAAATGAGGTAGGACATAATAACATTTAATAGTACTAAAAATAAAATGAAAATATGGCTTAAGATATATTGGAGATCCAACTAAGATTACACTTGTAATTCACATTAAGTAGTAGAAGCATTTTTTAATTCATATGAAGTAGGTACCCATTTGTTCTTCATATTATATTGTGAATGTTTCTTATGATTTCCATGCATAATTGGTAAATTAATATTTACTGGAAGCTTTATTTCAAATTACAATTATAATTCAGATTAGAAATAGAAGAAATTTTAACAAAAAAAAATGTCACATGAAAAAGTAAATTGTTTTTAATGAAAAATAAGTCGCATATAATATGAATGTCACATGAAATATTACTTCATAATGGATCCTAATAAAATGGATCCTAATGTTCGTTCAAGAACAAATGCTCACAAATAATTACTTCATTTTATCCATTATCACACTTAATCCATTATACCTAGTGACAACAATGATTCCATTCAAATTGCTTTGAACTCCCTAAATATAATGTAAAAGAGAAAACTCCACAACCACGAACATGACCGTAACCCCATCCCTTGCCTCGTCCACCATCAGATACAGTGAACTTGGAGTTATGACCACGATAGCAACCCCTCCCTTGCCTCGTGTCCACCATTAGAGGCATTGAACTTGGAATTAAGAGTACCCATGTTTTCTTTGCTCTAATTAATCTCCAAGGAATCAAAACTTGATCAATATATCAAGGAGTCCATCAAGGAATAGATATATCATAAGAGAAACTCAATAGGCTTTGCCAAAAGAGTGTGAAATAACACTTATCTCTATTTTATGAAATAACTCGAGTGAGTGGAATGAATGGTGGGAAACACTTACCAAGGAAAGGAATATTTTTGGTATGTCCTTATTTCTATTATTATTTTTGCTTCTTAGAATGGAGGGGAGTGTTTAAAAAAATTATAAAAAATATTTTAAATTAAAAATAAAAATAAAAATAATAATAATAATAATAATTAAATTTCTTAAGTTTAGTTTTCTTTTTTAATATATATTTATTTTTTAATTTTTAATTAATTAATTAATTAATTTATTTTATTTAACAAAAATCATATTTTCTTTTTATAAAAATGGATTTTAAACATCCATTCATGCTAAATTTGTGTTTTTATGATATACGTTTAAATTATATATAAAAAAGTAACTTAATGCCATGCATTGTGTCACTGAGATGGGTATTATACATCTCTTCCTTGCTAAGTTATAGAATGTGCTTGGATTTTCTTAATGCAATAAAATTAATTTTGCTCTTCATTATATCTTGAGATGTTCAACTTGCACCTAATAAAACAATAAAGTTAAAAGACGTTTTCCTTTGCCCTTTGTAGATTTTTTTTCCCATTAATCCTTGTCTTAATAGATTAATTGTCTTATGGTGGCCTTGAGTGGTCACTCCCATTAGTTGCATGCTTTTTAGTTTTATGTTAGTGACATTTCTTAGGATTGGTAACATGTTATTTAATTTATGAAAATGTGTTATTGTCCATATTATTATTAAATATTAATATTGAATATGTTGGTTTTGAACATGGTTTAGCAAAAAGTTCCCAAAATTTGTATAGATTGTAATTTATAATGTAATGATTCATTGCTTGATGAAATTGTTTTGGATATCTTTTTTAAAGATTCATTGATTGATGAAATTTTTATGGATATTTTTTTTAGTATATTAACTTGTATGTGATAAAGTCAAAAGTCACCTCTTTTTGAGATTTTCATTGGTTAATTTCCCTTAAGGCTATCAAGTTCACCATTCAATCCCAGGTTAAGGAAATATAGGAATCATGAAGTGGCATTGTCCAAGAACTTAAATCTTGGAACATGTTTTTTATAGTCACATTATACTTCCTTTTTGTGTAAATTCTCCTTGAAAATAGTCTCATAGAACATGAGGGGCCTCAATAGTAAAGGAAAAAAAATACTACTAAAAGAAAATGGTACACAAAGCACCCATCAATAATGTTGATATAAGAAATAAAAATATTAAGTGAGGTTCTACCTCATATAATTAGCAAATGGGGGAGGAATTTCCAAGTAGTAGTGATTGATGACTAGATATACTTGGGTGGAATGGCTATTATTTGGAATGATCAGGATATCAAGGTTACCAATATCTTTACCTCTTTTCACATTATGACAATATAATTTGAGTTAATTGACATCAAGGACTACTACCATGTATCCAATGTCTATGACTCCAATATCGCAAATGAAAAACCTCTATTTCTCAGTTCTATTTCCAGCACAAGTAATTTATACACTCCATCTCCATGGATTATTGGGAGTGACTTCAATATTATCAAGTGTCTCGAGGAAAAGAAAGGATGAATCACAATGTTTACCAAGAGATTTTGTAAGATATACCATCAAAGCCCTAAAGTAGTATCCATTAGATTTCTCAAGCAATGAGTCTCCAACCCACACATGTGGATCAATGAGATGTAATACATGTGTGTGTGGTGACTAACTTAATACAATGTTCTAATAACTCCACAAACTTAAGTATTTCACTCTGTCACATTATTGACCATAGTGTGACATAAGTAAACCAAGAGTACACATGAAACCCTTAGGCAAGAAAAATTCCCTAGATCCTCAATTAGGTGCTTAAATGATGAAGTGAAAATGAAAGGGGAAAAGAGGACTTCATGAATAACCATCACAAACATGTGATCAATTGTGATTAGGAGTGTATATATCCATATGTTTACCAAAGAGGGTGTGAATACATGAGTTACCATTCATTAGGCCTTATTTTTCTTTCTATTTATTTTTCTTATATATAGGACTTAGGGAATAAGGTTTTCATAAGTTTTGAACAACTCATAGATATAATATTTACATAAATTTTCACTTCAACCTTAGAGTTTAGACTTAGATAAATCATTATAGTGTATCTTTAATGATTTTGGCTTTCACTTTTTGATTTTCTTTCATCACAAATGACAAAAGGGGGAATATTTTGCCACAAATCTATGAATGCTTAATCATAAAGGCGTCATGCGATGAAAACAAATTAATGATGTTATTCTCTATGAAAATGATGGGTATTCTTGAGAAACACTTATGCTTGTGGATGTCTCCTCCTTAGTTGAGAGGCAGTGAGCGTTGACACCATATTATCCATTTGTCATGTACTATGGCCGAGACTAACATTCGTAAGCCTACTAAAGACACCAGTAGGGAGAATGGTGGATTAGATAAACATCTGGGACCAATATTCTTTGAGAATTTGTGCTTTGACTAGGACTAACCGCCATAAATGTTATAGACATTTTTGGGCACTGAAACCCCAATCATATATGTCCATAAACCAAGGGCTCCTAAGTCCCTAAAAGTGTTCTTTCTTTCCCTAAAGGAACAAGGTCAGCTGATTACATCATCTCCCAGAAGTTCTCCACAGAAAACTGCTCAGAACTGGTCAAAACTGGACCATACAGGTTGCTCAGTGCTAAGGGTGTAATGCATCTCACCTGCCCAGTGTAAAAGATGCAATGCATGCTGGGAAGCCCTTCTGTAGGGTGCGATGGGCGAGAATGGACAAATGGCAGAGACAGTTTGCGAGGTGGATGATCATGGAACCTTCCAGAAACTTCTCCTGTGACACTTGCCTCTCTAAATTCGCCCATGGATGAGTAAGAGATCATCAATCTCCAAGTGGAATCAAGAACTATCAGAGAGAAGACACTAATCAAAATCCCAGAAGCTGACTCACCTCCCTGCAATCATCTATTTATGGATCTCTCATCCCAGAGATCCAGAGGCTGGAATTTTGTATCTTGAAAGGAAGTTATGTTGGTTTCTTGGTGAAATATCATAGTGTTGGGTGATCTAAACTTTTCATTAGGTGAAGAAGGGCTTTCATGCTGGGAGGATGATGTTGGGTCAGATCAATGGGTTGTAATCCTCTCTTCTAATCTTTATATCAATAAAGCTATTCAAGTTTTCCTCCACATTCTTGTATGTCTGATAATATATGCATTTGTGTGGTCAATATATATCTGGTCCTATATTGCTTATGATTGTAGATCTCTGCACTTTGAAGGTATTATGTTGCTTTGACTTTACAGGTACTCTTTGAAGCGGAGTGGTCAAGGGAGAAGCAGAAAAGACCTGTCGGTGAGGAGAAGGAACAAGCAAAGAACCAAGTGAAAGATCGAGGTTGGTATTCTTTGATCCTCTCCTATCTACTTCTCATAAAGGAAAACGAAAGTAACTTTAATCTGTTTGTTTCTAAGATAGCTACCTGTCTCAGTGGGACTAGCAGCTTTGCATAGACACTAGATTTCCCGATAACAAAATGGTGACTCCACTGGGGAGCGAATAGCTTGCTTGCTGGTCTATACTTGTTTACTTTATAAACTTACAGATGGAGCCTGAAGTTAAGCCAGCTAGCCTTCGAACTGCATTTGCCATGCAAGTGCAAAGTAGATCAATGCTGCTTCAGTCTATCTTCGGGTTTTGTTTATAAACTGAACAATCGATTTGCAAATATCCTAATTGCCCTAGTGGTGGCTCTAGTAACCTCATTAGATAAGCCCCTGTGATTTCTATTTACTGACTATCATTAGCTCGGCCTAAATCCCTGAACTAAGTTGCAAACTGTGACTAAGAACCAAGTTGAAGTCTCGTCCCTGGACCATCGCACCTTCTCCTCTTGGGAATCTGGATGCATCGCACCTCTCGTGTGCAGTAGGTGCGCTGCATCGCACTTTCCCTGTGTTGCAGGTGCGTTGATCAGATAAGACCTCTTCTGCTTCCAGATTTTGGTTTCTTTGTTCAATCTCTTTAGCTTTATTCAGGAGTTTTGTTGTCTTTGATCAGTATACCACTGTGGAAACTCCCTTCCTTTGCATAATTCCAACTCCATAGTACAAAGAATTGTGAATGTTTTTATGTATTGTGCGCCATTTACAGTTCTCTTTTGCAAAAAGTAGCATAATCAAACCGTCGTCTTTTGATTTGGAAGTGTCGCAAGTGTCGTTTTCAGTCAAAGAAAAGAATCCTATTGTTCTTGATGGTCGATTATACGGTTACTCTTGTATTTGATTTGAATTAGTAATTTTTCAAGTGTCGAAAGCAGTTTTCAATTCAAAATCGTAAAGTGTCGTCATTATCTTCCTTTTGTTTTTGAAGAGAAATTTGTTAGTATTGTCGCTTTGAAAAGATAATTCAAATTTGTACTCAACATTCTTTATGTCATTCACACATTAAGAAAGTGGAAAACAAATACATGCATGTGCATTTGCATTTAGACTGCTTGTCGGTTTGATTTAGGATAGTGCATCTAGTGTGTGCTCTCTGCTCTATGTTGAAAGAATGTCATCTCTCTTTCTTTAGTAGCTAGGATTTCCATTGCAAAAAGAAGATTAAACGATTGTTTATCATCTTAGATTTCATTTTAGGAATTGTATATCTACCTCACACGATGAACCTGAAAGGCAAATTTCTTAAGAAAGATCAACTGTAAAATAAATTCAATGAACATAAAAACGCTTTGGAACCTAATGCACAACATCTAGAAGTCTAGGCTAGAGACGTATTCTGGCGTCGTAAAGCCTGGGAACTATCACTTTCATCGTAGGATGGGTGATTCCTCCTCTTTGAGATGAAGCGTGCCATTACGGACTTGTGCTCCCACGTACCGTCGAGTATATATAGGGAGACCACAATAGGCTATATCCTTTATCCATAGGAAGCCGTGTCTGCCGCCCTATCGATCGCAATGCACTGAACACAGCATTCGGGAAGATTGACTACCATACCTTAAAAATTATTCTATAGTTTTGCGATTGGTTTGGTAATCCCTCTGTCTAGATTTCCAGAGTAGTCTCTTTCGTTCCTTTTCAGAATCCTTAAAGGAAAAGGTCCATCTAAGCACTTGTCACTTCAGGCTCATTAAAAATCGAAGGCAAATAGAGTCATCTTTTGTTTTTTCTCGACTCTTAAAAATTGAAAAAGCAAGTTGTGTCAAAGCGTCTAAAATTCATTTAATTCAGAATCATTTTCCCCTTTATTTTTAGTTGATCGAGTAATTCGCAATCGTGGAGGAAAGTCAATTGAAACCCCGTCGTTCACGGAGACTTACGAGTCAACCGTCTTTATGTCCGGAAAAAAAACTATTCCGGACAAAGCGAACTCATTTAACCGGATCAAAGTCGCCTGGTTTGGTTGGAACAAGTGTTCTGACACCCTCAGAGACTCCAGTTAATCAAAACATTTCCGGTATCCCTGCCTCTATAGAAGAAATTCTACAACCACAAGAGGACAGTAGAACTGATCCTAGTGTGACGATAAACACTTCTATTCCTGAACCGGCTCCATCTACAACTGATTCGAAAGGTGTTATTCACCAAACATCTATCGCTGCAGAATCTATATCTTCTTCGGCACTGGAAATATTTTACGGACTTGACGATCTCCCTCTTCCACCTGGATTGATTGCTATAGAAGAGATTGTGGAGGATCCTCCATCCAGTACTCCATTTCATTTTGGAGTTGGGATCACCCTGTATCCTTCTTTGTCAAAAATTAGTCTCCTGTCATCGGAAGTTCCTGTAGAATCGCTAGGAAATATTTTGGATAGACTAGATATGTCTGAACAACCGTCAACATCTAGGACTGTGTCATCTGACACAGTAGCGGCAGAACCTCCTGCTGTTATTCCAATAATGTTCGCCGGCGTACCGTCTGTCCCAACTAGCTCTTAATCACTGGATGGAATCCATCCAACAGCTGTTTCGACAGTATGGTCTGTTCCCATTTGTTCATCCGGAATAATATCTGGAATCTCTTATGTTGAGTCTCAGCAAATTGATCCTTCGCAGTGTCAATTTGGGCAGTCTGGTCCTCAAAGGCAAATCATTCCTTTGAGCACTGGATTACCACCGTATGGGGGGCAATATACCCTTTCATTGTCTCCTCCGGGAGAACAAACATACGAGAGTTCACAACATAATTCAGGTTATGCTGGAATTACATCCAGTGGTTGGGTGCCAATACTGCCTCAACAACCAAGAGTTGTATACTCAATGCAACAAAGTCTGCCTATGTCAAATATCCCCACTACACTGGCTATTGTGATGGTGTCACAAGTACAAGCGTTGCCTGTTGTATGCCAACCTCAAGTCTCTCAGGTCGCAATTCAACAACCTCTTGTCTCTACGACACCACCATAATCATCGATTAGTGGCTCCTTAACTGGAGTGACCCAGGCTCAAACGGGTACCATCACCCCTCATCTTGGTCAAACAGCCAGTAAGTGACAACAACAAATGGTCTCACAACCATGGCTGGTGCAATATCAACAACCGCAATTCCAACAAGTTTACCAAGGATCTGAGCACCAAATATTTGCAAGTAATGGGAAGCCGTATATTCAAAACGGTCAACATCAACCATTTCATAGTGGTTATGCCCATCAACCTTACCAAAGTTATCAACATCAAATGCACTATGCTGGTATGCAAAGACCCACTGTTCAGGCAATCCCATCTTATCTTGGGTATGCTTCGCCGAACCTGAATCAACAGTTGCCCTTTGTGGCAACTTTAGAGTTACCAGATCTAAATCGGCTGACAAACGATCCAATTGCTTACGCCCCTTGGTGGCCAATGATTCCACATAAACTTCCATCATATATTCCTAAATTTAATGGAAATTCGGGTGAAGACCCGTCGAATCATGTGATGACCTTTCATTTGTGGTGTTCATCTAACACTCTAAATGATGATTCAATTAGGCTTCGCCTTTTTCAGCGAACGTTAACCAGTCCGACAGCAAAATGGTATATTGAATTGCCTAGAGCTTCATTCAATAAATTCAGCACCCTAGCCACAACCTTTTTAACCCATTTTTAGTTACCCATAAGGTACGAAACAGGAACAGAGCTTCTTACCAATTTCAAACAGACAACGACCACTCACATATATGATCATATTCATGAGTGGCGATGTCATCGTAGAATGGTAAAAACATATGTTCCTGATCAGCTGCTAGTTGAATGGTTTATTAAGTCATTATTACCTTCTATTACAGAAGATGTGGCAAAGGGAGGAGTCGTCACTGAAGAGCAAGTCATTACTCGTGCGCAATATCTAGACTTGATATATATTCAGTCTGGCACGCTCTATGATAAAATCCCCGATGCTCCTAGACCAAAATTCTCCGTTCCTCCCCCTCCTAAATGAAGCAAAGACTCTCATGCCGGTGATGGCGTGATAGGTGCGACTAGCATGAAAACCGTAAAAGCTACATCAAAGAAGGCTCGTACGGTTTCAAGTCAAAATGCAAATGAGGAGCTTCTCGCCTCAAAGGTAAATGCCGTGTCGACTGACAAAGGCAAAGAACCAAAGCAACCAGGGGGCAAGAAGAAAAAGAAAGGGAAGAAGAAAAAACAGGAGGAGTCATCTCCTGAAAAATCTTCTGCAAACCCTTCTGGAGATAGGAAACCAAGTCATCCATGCTTCATATGTGATGAGGATCATTGGACGAAAGATTGTCCACATAAAGCCGAGCTTAGAAAATTCTTTAAGAATTCAAAAACCTCGGCGGTATTGACTGATCCGTTTCCAAATCCAGGAACAAATCTGGTTGCTAGTGACAATGCTTCCTCGTCCCAAGTGCTAATGTTGTCTGTTTTGAAGCAGCAGAATGATGGTTTGATATCAACAAGGAATAAAGGCTACGGGAATCCACAGTTGTCGGACAACAAGGCTAATGATCAACCTAGTAATTCGACAACAACTTCAACCGAAGTTGTCCCACTCATCATTCCTGAACTAATGATAAAGCCACCGAAGGGAGTAGTACACAAATCGACATTTAATCCTTGTGCCAAAGTAGCACAACATTATAATATAGTGGAGGATCTGGCCCAATCGTCGTCCGCTATGTCGACGCTTGAGGTACTGCAGAATTTCCCCTCCCAAAAGCAGGATTTATTATCAGCAATAGGTGGGATTGACCCAACGGATTCCAATCTTGTGGCCTTTAATCATAAAGGATATGACCCACAGTTACCAGCTCAACTAGCTTTCCTTATTCAAGTGAAATCCCTCAACAAAACTGTTCATCAGAAAATTATTGATGAGGGGGCATCTACATGTATTATATCGATGAGTTGCTGGAAAACTTAAGGATCTCCACCCTTGTTGTGATCTTCGACGACATTAAAATCATTTGATGGATGAACATACACCCCACATGGGATTTTAAGTAACTTGCAAGTCGAACTAGGGGGAAAAATAGTAGAAATTGATGTTGAAATGATCGACAGAAAACTTGATTACAACATCCTACTGGGAAGGCCTTGGATATATGATATGGCTGCCGTTGTGTCAACCTACTTCAGGAAGATCACATTTCCCTTCCAAGGAGGTATTACAATTGTCGACCAACAAAAATTTCTCCCCAACAGTTCCTAAGTTACGGGAAGCGTTCCGATGATCCATGGAAGCCCTCATTCGCTTCAAAATATCGGAGTAGGCCTACTAAAAGACCCTATATTAATGGGGAATTTTGCCCTACCACTTCCAATCAATCTAGCAGAAGTGGCAACAATGGGAACATGCAATATGATATCTTCTATTCAAAAGATGTCCGAAAATTATATTAGCGTGGATCGTCTGCAGGTTTTGCCTCCAAGCCCAATAGAAATATTGTAGCAATCAATGTCTTCGGCATGGGAGGCAAACCCAAATCAACTCTCATCAAGCGTTTGGATAGATAGGTCTAAGAAATATGGCACCCCTTCAGATCCTTGGTCGGAAGTACATTCTACAGACGAAGGAATTGTTCAGTCAATGATGATTGACGGGGCACCGTGGGAAGATTACCACCATCGTTCCCATCTTCCGGATTACAAGGAAGATAGTTCCAGTGACCTTCATCATCCATCAGTTTTTGATTTTCTATCAAATATTGTAAACATGGTGGATTCCAAACGAAACTTGTCCAATATTGAAGAGACTATCGCCATAAATATCTCAACCAAAACAGATGTTGTAGAGAATATTCATGTCGGAAAATCTTGTTCTTCTTCAGAACTAGAAATATATTACGCTCTTTTTCGCGAGTTCAGAGATGTCTTTGCTTGGTCATATGATGAAATTCCAGGCATTTACTCGAGCATAGTTGAACACAAAATTAAGATGTATCCAGATGTCAAACTGGTATGACAACGACTACGGTAGATGCACCCCAAGAAAGCTGCTGCCATCAAGGTAGAAGTTGAAAAAATTCTCCATGCTGGTTTTATTTACCCAGTTCCTCTAACCAATTGGGTATCGAATATTGTTCTTGTAATGAAAAAACAAGGAACGATTAGAGTGTGTGTCGATTATAGGGATGTAAATCAAGATTGTTCGAAAGACAACTACCCTACACCCTTCATTGACTAGATAATTGATGAATGCTCTGGATGTGAAATATTTTAATTTATGGATGGATTTTTCGGGTATGATCAAATTAACATCTGCCCACAGGACCAGTCAAAGACTGCATTATTTGTCCGTGGGGCACATTCGCATATCACAAGCTACCTTTTGGTTTAAAGTATGCAGGGGAAACATTTCAGAGGGCAATTAATTATGCCTTCCATGACATAAAGAACATCGTTCAACCATATCTCAACGATATTCCGGCTCATTCGCGAAAGTGGACTAATCATCTACAGCATTTTAGAGCGATATTTCTACGTTGCCGACATTACAAGATACGACTCAATCCACAAAAATGTGTGTTTTGTGTCAGTTCTGGTAGTTTAATTAGCTTTGTGGTCTCAAAGGACGGGATTCATCTGGACCCATGTAAGGTTCAGGTAATCATTGATTTGCCTCCACCTTCAAATTTGCTTCAGATTCAAAAACTCCAAGGGAAAGCAAACTTTCTGAGGAGGTTCATTCAAATTACGCCGAACTTGCTAAAGGTTATACTCGTCTATTGAAAAAGAAGTACCCTTCATCTGGGATCAGGTCATGCAAGCTTCCTTTGATGCTTTAAAGGAATCCTTAATAAAAGAATCATTAATGTATGCTCCTGATTATCAAAAAGACTTTAACCTGTATCTGGCTACAGCAGATACAACCATCGCAATGGTTTTAGTTCAAGAAGACAATGGAATTGAGCGTCCTATATATTATTTGAGTAGATAATTAAACGATACAGAAAGCAAATACTCCTAAATTGAAAAGCTAGCTCTCGCAGTTGTTAGAGCGATACAGAGATTTCGACACTATGTCCTCTTTCGAAAAACTACCATTTTGTCAGATTGCAACCCCATGACTTATATATTGTCGCGACAGTTGTTGGGGGGCAAATATTCAAAATGGATAGCAATTTTACAAGAGTTTGATATGGAATTCATAAAATCCAAATCGAGGAAAGCCCTGGTTTTTTCGGAGTTACTATGCGATCTCCCATCGTCGTCCAACGATGCCACATCAGAAGAAGAAATCATGGACGAATCTTTGTTTCTGATATCTTCAAGCAATCCGTGGTATGGAGACATAATAATCTATCTCCAAACCCAAACATATAGGTCTAATACCTCCCACTCAGAACAACGATGCATTCGATACCAAGCAAAAGACTACACGATCATCGGTGATACGCTTTACTGTCCTAGTGTGATACAGTTCTGCGGAGGTGCCTCACCCACGAGGAGGCCGAAAAAGTCCTGAATGATTGCCACTCAGGCGCGTGTGGGGGGCATCAATCTGGTTACGCTATGACGCAAAATATTTTACGAGCAGGATACTTCTGGCCAACAATCTTCAAAGATTGCATAACAACAGTCAGAAGTTGCCATGCCTGTAAAATCTTTGATCGCAAAACCAGAATACCACCAGCACCTCTACAACCAGTAGTTGTTGTTGGGCCATTCGCCAAATGGGGCATAGATTTCATGACATGAAACCCCACCTTGGCCGGGGGGCATGGGTATATCATAGTCGCAGTAGACTATTTTACCAAATGGGCCGAGGCGATGCCTACATTAAACAACAGCGGTGAAACGACTGCCCTCTTCTTTTTCAATCATGTAGTCTCCACATCCAACATTCCACAGGCCATAGTTACAGATCATGGATCGCATTTTCGCAATCACATGATGATTGAGTTGGCTGCCAAATTAGGACTGTCCCATGACAGCTCTACTCTGTATTATCCGTAAGCTAACGGACAAGTTGAGGCAATAAACAAGGTCCTGAAGCGCATACTGCAAAGGATGATCGGAGTCCATAAACGGAGTTGGCACCTAATCCTGTACTCGGCCTTGTGGGCATACCGGACGTCGATGAGGAATCCAACTGGGTTTACACCCTTTCAACTGGTGTATGGCCTAGAAGCAATCTTGCCAGTTCAGTGCAAAATCTCGTCCCTCAAGCTCACAGTCGACCTTCTCCCCGGAACTTCAGAAGAGGAGGCTCGTTTCTTGGAACTAATCCGATTAGATGAAACCCGTCGTGATGCCGCTTGGCTAATGAATCCCATAAGAAACGAGTCAAGGCGCAGTTTGACAAGAATGTCAAACCCCGTGTCTTCTCAGAAGGTGACCTGGTCCTACTTTACGACCAGGAGTCCGATAAATTGGGAGCAGGTAAGTTCAAGTCTTTATGGATGGGCCCCTATATTATTAAGCGTGTACTAGCAAAAGGAGCCTACGAGTTAGTGGATTATGATGGGATTCAACTGCGCAACCCTGCAACGGGTTATACCTTAAGCGTAACTATGCTTGACTCAAGATAGTAACCCCTATGCTTTTGTTATATTTTTGTTTTTGCTAAGGGTAATTGTTTTGGTTAGGTGATCCACTCTTGCATTTGTTGCAGATGTCAAACCTATGGGAATCATTTGTTGGATACTACGAAGGAGCGAGTCGTAGTTCGCGGAACCTATCTTCTGCGGCCTGGGCCATCTTCGATCCAAGCGGCAAGTTAGTGAGTTTCAGAGGGGTATGCATTGGTCAGTCAATGAACAACATTGTTGAATACATCGCGTTGATAGAACTCCTCTCTGATGCCATCACACATGGCATACGCCGACTTTTTGTCAGGCTATCTATCGGATGTTCCTAGGGTCAAGATTTTGGAAATGCAGTTCGATTCCATTCAATATCAACATATTTCCAAAAACTTAAACACATTAACAGACTCATTGGCAAATTATGTGTTAGATATACATTTGCAACATTTATAAAAGAAGCATTTCATCAATATTTGCATCAAGATCATGTAACTTAACCAAAATAAAACTCCGAAAATCAAAAAAATATATATATAACTGTTTATGGTTTATACATAATGTTCTGTAACCAAGACAAAATCGGTCAAATGACCCAAAATTCAAAATGCTAGGGGGCACCCTAGTCTAATGATGCTGGTGATAATAAGTCATCGCCTGTGCAATCATGCGTAAAAGCCTAGTCCATCAACTCGGCACACCAGTAGTATGTCGTTGCAACCTCAGAGGCAGCTCGTCGGTCCTCACGTCCGGAATACCAAGAGTGAGACCTTCGACTTGATCCTGCAATGCTGAAAGAGTCTCGGCCACATCAAGGTCGTGAAGGATAGCCCTCCCCACAGCCTCTCCTGCCGGAACGACAACTGGTGCTCTCAGACGTACTGCTGGCTGAACTAGTCCAATATCTGCATGAGCACATGAGCTTTGATTAGTCTTGATAGAAGAAAGCACGAGAGCATTATAAAAAATAATAAACAGAGATATGGTCAGAGATTTTACCTATAGCACCCCACTGCTCACCAGCCGGCAGCACCTAATCCAGGTCACCCCGGAAATCCATACCAGCATATGGACACTCGGCAAAAACCATCTCCTGACGGTTGAACCACTCGAAGAAGGTATAAGAGAAAGAAACCTGGGACTGACTAGCATGTTGGGCCATGAGTTTAACCCATCTCTGCATCCGTGGCTCAGTCGGTGGAGGTAAACCAAGTGAAATGTATTGTGGCTGCATCAGTGGGATATTTTCCAAGGCGAAAGCGGTCAAAATAGAACCATAGCCGAAATTCTTGGATCTTCTGCTTTTTACCTTGGTCAGTTGTTCTTTCATCACATGGATTACTGCGTCACACCAGTTGAACACATTTGGTTCAAGGCATTCCAAGGCGTACTACATATAGGACCTGTTAGCCATGTGAAGAGCCGCACTACCAGCCAGTCTAGCAAAAGTAAACAGAATGGTCCTCAAGGACCAGTCAGTGACATCTCGAATGTTGATCTTACCATCCCTACTTGGCTGAGATCCCTCTCTGCAGTACCGGCGAATGTAATCTCTCACGGATTCGCCCCCACGGGCAGAACCTGATAATGAGAGAGGGGCACCACGCCTCGATAAACCGGTCAAAAAATAGATGTCCACGACAGTCAAGGGGATGGATTTGCCTCTGATCTGAAACACCTGGTTGGTAGGATCCCATGCATCGAGGAAATATTGCAACAAGTTGATTTGTTGCCTCATGCTAGAGATGCAGAAAAACTTGAGCAGGCCACAGTTCCGCAATGCAGTTACTGTACCCGGATCATGTAAAGCAACCATGTCCTCTTCTTCATGCTCGCATTCTCGCCATGTAACAACCATTTTTCTCCGATGAATCTCTGCAAAACAAACAAGAGAAGAGTCAGGGTCCTGATTTGGCAAAAAACAGGCAAAAATTCCATGAGAAAGCAGTGCAAAAGTTTCCTTTCTGTTGTACCCTACAACAACCCCCCATTTCATATCATCTGTATTCATAATAATCAACATATGAAATGGGTCCCTTTTAAAAAATTAATTGGCATTAATGATTTTGTTCGAAAAGGATATGATAATCAAATGTGTTTGTGAATTGAAGCCTTTTTCGAATAACAATGTTCCCAAAATAAAACCAATCTTTCGTTATTGCGATAAAGCGATCGCAAGATCGCATATCGCAATAACAAAAGAGACGCATTTAAATGGCACTTTGGTCTTTGCCGATGCGATATCGCTATCGGCGATCGGCGGTATTCAATGCATACACAAAAAGAGCACATATCTTACACCCCGATGCGACGCTATATCGGCGATCGGCTATCGGCACTACCTCTTGTGGGAAAACACTTTAAGTTATAAACCCCGACCCGATGCGATATCGCTATCGGCCGTCGGCGGAATCCCATGCACTCTCATAAGGCGCTCAGGTTTTTCCCCGATGCGATGCGATATCGCTATCGGAAGTCGGCAAATCACTTAATATGCATCTGGTAATCTGTTCACACGCTAGTCCGATGCGATGTCGCAATTGGCATTCGCCAGGACTTCTTTCAAACGATAAGTGTAACTCTTTCCCCCGATGCGATGCGATATTGTTCATCGGCAATCAGCATTCTCAAAAAGTGATTGCTTTGAGCCTTAAAATTATATTTAAATCCGGTTGATAAAGCGCAGATTTCAAAATGCCGTTAAATGCAGGGATAAGGTAATGCATGCGTATTTAATAACTTTGCCCCTTCTATTAACGAATACTTGCGTCTAAAGCATTTTCATATCTGTTGCACGCGTTAGGGGGTCATTCAGCTGAATAACAGTGTAAAGGTCATTTAATGGGTAGCGGGCCTTAAAAACACCATTAATGCATATGCGATCTCTTACCAGTGATTGGATCCGCAGCCACCTTTTGAAAATTAATATCGCCACGCTTCAAGTGATATATATCTTTCCCATTATGCTTTGTCTTCATTATTTCTCGTGTTACGATTTCTCTTGCATTTGTGTAGAGTTCGTTTGTTGAGAAAAGCTTGAACATGATGGGGAAGAAACACAAGAGGGCTGCCGGTTCCACTGCAACACTTGTTGCAGGTCAAGCTGCTACAATTTCGAAGAAAGGCCTAATCTCGGACACTACGTGCACTGGTCTTGCTAGGACCACATGGCAGGGCACATATAATCTGTTAGAGGCCGAGCAACCACAAAAGGTAGTGACAAAGGCTAGTGTGGATGTACTAAGGAAGTCTGATGCAACTCTCAAAGACTTGGCCGACTCCTTTTTACACAGAATAGCGACCAGAGAGCAGGTCCTCCCTTACAAAGATGTGGTGCGCTGGGCAATTGAAGAAATCCCCATCACTGATAGAACTTTTCATACAAGGGATGGAAGGATTTTCGGGTCGTTCAAGCCTGATGACCTGAGGCGAATGTATCATTTGCCTGAACCGGAGCTAGTCTATAACAGAGCCTTCGTGGAGAAATTTGCAAAAGAAAATGAATCACCATCCGAACCCCTCCGAGATTGGAGGTAGAACCCAGCCAAACACAAGCATGAAAGTTCGGGTAAGTACTCCAACGTTTCTTTGGCTTCTCCCTATTGCTATGCGGGGATTATGATGTGTAGATTGTGGGGATTACATGACTCCGTTAATATCAATATTGACATGGTTCCCCTAATGGAAGCGGCTGTCAATAGTATAATTATGGATTGGGCCACTATTCTTTCTGATAAGTTGGTCGTAGCCATTCGTGAATTTAGAGCCAAAACTATAGTCACCGAAAGGAAAATCCCGCCATTTTATTATACTGCTTACATTATGGATACCCTGTGTTTTAATTCTGAGTTTCCTGTCCTCGGTTGGAGATGGACCACCCAAGATCCAACACCCATTCATTTATACCATCAGAAATTGTGGAAGTCCTCTTACAAGGACCATTTGTACCAAATTTGTAATGGTTTCATGGTGCCCATTTACTATTCTATTTATGACAAGCCCATTCCCAGAATTTCCTATGAAGCTTCTTTTGACTTACCAGCCGTAGCAAGTTGGTTCGGGGAAGAGCATTTCACCTATATCAGAGTTTTTGGGAGTAAGGCTAGGCCGCATGTCCTCCCTTTATATATCCCAGACAAACTGTTAGCCCGGGAAATCTGCTACCAGATTATGGCCGAGAGTGTCACACAAACTCTCAAAGAGGAGAAGAAGAAAGGTTGGCCCTCTTTTCCTTTAAGAATTGGGGTTTTTACTCTGCTTAATTACAAGCATGCAGAAAAAGAAGCGACAAAACTCCAAACTTTATCCCTGGCCACTATCCCAAACAGACTCTATGATCCAAAGCAAACTGCCTACACTGCCCTAGAACAAGCAAAATTAACAAAAGTTGATCATCAAGAGGATATGTTTGATGACCTGTTCGCAGGTGCCGATACAATAAGTCAAACCAAACAGCTTGCCAGAATGAAATATAACGATGAGGCGTTGACTGAGTTTAATAAACTTAGGGAGCAGAGGTTGCAAACTCTGCCTCTAGATTTATTATCCACAACCCCAGCGTCTTCCTCAAGCGAGCCTGGTCGGCAACAGATACATCCACCTCCTGTTACAACTAAAGAACAGGATAAACAACAGGAGGAAAGGCAGAAGAAGCTGCAGGCAGAGAAGCAAAGAAAAGAGCAAAAGGCACAGAAGGATCAAGAGCAGAGGAAGAAGAAGGAAGAAGAGAAACTAAAGAAAGAACTGGCAGATAGGCAGAAAAAGGAATTAGAGGAGCAGCAACGGAAAGTGCAAGAGGAGCAGCAGCGGAAAGCACTTGAAGAACAGCAGAAGTTAGAACAAGAAAAAGAACGGAGCAAAGCCCTTACAGAGCAACATAAGCAAACCTCCACCGATCCTGAATTGATTAAACAATGGAACCAATTCGATTCCATTATCAGTGGTAAGGAAGGCTCCAAAGACACAGACACCTCTAAAACAAGCGATGCGCCCGATACCACTTCTTCTCAGGTTCTAGGAGGAACCAGCGGCCCACCCATTTCACAGGATGTCGAGGTAATCAATAAGGACCCTTCCGATCAAATTGTTCTCCAGGTGGAAGAAATTCCTCCCCTGGATATTTTCTACAGCCCAAAGCATAGAGCCGTTATTAAGCGCTCTAAGAAAAGACGAAGGCTTGATCAACCTTCTATCTTTCCTGAGCAAACAGTCACGGGCAATATGGTCTGGAAGGAGGATTTGGATCCCTCCGATGATCTAACAAAGTTGTCTCAATTCGCGGGAGCTTATTCTGCAGCAACTATCGACAAAGCATCGGAGGTAAGTCTTCTATTGAAGACTAAGGACCATGAAATATATGCATTACAGGCAGAGGTAATTGAAGCGAAGAACAAAGCAACACAGGTGGAAGAGTAGTTGCTGGATCAACAGCAGGAAAACAATTTGTTAACCCAGCAACTGCAAATTGAAAGACAAAGGATAGACCAAAGTGAAACTTAGAAGGCAAAAGAATTGTCGGAGGCATTGTCACAGTTGAAAGCATCAAATGAGCTGATGATGAAATCGAAAGATGAGCGAATAGCTCAACTATCAGCACAGCTCGAAGGTATCAAGAGCACACAGAATGTGAAAGTTTTCAGAGCAGAGGCAACTCAAATAAATAGCGCATTACTGTCTCAGATCAGACTTCTATGTCAACAACTTGCTAAGGCTGAGCCATTATGCGAAATATCTACAACAGTGTGTGAGCAAATAGAGAAGGCCAAAAATGAGGTAGATCAGGCCGAAGAAGCCATATCCGATTATCTTGAGTGGCAAGACACTGAAGAAGGGAAAACGGCGAATTTGTCCCGAATCCATGAAGCGTACAAGGACATACTCTTCACGGAATGGAACACTCAGGTAATGAAAGCAGAAAGGGCGGCTTCCAGGTGTAAAATAATTGCCAGCAATATGATCGACCTAGTCAATGATACACTTTATTTGGCAAACATGATCTCCAAGTGCACACCTGGAAGCATAACAACAACAGATATGCTTGAACAAACAAGTTATCATGACTTGGAGGAACAGAGGAAGTTAATTACCGGAGTAAATACTTTAACCTCTGATGCATATTGGCTCTTTCTAGTCAAGCCACATACTCAAAGGTCTGCTCTCAAGTGTTTAACAGATGCCCTCGGATGCCTGATCCCCGACATTCAGGATGCTACATATGATGCCCAGCTAACTTCGCGTCTCAACACTCCACCGGAAGTAGAGCCAATGCTGGCGATATGTCAGCTAAGGAGTAAAGGCAAAGAACCCACTGAATGAAGCATTGCCGCCAACTGCCAGATCGCCAAGAAAGATGGAAAAAACATTTATTGATGCCAATTTAATAGCTTTTCAGTTGTTTAGATATTTAGATTAGTATAGTATTTATAGACCCTTTCATTGTTTTGGAAAGGGTCGTAAAATTTTGTAATAGACTTAAAGGCTGAAGTTTGCACTATTGTGCTTCAGTCTATATTCTTTTGTGAAACTCGACCAACGGTTCTTAATTTTGATTAGAAGGCTGTTTTACACAATTGCGCACGACTGTCTGTTGTTGGGAATGCTTTCTGATTTGAAGGAAGGACTGCGACATAGTGATTAATATACTGGATTGATCGAGTAGCTTACATGGTACTATTATCTGTATCTGTGTTCTTTCTTATTATATGAATTGCTGTGTTATTATCTTTGCTATTGTTGAATGCATGTATGCGATATAACAGCGAATCTTCATTTCGTTTCACTATTGAATGTTTTGGTAATTTGTTATCTCTTTCACCCATGCATGTATCAATGATATAAACGATTAAGTGTAGTAATTCGCTATAATCGCTCTGCATAACTAATTATGCAGAGCAATTTTAAATGGTTTAAACATCTATGCTTAAGTGTTAGAGTCATCTATATGCCTGCCTTAAAGCACAGATCATCAAACGCTACGCTTTACTAAGTGATAAGTCCCGGGATTAGATTATAGTTATTACATTTCGCTTATAGTTTAGCTGTTCACTTATTACCATCCTATATCATAAGTCACTCATCCATCCCGTTTACTTATAATTCTTGGGAAACTGGTCCCATTATCCCCAGTCGGAACCACTATTCCAAACGGAAAAGGAGCTGCACTAAGGTCCGGACCGGGTGGTTTCCCCAATGTTGTTGCAACGATTTTCGGGGCATCAACATTTTTGGCGCTAGAAGGAGGGCCTTGACTGTGAATGGCAAGCAGACCCAAATCGGCAAGTCATTCTAAGAGTAATTCTCCCTCCAAATCTCCTCGTTCTTCTCAATTACATGCTGGTTCGCCAGCCCATAACCAAGAAGAAGAGGAATCTACCACCACTGCTCAATCCCATCATATCCCAGAACAGCTAAGTCTTGAATCTCCTGAAGTCCAGTCTCTAATCCATAAACTTCAGAGCTTCTCGATCTCACCACAGAAATCTGAGATATCAGAAAGCAGTGCGACTTCGCAGTTCAACCTCACTCATCCTCTTACCAGACTCCAGAGCGAAAAACTTGGTATTGAACCCACTAAGTTTCCTTTACCCAAAAGGAAAAAGCCAAAGAAAAATACTGAAGGATCTGATAGTGGGGATTTTTCTTCCACATCCTCCATTTCATCTCCTCATCTGCAAAGTCAACCACCCACTCCTCCATTACATATTGTTGTTCATCAGGGAATAGGAGCCTCAATATCTCAACCTATTCACTCTTCATCTTTGATACCTCCCCAAACATCTGGAATTCCAACAGTAGCGTCAACCACTGTCGCTAGCATAATGGCAGATCCATGGACTAGGCCGGGTGCAGTCAACATGCCTGGACCATTGCATGATCTACCAGATGCTCCCGAAAAATGGCTGCCTAAATTTAATCCAGATAACGGAACCCAAGCTGAAGAACATATTAACAATTTTATGTTAGCAGTTAACTTAAAAGGAGTGATAGAGCAAGATGTTGTTGTAAGACTTTTCCCCTACACTTTACAAGGATCAGCAGGATCCTGGTATTTTTCCTTACCTTCTGGTTCAATTACCAGTTGGAACACATGCCAAGAGCAGTTTCTTACCAAGTATGGAGATGATAGGTCCTTAGCTACTTTAATAAACGATCTCTCCAATTTGAGGATAGAGCATAGGGAACCAATAAAGGAGTTTAATGCCAGATTTAATAAACTCCTGAATAAAATCCCTACCGATTCTAAACCAAGTGAACAAATCCGAAGCGAATGGTATATTACCGCCTTACCTGCCAACATAGCTATTTTTGTAGACAGGGCTGGGAAACCTACCTTAGCTGAAAACATGAAAGAAGCACTTGCTGTTGAAAAACGCATTAATGCTCTTGAGAAGAAAGCTTCTCTAGAAGATCGAAAAGCTAAAAAAGTCTCGTTTAAAGAAGATTCCAAGAAGAAAACCCCAAAGGACCCCTATGACATGGAAGGTTTACAAAAGGTCCTTAAAACATTGTCTAACGAAATGGTTGATATCAAGAAGCAGGTGGCCGAAACCTCAAATAAAAGACCATTTAGAACTTACAAGAAAACTGAATCAAAGCCACCCAATGTCATATCTAACGCAGATTCAGACCAAGAAGAAGAGGAAGAGGAAACGACTTCACAAACCGATGATGAAGAAGATGTAGCTGAATGCCATGGAATGTGGGATTTTATACTCCCAAACTCTGATACTGAGAATGAAGAAGAAGCCTTTCCGGTTACTACAAGAAGTAAAAGTACTTCTGAACTTCCCCAGGCAACCTCGAAGAAGAGGAGCGCAGGTGCTGCTACAGCAAAGGAAAAAGTTCCCCCTAAGAAGTTGCCTGTAGTAGCCCCCCAAAACCAGCCTTCAACTTCTAATACTCCTTCAACATCCAAGACATTAGTGATATCTGACTCAATGGAGTATAATATTGTTGATGATATGAAGAAAACTAAGGCAAATATAACTATGTTTGAGCTTAGCAAATTAAAACATCAACAAAAATTACTTCTCAAAGAATTAAATGTTGTTCCCTCTACTCCCCTTCCCAGTACAAGAGCTGCCAACGATCAAGGCCAGCCTCCTGCAGGTATGGTTGAAGCTACCGATTCAGTTCTAATTGGAGATAAATCAAATTCTCACACTCCACCCTTCCTGCTGACGTACGAGATTTATAATAGAAACCTGCACAACTGTTTAATTGATTCAGGGGCTTCATCTAATATAATGCTAGCTTCAGTTTGTTCTAAGCTGAACATTGAGCCACAGAAGTCAGCCACTCATATTGTGCAGTTGGATAGGACTAAAGTGCAGGTAGTGGGTGAAATTAATTCTGTAACCATCAGGTTGTCTGCCGACCCCAAGGTTGTCCAGAGAATTGATATTTTAATTGCCGACATACCTGAATTTTATGGTTTAATATTGAGCAGAGATTGGTCCGAAAAACTGCACGGGTATATTTCTACAGATTGGTCACATATGTGGCTTCCCTACAAGGGAAAGCCAAATCAAATAAGGATCGATCGTGAGAAGCATATGACCCACACAGTTACTGAATTCGAGCAAGAAAACCAACCTGTGGCATTCAACAACAACATTTTGGGGAACTATTCGGCAGAATCATTCTTTGGCAACTTTGTTGCCCAACCATATCCTTTTTCAGTTAATCATTTTACATCTCAAATAGAAAATTTTTCACAAACTGATAGGTCAAGATGTTTTAATGATGCTGAGAAAAATGTAGATACTTTTGTTAATATTCCTTTATTTTGGTCTCTGTATTTTGATGGCTCTAAGTCCACTGAAGGTTTAGGAGCTGGATGTATATTGGTTAGTCCGCAAGGAGAAAAGACAATGTTGTCTTGTAGGTTAGAGTTTGAGTGCACTAATAATACAGCCGAATATGAAGCTTTAATCCAAGGATTATACAAAGCAATCGGCTTGGAGGTGCGATATCTAAAGGTATTCGGCGATTCGGAAATCATTGTCAAACAGGTTAGAAATGCAATTCATTGCCTTTCGACTCACCTTAAACATTACCAATCGCTCGTCCAAGAGCTTACCTCACACTTTTTGGCATTCAACATTTCTTCTATACCTCAATCTCAAAATTCAACCGCAGATTTACTAGCCAATGTAGCTTCAAAGCTTCTACCTTCTGAAGACTACAGCCTTGATAGATTTTCTGTAGAATTACTTTTCAGACCTTCAATTCCTGACAATGTCACTAATTGGAGAGTATTTAATCATGATGATGATATTTTGCAATTTTTAACTTCTGAGAAATCTTATGATAAGCAAGTTATTGAGGAAGATGATCATGATTCCCAGATGAAAGAAGTGCCCAAAGAAAATTCGATCCCTAAACCAGTGGTAAAATTAGAAGATCTTTATGATATCAAAGACAGGTTTAAACCTGTAATTAATACAAAGCTTCAGAGTTCTACCCTTAGGTTTGAATTGATAAATCTAGGAACCAATGAGTCTCCTCAAAACATCAATTTAGGAACAGGACTATCTCAGAAGGAAAAGGAAGCATTTATTAAATTGTTAAGAAAAAACAAACATGTTTTTGCTTGGAAATATGATGACTTAAAGACATATGATACATCTATTATCCAGCATACCATTCCTATGCTTCCTGATCAGAAACCGATTCAGCAAAAGTTAAGAAAAATACATCCAAGTTTGGAGAGCCAGATTAAGTCGGAACTTAACAAGCTCTTGAAAGCCAAGATTATCTTTCCAGTTCGACATTCAAACTGGGTCTCTAATATGGTGCCAGTCAGAAAGAAAAATGGCGACATTCGAATCTGTATTGATTTCAGGAATTTGAACAAAGCGAGCTTAAAAGACAACTTCCCATTGCCTACTATGGAGCAAATTCTCCAATCGGTGGCAGGTTCTGAATTGATGTCTTTTCTAGACGGTTTTTCAGGGTACAATCAAGTTCTGGTACATCCTGATGACCAGCTTAAAACTACATTCAGAACAAAATGGGGAACCTATGCATATCAGAAAATGCCTTTTGGTCTTATAAATGCCGGAGCGACATTTCAGAGAGCTATGGACATGGCCTTCAGAGGGTTAATTAATCGATCAGTAGTCATCTATCTAGACGATATTACTGTGTATTCTAAGAAGAGAGATAATCATTTGCACGACTTAAATCAGATCTTTCAGCGATGCAAAAGATATGGTATTTCCCTAAACCCAAAGAAGTCCTTCTTTGCTCTTGACCAAGGAAAACTCTTAGGCTTTATAGTATCCAAAGATGGTATTTATATTGATCCTGATCGGATTAATGAAATTTCTGAAATCCCTTTCCCACATAACAAAAAATCAATGCAGTCATTTTTGGGTCAGATTAATTTTGTCAAACGATTTGTTCCAGATTTTTCGCAGATTGTATTACCACTTCAGACAATGATCAAGAAGAATTCAGTCTTCAAATGGGGATCAGAAGAAAAGCAAGCTTTTGATGTTATCAAACAATCAATAATCAATGCCCCAGCCTTGAATACTCCAAATTTTTCTAATCATTTTACACTATATACTATTGCATCCAACACTTCATATGCCGCAGTACTCACACAACTGAATGATAACAACTTAGAAGCACCCATATCATTTTTCAGTTCAAATCTTCAAGGTGTCGAATTGAATTATTCTGATGTGGAGAAACAAGCCTTTGCTGTATTCAAAGCAGTCAAACATTATAGACCCTTCCTTTTGAAAACCCACACAAAAGTTATAGTTCCTTTCCCAGCGGTAAGACAACTATTAATTCAGAAAGAATTGGGTGAAAAAAGAGCCAATTGGGTTACAGCGCTTCAAGAGTATGACTTAGAAATAAAGCCAGCAAAGATTGTTAGGGGCCAAGGTTTTTGCAGGATATTGGCAGGAGCATCAAACATTCACGAATCGAGCGACGAGGATCAGATTGAATTCATCAATCAGATAAGTGTCACTGATTCTGAATCTCAATATGCTGATTTGATATTTTATTTGAAGAACGGTTATGCTCCTCCAAATTTATCTTACAAAAATAAAAGGGCCATTAGGTTAAAAGCTAAGAATTTCACTCTCATTGATGATGTGTTGTTTAAACAAAATTATGATTCTATCCTGTTAAGATGTCTTGAGAAACCTGAAGCTCAAAAGGTTTTGCAGGAGCTACATGATGGACCAGCTGGGGGACATTTTGGAGTTGACACAACAGCTCATAAGATTATTCATGCTGGATATTATTGGCCTACTCTATTTAGAGATTGCCATGAGTACGTAAGAAAATGCCTTAATTGCCAAACATCTGGTGGAAGACAACGAAAATCAGCTTTCCCTCTGCAACCTGTCAACATTGAACAGCCATTCGAACAATGGGGATTAGATATCATTGGGGAAATTACTCCACCATCTTCCAAACAACATAGGTATATCCTTACTGCTACTGATTATTTTACTAAATGGGTAGAGGCTATTCCTTTGAAAGCGGCAAATGCAGAGGCAATTATCGAGTTCATTGACCAATTCATCATTACCAGGTTTGGTGTTCCAAACGCTCTTGTTTTTGATAACGCTTCCTATTTCTCAGGAAACGCTATATATGATTTTGCTATTAAAAGGGGGTTTAAACTGAAATATTCTTCCAATTATTATCCCCAGGGAAACAGTTTAGCCGAATCTACTAATAAGAATCTCATCAAAATCATTAAGCGAACTGTTGAACATAATCATAGAAACTGGCATAAATCTTTGGTCTTTGCATTATGGGCTGATAGAATAACACAAAAGGCTTCTATAGGGACCTCTCCTTTCAATCTGGTATATGGAAAAGAAGCCGTGTTGCCTACAAATCTTGTTCTTCCATCTTTAGCCCTAGTACAATACATTGAAGAGACTCCTTCTTCTTCTATCCAACTTAGAACTGACCAAATTCTCATATTAGAAGAAGAGAGGGAAAAAGCCAGAATCACTCATGCCAGACATCAAAAAATCATCAAAGCATCCTTCGACTCAGCATCATCCGGTTCCAAACAACTTCAAGTTGGTGACTTAGTTCTCAAATGGGACAAGGCCCATGAGGATAAAGGTAAGCATACCAAATTTCAAAAAATGTGGCTTGGACCATTTCAGATCTATGAAAAGATAGGCCATTCAACTTTTATATTGCAAGACTTATCAGGGTTGAGAGATTCTCTCCCCGTCAATGGCCTGATCCTGAAGAAATTCTTTAATTGAGAAGGTAACCCCTTCTCCTTTTGTAGATTTGCGTAGTTTGTAGGATTGGTAGGAAATAAAACTGTAGAGTATCTCCATTGACCTTTTGTTGTGTTTGAGGAAGCTGTCTCACAAAAATAATATAAATATTTGTTTTTAGATAATAGAACCCTCAATCAAAAGAAATAGTTTCTAGGAAACTAGATATCCTTGTGTTCTGAAACTATAATTTAAATTTTGAAGACTCCTCTCAAGAGGTAAAAGTTCTGAATCATTTTCTGTTTTCAAAACTAGTCTCCAAAGGTTATCTATTAAAAGATAGAAGCTAACCCATTTTCAGTATCTTCAACTCTTCACCTGTCATCCATTTGCTCTTAAGGAGAAGATTGTTCACCCCATTCACTAAAGGTTATGATTACTCAGAGTGTAATTCTAAAATATAAAAGATTAAAGATAAGAGGTCTTATCATAAGCCTGCTTACCATGTTCATAGGGAAATAGGTTAACTGACATTACCAATACTGCCTACCAAAACAGGGTAATGGCTTGAAATTTCAAGACAAGGGGTCTCATCACGAGCCAGCTTGATCAGTTAAATTATTACCAGTGAATGGCATTGTCATAAGCTGGCCACCAAACCAGGACAGTGGCTTTTTATCTTATTAATTACAAAGAAAAACAGATGAAAAATAAAATATGAAAACATTTTATGGATTCATTCTGTTAATCACACTCTTATGTGAATGGAAAAGTGGACAATACTATGGTTAAAAGGTATCCCTGTCGAGACTATAAATGTTTGCTAGCAACAGAGGCTCTACCTATGACAAAGGGGTTAATTATAAAAGCTGATGTGGGAAAGTTTTCTATTTTATCACTATGAACCAATAAAGACTTATTTTTGAAACTTATTATGTATTTGGTTTCTTGAAACTAAATGGGAAGAAGTTAACAAAATGAAGCTCACTTTAGTCAGAACACATGAATATCTAGTTATATTAGAAGTTCTCCTACTGATTGAGTTTCTATTTTTGAAAAGCTTGAGTGTTTGTATTAATTTCAGAGATAACTGGTTCTACCAACGAATCGCCAATTGTTGTACCCTACAACAACCCCCCATTTCATATCATCTGTATTCATAACAATCAACATATGAAATGGGTCCCTTTTAAAAAATTAATTGGCATTAATGATTTTGTTCGAAAAGGATATGACAATCAAATGTGTTTGTGAATTGAAGCCTTTTTCGAATAACAATGTTCCCAAAATAAAACCAATCTTTCGTTATTGCGATAAAGCGATCGCAAGATCGCATATCGCAATAACAAAAGAGACGCATTTAAATGGCACTTTGGTCTTTGCCGATGCGATATCGCTATCGGCGATCGGCGGTATTCAATGCATACACAAAAAGAGCACATATCTTACACCCCGATGCGACGCTATATCGGCGATCAGCTATCGGCACTACCTCTTGTGGGAAAACACTTTAAGTTATAAACCCCGACCCGATGCGATATCGCTATCGGCCGTCGGCGGAATCCCATGCACTCTCATAAGGCGCTCAGGTTTTTCCCCAATGCGATGCGATATCGCTATCGGAAGTCGGCAAATCACTTAATATGCATCTGGTAATCTGTTCACACGCTAGTCCGATGCGATGTCACAATCGGCATTCGCCAGGACTTCTTTCAAACGATAAGTGTAACTCTTTCCCCCGATGCGATGCGATATTGTTCATCGGCAATCGGCATTCTCAAAAAGTGATTGCTTTGAGCCTTAAAATTATATTTAAATCCGGTTGATAAAGCGCAGATTTCAAAATGCCGTTAAATGCAGGGATAAGGTAATGCATGCGTATTTAATAACTTTTCCCCTTCGATTAATGAATACTTGCATCTAAAGCATTTTCATATCTGTTGCACGCGTTAGGGGGTCATTCAACTGAATAACAGTGTAAAGGTCATCTAATGGGTAGCGGGCCTTAAAAACACCATTAATGCATATGCGATCTCTTACCAGTGATTGGATCCGCAGCCACCTTTTGAAAATTAATATCACCACGCTTCAAGTGATATATATCTTTCCCATTATGCTTTGTCTTCATTATTTCTCGTGTTACGATTTCTCTTGCATTTGTGTAGAGTTCGTTTGTTGAGAAAAGCTTGAACATGATGGGGAAGAAACACAAGAGGGCTGCCGGTTCCACTGCAACACTTGTTGCAGGTCAAGCTGCTACAATTTCGAAGAAAGGCCTAATCTCGGACACTACGTGCACTGGTCTTGCTAGGACCACATGGCAGGGCACATATAATCTGTTAGAGGCCGAGCAACCACAAAAGGTAGTGACAAAGGCTAGTGTGGATGTACTAAGGAAGTCTGATGCAACTCTCAAAGACTTGGCCGACTCCTTTTTACACAGAATAGCGGCCAGAGAGCAGGTCCTCCCTTACACAGATGTGGTGCGCTGGGCAATTGAAGAAATCCCCATCACTGATAGAACTTTTCATACAAGGGATGGAAGGATTTTCGGGTCGTTCAAGCCTGATGACCTGAGGCGAATGTATCATTTGCCTGAACCGGAGCTAGTCTATAACAGAGCCTTCGTGGAGAAATTTGCAAAAGAAAATGAATCACCATCCGAACCCCTCCGAGATTGGAGGCAGAACCCAGCCAAACACAAGCATGAAAGTTCGGGTAAGTACTCCAACGTTTCTTTGGCTTCTCCCTATTGCTATGCGGGGATTATGATGTGTAGATTGTGGGGATTACATGACTCCGTTAATATCAATATTGACATGGTTCCCCTAATGGAAGCGGCTGTCAATAGTATAATTATGGATTGGGCCACTATTCTTTCTGATAAGTTGGTCGTAGCCATTCGTGAATTTAGAGCCAAAACTATAGTCACCGAAAGGAAAATCCCGCCATTTTATTATACTGCTTACATTATGGATACCCTGTGTTTTAATTCTGAGTTTCCTGTCCTCGGTTGGAGATGGACCACCCAAGATCCAACACCCATTCATTTATACCATCAGAAATTGTGGAAGTCCTCTTACAAGGACCATTTGTACCAAATTTGTAATGGTTTCATGGTGCCCATTTACTATTCTATTTATGACAAGCCCATTCCCAGAATTTCCTATGAAGCTTCTTTTGACTTACCAGCCGTAGCAAGTTGGTTCGGGGAAGAGCATTTCACCTATATCAGAGTTTTTGGGAGTAAGGCTAGGCCGCATGTCCTCCCTTTATATATCCCAGACAAACTGTTAGCCCGGGAAATCTGCTACCAGATTATGGCCGAGAGTGTCACACAAACTCTCAAAGAGGAGAAGAAGAAAGGTTGGCCCTCTTTTCCTTTAAGAATTGGGGTTTTTACTCTGCTTAATTACAAGCATGCAGAAAAAGAAGCGACAAAACTCCAAACTTTATCCCTGGCCACTATCCCAAACAGACTCTATGATCCAAAGCAAACTGCCTACACTGCCCTAGAACAAGCAAAATTAACAAAAGTTGATCATCAAGAGGATATGTTTGATGACCTGTTCGCAGGTGCCGATACAATAAGTCAAACCAAACAGCTTGCCAGAATGAAATACAACGATGAGGCGTTGACTGAGTTTAATAAACTTAGGGAGCAGAGGTTGCAAACTCTGCCTCTAGATTTATTATCCACAACCCCAGCGTCTTCCTCAAGCGAGCCTGGTCGGAAACAGATACATCCACCTCCTGTTACAACTAAAGAACAGGATAAACAACAGGAGGAAAGGCAGAAGAAGCTGCAGGCTGAGAAGCAAAGAAAAGAGCAAGTAGAAAGGCAGCAAAAGGCACAGAAGGATCAAGAGCAGAGGAAGAAGAAGGAAGAAGAGAAACTAAAGAAAGAACTGGCAGATAGGCAGAAAAAGGAATTAGAGGAGCAGCAGCGGAAAGCACTTGAAGAACAGCAGAAGTTAGAACAAGAAAAAGAACGGAGCAAAGCCCCTACAGAGCAACATAAGCAAACCTCCACCGATCCTGAATTGATTAAACAATGGAACCAATTCGATTCCATTATCAGTGGTAAGGAAGGCTCCAAAGACACAGACACCTCTAAAACAAGCGATGCGCCCGATACCACTTCTTCTCAGGTTCTAGGAGGAACCAGCGGCCCACCCATTTCACAGGATGTCGAGGTAATCAATAAGGACCCTTCCGATCAAATTGTTCTCCAGGTGGAAGAAATTCCTCCCCTGGATATTTTCTACAGCCCAAAGCATAGAGCCGTTATTAAGCGCTCTAAGAAAAGACGAAGGCTTGATCAACCTTCTATCTTTCCTGAGCAAACAGTCACGGGCAATATGGTCTGGAAGGAGGATTTGGATCCCTCCGATGATCTAACAAAGTTGTCTCAATTCGCGGGAGCTTATTCTGCAGCAACTATCGACAAAGCATCGGAGGTAAGTCTTCTATTGAAGACTAAGGACCATGAAATATATGCATTACAGGCAGAGGTAATTGAAGCGAAGAACAAAGCAACACAGGTGGAAGAGCAGTTTCTGGCTCAACAGCAGGAAAACAATTTGTTAACCCAGAAACTGCAAATTGAAAGACAAAGGATAGACCAAAGTGAAACTTAGAAGGCAAAAGAATTGTCGGAGGCATTGTCACAGTTGAAAGCATCAAATGAGCTGATGATGAAATCGAAAGATGAGCGAATAGCTCAACTATCAGCACAACTCGAAGGTATCAAGAGCACACAGAATGTGAAAGTTTTCAGAGCAGAGGCAACTCAAATAAATAGCGCATTACTGTCTCAGATCAGACTTCTATGTCAACAACTTGCTAAGGCTGAGCCATTATGCGAAATATCTACAACAGTGTGTGAGCAAATAGAGAAGGCCAGAAATGAGGTAGATCAGGCCGAAGAAGCCATATCCGATTATCTTGAGTGGCAAGACACTGAAGAAGGGAAAACGACGAATTTGTCCCGAATCCATGAAGCGTACAAGGACATACTCTTCACGGAATGGAACACTCAGGTAATGAAAGCAGAAAGGGCGGCTTCCAGGTGTAAAATAATTGCCAGCAATATGATCGACCTAGTCAATGATACACTTTATTTGGCAAACATGATCTCCAAGTGCACACCTGGAAGCATAACAACAGCAGATATGCTTGAACAAACAAGTTATCATGACTTGGAGGAACAGAGGAAGTTAATTACCGGAGTAAATACTTTAACCTCTGATGCATATTGGCTCTTTCTAGTCAAGCCACATACTCAAAGGTCTGCTCTCAAGTGTTTAACATATGCCCTCGGATGCCTGATCCCCGACATTCAGGATGCTACATATGATGCCCAGCTAACTTCGCGTCTCAACACTCCACCGGAAGTAGAGCCAATGCTGGCGATATGTCAGCTAAGGAGTAAAGGCAAAGAACCCACCGAATGAAGCATTGCCACCAACTGCCAGATCGCCAAGAAAGATGGAAAAAACATTTATTGATGCCAATTTAATAGCTTTTCAGTTGTTTAGATATTTAGATTAGTATAGTATTTATAGACCCTTTCATTGTTTTGGAAAGGGTCGTAAAATTTTGTAATAGACTTAAAGGCTGAAGTTTGCACTATTGTGCTTCAGTCTATATTCTTTTGTGAAACTCGACCAACGGTTCTTAATTTTGATTAGAAGGTTGTTTTACACAATTGCGCACGACTGTCTGTTGTTGGGAATGCTTTCTGATTTGAAGGAAGAACTGCGACATAGTGATTAATATACTGGATTGATCGAGCAGCTTACATGGTACTATTATCTGTATCTGTGTTCTTTCTTATTATATGAATTGCTATGTTATTATCTTTGCTATTGTTGAATGCATGTATGCGATATAACATCGAATCTTCATTTCGTTTCACTATTGAATGTTTTGGTAATTTGTTATCTCTTTCACCCATGCATGTATCAATGATATAAACGATTAAGTGTAGTAATTCGCTATAATCGCTCTGCATAACTAATTATGCAGAGCAATTTTAAATGGTTTAAACATCTATGCTTAAGTGTTAGAGTCATCTATATGCCTGCCTTAAAGCACAGATCATCAAACGCTACGCTTTACTAAGTGATAAGTCCCGGGATTAGATTATAGTTATTACATTTCGCTTATAGTTTAGCTGTTCGCTTATTACCATCCTATATCATAAGTCACTCATCCATCCCGTTTACTTATAATTCTTGGGAAACTGGTCCCATTATCCCCAGTCGGAACCACTATTCCAAACGGAAAAGGAGCTGCACTAAGGTCTGGACCGGGTGGTTTCCCCAATGTTGTTGCAATGATTTTCGGGGCATCAACACTTTCTTGTGCCCATCACACCCCAGCAATGTACTAGGTGAGATGCATACTAACTGGCCAATGGCCAGGCCAGTATGCATCGCACCTTTCGATATAGGAAGGGTGCGATGGAGCCAGGGCGAATTTTCCCCAGAGGCTCATAAAAACAGGGAAACATGCTCAAAATTCAAAAAGGAAGGAATGCAACTGAAGAGCTCAGGTTTAGCTCTTACCTAGTCCAAATGGCACCGAGAATCGTCCACAGAATCTCCTGGAATTAGCTAGTGAAAATCAAGGGGGGAAGGCACCTCCAGAGCTCCAACAAACCAAAGTTCAAATGAAATGGTAAAATGAGGGGTAAAAACCACTTTTAAATTACTTTTCACGTAATTCGAGTAAGGTATTAGTGTTTTAACTCATTTTTCAAGCATGTATTATTCATTTCTAATTGGTTTGATGAAGCAATTGAACAGGCAGTACGACCATCGAAAGAAAAAAGTGTTAGCAGTGAAATCAAATAATCAATGACCATTATCACGAGCAGTTTTTATTTGAAGTTCAAGCTCGTTAAAAATTAAACCTAAGCAATGAGCAAATGTTCCCCCCAGAGTTTAAGCTCATTAAAAAAAAAATGTACCAATTTCCGGTAAATAACCATTGTGAATGCATTATCATCAGCTCTTGAGCCTTGGTCATGTTCTCATCATCACCTCCACTCTGTTTTAGCCGCTCATTCACCTCCATTTGATTGTTTACCCCTTTTTAGGAACAACTGCGAAGAGTGATTCTGTTAGCCATCCTCGTGACATTGCCATGATTGGAAAATTCCAAACCTTACTTGGAATCAGCTGCTACCTGAAATTATCACTCGTTCGTTAAAAAACGAGTCTCCTTTAAGCTCTTTTCGTCTGACTCGTAAAATATGAAAGATTTCTGAGCAGTTGGCCTCTCGAGCTCGTTAACGCTACTGGGAATGCTATCCCTCCTCTAGATTTTAATCTTTTTGGACCTGAGGGATTATTACACAAAAAGATCGAGCGCTTGTCTTGTTCGGCTCGTTAAAACTATCAAAAATTCATCCCTTTCGTATTATTTTATACTTTTTCGGACTTAAGGGATTACATGAAGAAAAAGGATCACTGGAGTTTCCTTTCCATCCCTTTTTAGACTCTTTAAAATTGAAAAAGGACTGAGTTGTCTTTGTCATTAAACTCGTTAAAACCAATAGCGACAAACTTGTCCATACAGACAAGAACAAGTTTCACTGTCGCTAGGCTCATTAAAACATAGCGACGGGTTTTCCCGAAGGGAAAATTATAGAACAAGCATATGTTATCCTCCTCAAGCTTGATAAAAATAAAGAGGTACTAGTCAGCAATGACTGGGGAAAAATTGGGAAGAAAACTTGAAGAAACTTTATTGGTAGCGAGTCACTCTTGAACATGACACTTTCACTCCATCATCATGATTGAGTCGGGTTGGGTTATTCCGTTCACCGATCATATTACCATTGGTCCACCGTACCATCCATATTTGGGGTTAATGCTACCTATCCATTTCAGTGTCGCCGATATGTTCAAGAGAAGTCGATCAGAGAATTCACCAACCCATCTTGTGTCTCATCCGCTGCAATACCTTTATGCTTCATTCTTTCATGACCGCCACCCTGAACCCTGTGTCATCAAATCATTTTCACCTCCAAAAGTCATTTGCTCCGTTCCGTGTCATAGATGTGGCATTCATTAAGGCCCTCCTATGATGGGTCACTTCTTGTTGACATCAACTCATTATCCAAGAAGTCGACCTAGGAACAACCCTTTCAATACTTTGAAGCTTGCATGCCTCAATGGCAAGTTTCTCACTTTCGGCGATAGGTTTACATCAATGGCCTTCGACCGAGAGATTTTGCGTGGTGTTCGACGCCAAGTCCCATTTTCACACCACACGAATTGTACTATCGTACCTTGAGGGTCATCATCATTAACGGTGATTCCTCTCGCGCCTGTTAACAGCTTACATCATTGGCTGGTAATCAGGCGATGTCTTTCCATGTTCGACCCTAGAACATTTTTCACATGGATCGTCTTGTACTTCGAGCGAAGATTGGATGAGTTTGAAGACCCCGGATCTAGTTTCATCCATCCGGGCTGCGATATATTAAGGAAAATAAAGACATAAAATGTACATCATTGCTGCACAGATGATCATACAAATCAAAGGATGGTGACTCTATCAGAATCATCAGTCTGCCACACAGACGGTTGTCTATCCCGTGCACATGAAAATGAATTTATAAAGATAAGCATGGGAATGCCCGCCTCAGCTCGATCATGAAAATATTATGAAGATAATGTATTTTATTGTATCTTATTACAGGTCGCCTTCCGGTTTGAAAAACCTCAGATCCTCATGATAAAGCATTTTACCTGAAATCAAAAGATTAACGACCCGATGCTTTAGGGGGCAACTGTTATAGACATTTTTGGGCACTGCAACCCCAATCATATATGTCCATAAACCAAGGGCTCCTGAGTCCCTAAAAGTGTTGTTTCATGCCCTAAAGGAACAAGGTTAGCTGATTACATCATCTCCCATAAGTTCTCCACAGAAAACTGCTCAGAACTGGTCAAAAATATAGGTTGCTCAGTGCTAAGGGTGCGATGCATACTAGGAAGCCCTTCTGTAGGGTGCGATGGGCGAGAATGGACAAATGGCAGAGACATTCTGCGAAGTGGATGATCATGGAATCTTCCAGAAACTTCTCCTGTGACACTTGCCTCTCTGAATTCACACTGGGATGAGTAAGAGATCATCAATCTCCAAGTGGAATCAAGAACTATCAGAGAGAAGACACTAGTCAAAATCCCAGAAGCTGACTCACCTCCCTGCAATCATCTATATATGGATCCCTCATCCCAGATATCCAGAGGCTGGAATTTTGTATCTTGAAAGGAAGTGTTGTTGGTTTCTTGGTGAAATATCATAGTGTTGGGTGATCTAAGCTTTTCATGAGGTGAAGAAGGGGTTTCATGCTGGGAGGATGAAGTTGGGTCAGATCAATGGGTTGTAATCCTCTCTTCTAATCTTTATATCAATAAAGCTATTCAAGTTTTCCTCCACATTCTTGTATGTTTGATAATATATGCATTTGTGTGGTCAATATATATTTGGTCCTATATTGCTTATGATTGTAGATCTCTGCACTTTGAAGGTATTATGCTGCTTTGACTTTACAGGTACTCTTTGAAGCGGAGTGGTCAAGGGAGAAGTGGCAAAGACCTATTGGTGAGGAGAAGGAACAAGCAAAGAACCAAGCAAAAGATCAAGGTTGGTATTCTTTGATCCTCTCCTATCTACTTCTCATAAAGGAAAATGAAAATAACTTTAATCCGTTTGTTTCTAAGATAGCTACCCGTCTTAGTGGGACCAGCAGCTCTGCATAGACACTAGATTTCCCGATAACAATAAGTCAAGTACATTAATCCAAGATAAGAATAGACATGAGGATCGACATTTCCTGGTGTCAAATATTATGACAGTGGATTAGAAAATGATCATGCGAGGAAATGCATGATGAACATCCTAGTGGGGTAAGCACCTAAAGAGGCAGTGGTGTCCAAATTTATGCCTCCCAACATTGTGTTATGATCTAATGGAGAGATAGAACTTGTTAGTCAAGGCCTTTCTATTTTGGTAATGTTGGCTATGATGATGTAAATCATCGTTGATGCTTATCAATCTAGATCCCTTCTTATATGAATACTTCAACTTGAGAGTACTTTTTTGTCTCTTTATGAGTACCTCCCTAGTTTAGAGGGAGTGTCATCATCTTCATTATCATCATCATCACCACCATCAATCTCTTCAGTTCATTATCATCATAATCACTGATGACTCACCCAATCTGGCTGAGGTGTACACTGCGTGGCAGCTGACCCACGTGATTTTCCCACGCGTTAACTGTGAGATTTTAGTGAAGGTTTAATGGGGCTTTAATGCCACCATAGTTCTCAAGGCTTCGAACCTCGTGTTGGCTCTAAGGCTCCATTGGAAGTCTACTCTTGACCATTCGATTGTTCCGCTGGGTTGCTCTACTACTCCGTTCACTGTATGAGTCTCTTCCAGGGTAATGGTAATGGAGCTCAGCCCTCTTCCGCTTGATAGCTCCGTCTGTAAATTTTCACTGTAGGTAGACTCTAAATGTGTCTATGTAAATGAAGTTTTGTTTTCACTGCTTGTTGGTTTTTTTTTGGGAGCTCTGCTATTCACCCGGTTTGGTGGTTTCACTATCAGGTCCTCAGCCCGACCTCTTCGGCGACAAACCTGCTCCTTTCAAAGGTAATTTCTCTCCTCTGGTTTTATTCCTCTTCTCGGTAATTTATCCGCTGACAACTCCGCTCCTTGTGAGCAATTGGGGTTTTGTGGCCCTGTGGTCGTGGCTCGGATTCCTCTTGGTCTTGTTGGGGTTTACGGTCTTGATTTCCCCTGAGCTCTGCTGCTGGTTTGGGGTTTGATAAAACCCTCTTGTCCGCTCAGGTAACCTCTGGTAACTCCTTACTTTCCTCCTGTTCTTTTCGTTTTTTTGTTTGCAAAATGGTTATACTGCCTCTGATTGTCTTCTACTGTTTGTGTTGTGCAGGTGGCTCATATGCTGGTGGCGAGGGTTTGGTTTCAGTGGCTCGCTGTCTTTCCCCTCCTCTGTCTCGGCCTTCTCTTGAACCAGGTATGGTCGTTATTTTTAGACTATATAGGTGCTTATCTAGGGCTCTATCTGTTGAGACGATGTATGGCTATTTCCTCCGCGAGCTCTGTAGGAGCGTTGTGGCTTCAGGTCTTCATGACCGTGGCTCTGTTGTTGATTTTTAGATTGTCGTGGCCAACAGTTTCTATGTGTTTCGGTCCTGGGGTTTGGTTTTGGTCTCGTCCCTGCTTTGTTTATGTCTGTCGGGAAACACTGGCTCCCTCCTCTGTGTGTGATGTTGGACTCGTGGATTATTGGAACTTGGCTTTATATATGAAGTATATGTATGGGAACCGCATGGTATTTTGGAATGCTAATTTGATAATTATTTATGCAACAATTTTATACATGTATACATATTTATAAAAGAAAGACTCAAACTATTAATTGTGAGATGGTCAGTGAATGTTCTGTGAGTACCTTAGCTCTACTCTGAGAATGTCGTGTTACTCGGTGTATGCACAGTCTTTATACTTATCCTCCATTCATAGATTTCATTTTTGCATAGTCTTCACGCTTGTTCTCCATTCATAGATTTCATTTATGCACAATACAGAAAATAAATCATAAATCTTAGTCTTTGGTTACCTGAAAAAGTTTCACTATCTTTTCTTCTTGATTATATTGTCAGAAATTTTTACAGTCTCTGCTATATTTCTCTTTATCTGGGTAGCAACAACCCTCGCTCATTCTATGAAATGTATTTTTATGTTGCTGGTAGCCTCATTCATTGAGGAAATACATGCAGTTACACTTTACAGTTACATTTCCTATTATGGTTGTTAAACTAATCCAAAATTACATTCATAACTTAAAAATAAAAATAAAAAATAAAAATTTGGCATTGGTTGTGATGGCCTTCTTGGAAAGAAAATAACAGTAAGATAAACGAAAGTAAAACTTTTCAAAATGTGCCTTAGACATCATGTCCAACTGTCGCTTGGCCATTGGATGCTCCTGCATTAGGCTCCCGGGATGAATGAAACTCATGGCTCCTAACCATGAGCTCTTTAATCGAATATCCGACATGCTGAATCTATCCGGCATCCATCCAGGTACTGTCCTCTATTGGATGATCCTTCCACTTAACAAAGTACTGCAATTACTCCTTCCGGCGTGTCCGCCTAGCTACCTGAGTGTCCAGTATTTGGTCAATCTCTAAGGGCTTGGCTGTGGGTAGCTACTTGATCCATGTCCTTATCTCTTTGTCTCCCTGGGTGTCCCATGTGTGTCCTGGTGAATTGTCCTCCGTGTCTATAGAAATATAGGGGTATAGGTCTGCGACATTGAAAATGGGCAAGATCCCAATACCCGAGGGTAATTGCAGTTCATAAGCATTTGCAGATAATTTTCGCAGAATTCGACAAGGCCCTATCTTTTTGAATTTCATCTTGTTGTACTCTCCTCTAGGGAACCTTTCCTTTCATAGATGCGCTAGTACCAAATCTCCTTTATCGAACTGCACTTCCCATCGCTTCTAATTTGCCTTTTGGTTATAACTTTGATTGTTGTTCTGTAGCTTAGATTTCACTTGTTCGTGAAGTTCATTAATCATCTTGATGAATTCTTCTTTGTCAACACTCCTCCGTTCCAATCGACCCAAATCTTGTAATTTGTGCACTCCTTAGGGGTGCATGTCATACAAGATTTGGAAAGGGCTTCTGCTTGTACTCTTGTTTGGAGAGTCGTTATAAGCAAACTCTGCCTGGGCGAGTACATGATCCCACTATCGTGAATTCTCTCCAACTAGGATATGTAGCAGATTCCCTAGACTTCGGTTCACTAATTCAGTTTGCTCGTCAGTCTGTGGATGATAAGTTGAATTTAAACTCAGTTTAGTGTCCAATTTCTTCCACAAAGTTCGCCAAAAATGGCCCATAAACTTCACGTCCCTATCTGAAAGAATAGATTTCGGCAAGCCATGTAGCCTGACAATTTCTGTAAAGAATAGATGGGCTACATGTGTGGCATCGATGGTCTTCTTGCAAGGGTGTCACACGGAATGAGTCGTTCTTTCGGACAAGACTGACCTCCCTAGTATCTAATGATATCTAGTGACAAGCAAGCCAATCAAATTCTATCTTTCTCTAAATATGAAATTTATAAACAAAGGCAAACAAGTGTTTTAGGCCTACCTTGGGTCCAATGCAAGTTTGTGGAAGCCTCGCTCCGTTGATCCAAATGAGTTCCCTTATAGAGAATCTGCAAACACAAACAAGCACACAAATTAAATAGCACCTGAAAAGCCAATATAATAAAGCATACTTATCATGATGATCAAGGAATTCATGAAACAAATCACATAAGACAATTTGTTGAGAAAAATGAATCTGATTGTATTAATTTAAATCAAAGAAGAACTTTACAACCTACGCCTTGATGCTGTACAAGCTCCTCCCAGGATCCAGCAAGAAGTCTCCTCTACTTTGACAAGTTTCACTCTCTTCCCAATGAAGACAAAAGGTATGTGATCTCTCCTCTCAAGCTTAACTAGGAAGTCCCAATTCCACCAGCATTTACCCTCAAAAATGTTCAACTTCTAACCTCCTTAGCAACCAGCCCAATGCCTTAATTTATAGTACAATGGAGGGAAGTTACTAGGTCCACCTTCAAAGGGATAAAGCTCTCCTTCAAAGGGATAGCTCCTCTCATCAAGGGATTAGCTCCTTCACTTTTAGGATGCATGAACCACCTAGGAGCGAACCATCCATGTCAAAATTCCTTCTAGAATCATCTAGAATTAACCCAAAGTGAGTTTTTAAGAATAAACTTGCACCTTTTTTACTTTCCTAGGGGTCCATACCCACTCCTTTAGAGACAGAGCGGGAAGGTCCACAGGTAACATGAACAGGGAGTGCGGGACCGCATGAAATAGTGAGAGAAAGTGCGGAACCAGAGGTTTATTGATTTTTAAGGTCTTTCTCTCATTTTCAAAGCTTGACATGAAGAGCTGAGGTTTAAGACTTGCTTAGGAGGACAGTATGAATGATGATAGACCCATACTGACTGCAAATAGTCATGGTGGCAATATTTTGTGTAACAGATTGCCCAGTAAAGTGCGAAGTCTGTAGTAGATGAGGATTTCATTTATCATCTAGGAAGAGTGAAGTACTTTATCATTTCGAGGATCATCTTGTGGAGAGCCCAGTTGGAACCTGTAAAAACATTCAATGCAAAATATATATATGAGATCATATCATCGCTGAGGTAGGCATTCCCATACTCAGATCAAAAATGACTAGAAAACCAACTACTGCTCTGATATAGGAATGATCTTGTAATACATCACAAGTATAGACACATGTAGACACAGTATGGGCGCAGCCATCTGTTTATGAATAGTCACTGTATAATGAATACAAAATTCCTCGCAACCTGGATGGTGGAAACTAGATCCAGGGTCTTCATTTCTACTTCCCGAAATAGTACGATTCTATCCATGTGAATGAATGTGTCGAAGTTGAACATGGTAGAAACCACTTGATTACCAGTCAATGATGTAAACTGTTAAAAAGTGTGAGAGAAACCACCAGTAATGTCAATGGCTCTCAAAGTACTCAGTACAATCCTTGAGATGTGAATAGATTTGTTGATGTCGAACATGTCACGGAATCCTTTGATCGAAGGTCAATGATGCAACCTATCGTCGAAGGTGAGAAACCTGCCATTGAGGCATGCAGATCCCAAGGTACTGACGATTTCTAGATCATCTTTCTAGATAATGAGCTGAAGTCGATATAAAGCGATCCGTCGTAGGCAAGCCCACAACACGAAATCATAGATCAAGTTTGAAGAAATTTAGTTGCAAGGACTGACTCAGGGATGGTCAAGATGGATGACAGATATCTTGCAGATGAATGGCTTATTTGCACTGACCTCTTGAACACATAATGACACAGCAGATGGTTTGGCGACAATTGACCCAAAGTTAATACCCAGAAACAGGCTGAAGACTTTCAATATGGTTTGATCAACTGTTAGGCAAAGGATTTCCCAACCCAGGTGAATAAAAGTGTCGTGTTCAAGAGTGGTTACAAAGTATGACAAACAGGCTCATTTTTCTCTCTTTTCCGCCACCATTTCTGGCAAGTACCTCTTAATTTTTGACAAGCTTGAGGAGGATAACATTTGCTTGATTATAAGCTCATCCTTCGGATGAGTCCAACTTAGTTTAAATTCGAACCCTAAGAAGGAGTGGTCCATTCCTGTTTGTAATTGAACAGGTCCTTTACTGTTAAATTTTAACGAGTCCAGTATAGGAGAAACTCAGCGTTTTTCAATTTTAGAGAGTCTGAAAAAACTTAAGAAGACTCCATGGTTGTCCTTTTTCGTAAATTTGTGTCTCCCAAGCCCAAAAAAGTATAAAATAATACTTGAGAGAACCGCTTGATCATTACGACCAAGGAGTACTTTTCGTAATTAGTGCCTCTGATCCGAAAAAGTAAAAAAGTGATCAATGACACGTCGTTTTATGACCAATATCGAATTTGAAACCTCCGACAATCTTTTCATGTTTTTACGGTCAGAAAAAGAGCTGTAAGTGGACCGTCTTTTTAGTTCCGTTTTAACGAGTTTAAAAAGAACAATTCGGCGATCTTTTCATGTTTTAGGAGTCAGAAAAGAACTTAAAGGTGATTCTAAAGTTTTTTCGTCGAAAATGACCGATTTTGCCTGAAAATCCGTTATCCTGAACAAAAACTCAAACATTACTCATACTTGTTTAAAATGGATAAAAATGTTGCAAAAGTTACCTCTTTAAAGTGAAAGATAAACAAATTAAAAACTCATTTATTCAAAAAATTATAAAAAGGGCTTTTGTAAATTCATTTTTACTGTTTGAGTTTTGGGTGAGAAAATAGAGCTTTTGGTCAGAAACTTCCCGTGAAGATTGCGGAAAATACGTCCGTTGGAATCGAACGCCGTCTCCTCCAGGTAATCTACATCATCCTACTCTTGAATTTCATCCGTTTCAAAGTTGTTTTTAGGTTTAATTTCATTTTTTAAGGGATTTTTAGGTTATAAACCCGCATGCGGGGGTCCACAGGCACAACACAGGTAACCTGCGGACCCTGACTTTTTCGTAAAGGGAAAAAAGTCAGGGGTCCGCACCTGCCGTGAAGGCAAAGTGCGGACCCATGCACTGTCTCTGAAAGAGAGGGTGCGGTCCCCGCAGTAAGGGTTTTTAAACCTAAATTTCTCAATTTTCACCCAAAAATTTTGCTTTTAGATATTCTAATTCGCCTTTTTGTTGAATGTAGAGTATAGACCATGCTTGATTGGCGAGAACGAGAGCATGAGGATGTATATCTCGCCGCAATAAATCATCAACCTTCGATTAATGCATTGAAGGCATGCAGCTTATACAAATTATGGGCCATACCTGACATGAGGGCCCAGGTGGACTTCTTGCAGTGGCTGGTAGACAAGTGGAGCATACAGGACCAGTGCTTCTTCATTGGTGGTCACCAGCTCGAAATGGAGCCGAAAGACATTTACTTCTTGACTGGTTTGCCTAAGAGAGGTGAACACTTGACTCTATTCGGGACTAGGCCAAGTGGCCAGTCTGTCGATAGCCTCTGGCTAGAGTTTTGTAACAACCAGACTAGAGACAAAGGGATAGATATCAAAATCATATCCCTTCCTGAACTCAAGGTAATAGCGTTTACTATTACCAGGCTCTACGGGAGCGCAACACTTCATGTAGCCACTGGATCCCAGATGCGGATGGTAGTAGACTGCTTTCGAGGCACCATCTTCAACTAGTGCGATGTTGTGTTGGCTAATATAAAAGGCCAACTGACTAGAGCAAAGAACGGACAACTGAAGACCTTTGGATATGGTGCTTTAGTCATGAGATTTGGTCTGGAGAGGGTCCCAATGTTGGTCCCACAACATCTCACTGTTGGAGTTGAACTTCCCCGAGAGCCCAAACTGATGCAATGGGTTGCAGTTATGGCCCGTCATCTTGAGGAGGGGACAGAAGTCGTTCGATTCACTCCTGAGTATTGTCATTGGTTGGAGAACCAAGTTTTTGCTATTCAGGACTTTCATTACGCTGGGGTAGATTTTCGTGGTGACCCAGACATGACTCTTCCACTAGGAGAGCAATGGGATGACTCAAGTAAAATCATTTTCAAAATTTTCCTAATTTATTTTTATTTTTTTGTTTTTATCTCGTCCCAAAATTGATAGTAAAAGTTTCAAATGCAGATGTAGGTCCATGGTGACCAGCCGCTCTCTGGCCCTATGAGAGGAAACAACCAGCTACAGTGGCACCATCCCCACAGGACGAATCAACAGAGACCTTGGCCGAATTGGAGAGCCATCTAGAGCGTTTGACAGGAGACATTCTGGAGACCAGCATAGATGACATTCCTCTTAGACTACAGCGCTATGTGATTGGGGTCCCAGGACCTTTCAGGAGGTTCCTTTGTAAGGTGGCCCGTACAGTGGTTTCTTATCGTGATCATCACCAGTGATAGGATGATCGCCTGTTGTAGACACATATGACATTTTTTTGCTTTTTGTACTATCATTTTTGCCGATCATAAGGTGTTTTTCAACCTATGATCGAAGACGATGTATATTTGACACACTCCTATGTTATACTATATCACTATTACCGGCTTATCTTGTAAAACATGTTATGGAATGTTTTTAAATTTACTTGTATGATTATTGCAAATGTCTACTTAACATTCGAGAAGCAATTGCATCTGCTAATGTATTTAAATATCTTGGAATATGCTGATATTCAATATAATCAAATTCACGTTCCAAGAGACAAACTCTCAAAAATAATCTCAATAACACTGGATTTCTAACTCTATTAAGCTGTAATACAACGAGTTCAGAATCTAACCTCACTATCAAACTCCGAATCCCAAATGAAATAGATTCAGATAATAACTCAATCACTGCACTATACTCGGCAATGTTGTTCATTGTTTGACCGAGGCTTACCCCATGCATAGATACCAACTCGTCAGAGGGCGAATAAATAACCCAAGCTATGGAAGAAATGTTCCGTGTATTACGACAAGCACCATCAGCAAAACCAATGTATGTTTGGAGAGGCGTCGACATCTGCAATATCCAGAGTAAAACCAAGATAAGCAGGAATAATGATGAAAAACACTCTGTTCTCAGCACACTTTTAAACTAAAACACACCAGCTAGAAAGAAAACTAACCCTAACTAAAAATCTCCACACCCAGATTTAAGCATAATACCTCTTCAGGTAAAGACCATTTCTGGGTTTACCTAAAGAGACCCCGTCAAAGTCTACCAATTCATAGGCCCCTTTTGCTAGCTTTCGCTTGACAATATAAGGACCATGCCGCATGGGTATGGATTTTCCAGCGCCTAATTTATCATTTGCTTGATCATACAATAAGACTAGGTCTCCTTCCGAAAAATTTCGAGGGGTAACATTTCGATCATACTGAGCTTTAATACGTTTGGCATGAGTTTCGATTGCTAATGTAGCATCACGTCGATTCTCATCTAGCTGAGCCAAGTATAACAAACGTTTTTCCTCTTCGGAAGTAGCTGGAAGTAACTCGATGGCCATTTGCAATGACGGGATTTTGCATTCAATGGGTAACACAACTTCCAGACCATAAACTAGTTGGAAAGGAGTGAACCCTGTTGACGTTTTTACTGAGGTTCGATACGCCCAAAGCACTGAAAATAGCATGTTATGCCAACTCGACCTATGAATCCCAATGATTCGTCGGATCATGATGACTAGAACTTTATTGATGGCTTCAACCAGACCATTAGCCTATGGATAATATGGAGTTGAACTATCGTGACGCAAGCCAAGCTGGCCTGTAAGTTCAGTCATCATAATGTTTCGAAAATGACGCCCATGATCAGTGATAATCGCTTATGGAACACCAAGCCTAGCAATTATATGATTGAACACGAAAATCACAGCAGTTTTTTCGTCTGCCTCAAATGTAGGCATCGCCTCGGCCCACTTGGTAAAATAATCTACCGCAAGGATAATATACGCATGCCCTCGGCCGAGTGAGGGTTACATGTAATAAAATCGATACCCCATTTTGCAAAAGGACCGATGACAATTATAGGGTGGAGAGGAGTAGGTGGAGTGCACATCTTTCGATCAAAAATTTGGCAGTTGTGGCATTTTCGGACCGCGTTAATACAATCTTTAAACAAAGACGGCCAGAAATAGCCAGCGCACAATATCTTTTGGGTTGTGGAAAACACAGACATATGATCGCCACACGCTCCAGAGTGACAGTCATTTAGAACCCTTTCAGCTTCCTCATGAGTTAAACAACGTCGAAAAACAAAGTCCGCCACACAACGATAAAGTGTATCTCCAATAATTTTGAATTGTTGGGGCTGGAATCGTATTTTTCGACGTTTTGACCTTGGAATTTCTGGCCGAAAGGATTGGGTCTGGAGATAAACGATGATATCCCCATACCATGGATCTAAAGTGCTGATTATAAACAAGGATTCGTCCGCAATGGGCTCCTTCGCCACAATTTCCGTGTCACCGCGCGGGAAGTCACACATTAACTCCACAAATACTAAAGATTTCTTCGACTTAGACTTTTCAAATTCCAAGTCGAACTCCTGCAGGATCAAAATCCATTTGGAGTACTTGCCCCCTAGCAATTGTTTGATTAAAATATAGATCATAGGGTTACAATCAGAAATTAATGTAGTTTTGCATAGTAAAATGTAATGACAAAAACGTTGGACAACTTGAACAGCTGCCAATGCCAATTTCTCCACATGTGAGTATTTTAGCTCAGTTGGATTTAAAGTTCGACTAAGATAATATATCAAATGTTCAATACCGAATTCATCTTCCTGAACTAACACCATTCCAATGGTGGAATGGGAGGCGGCGAGATACAAGAAGTAGTCCTGGTTGTAGTTGGGAGGATGCAATAACGGTGCATGGGTTAACGCGTGGTTTAGTGCATCAAAATATTTTTCAGTTATCTCATCCCAAAAGAATGGAGTATTCTGTTTCAACAACCGGGTAAAACCCTTTGTGATCTCGGCGTAGTTAGGAATGAATCGACGTAAAAATTTTTCTTTCCCTTGCAAACTTTGGAGTTGGTGAAGACTCGAAGGAGGAGGCAATTTGACAATAGCTTCAACCTTCGAGGGATTGACGCGAATGTCGGCTTTTGAAACAACAAACCCAAGTAACCGACCCGTTTTTATACAGAAAACTCACTTGTGTGGATTCAACCTAATTCGATAATGCCTACACCTCATAAAGATTGCTCGTAAATGGATGAGATGATCATCTCGATGTAATGAATGAGCAGGTAAATCATCGAGATAGGGTTGCACAATGTGCTTGATATCATGAAACGCGTAAGACATGGCCCTTTGAAAAGTTGCCCCGGCGTTCTTGAGCCCAAAAGGTAATTTGCAATAAGAAAATGTCCCCCATGGACAAATGAAAGCCGTTTTTGGTTGATCAGTAGGTAGAATATTGATTTGATTGTATCTGGAAAAACCATCCATGAAGGAGAATATTTCACTGCCGACACAATCATCAATGATTTGATCAATATAGGGAGTTGGGTAATTGTCTTTTGGACAGGCTCGATTAATATCCCTATAATCGATACATATTCTTATTGTCCATTTCTTTTTGTTAACATGAACAATATTCGATACCCAATCCATTAACGGAATAGGATAAATGAAACCTGCTTTGAGTAATTTTTCAACTTCTGCTTTAATAGCAGCAACTTTTCGTTGGTGGATCTGATGCAAACGTTGCCGGACGGGTTTAGCATCCGGGTAAGTTTTGATTTCATGAACAACAATTACTGGGTCAATTCCTGGCATTTCCTCATATGACCAGGCAAACACGTTGCAGAATTCTTGAAATAGGGCCTTATATGTTTGAATTTCATCTTCCGTACAAGAGGCACCTATATGAAAGTTTTCAACAATTCCAGGTTTAACCGAAATATCAATAGGAATAGTTCGAGAAATGTTTCCCAAATTTAACTTGGAATCAGGATTTTTCATTGGATTCTGAGGTTCCTTGACATATTCAGTCGTAAAAATAGATGAAAAATCATTTTCAAAACGATCAATCTCAAGTAAAAATGAAGATCTATGATGAAGATCTTCCCATGGTAAATCATCGACACATAGGATTTCACGAATTTGCTCATCAGTGTGAACAAGTTCAGAAAACGTTGTTGAATCCGAGTTTGATGTTGAAAATGATTCCTCATGGACCACATTCATTAAGTCAATTTTGGTTGAAGAAAGGTTGGAAAACGACTGCACGACCTGATACGCAATTTCATATGGACTCAAAGGCATAACATCACCAAATGAGTCTATCTCAGATTCGATAGGTACGATCCAAGGATCATCATAAACAATAGTGTCTGACAAAATCATATGAATGGTTGTAGTAGAAGACGATGCCTTGATAGGAGGAAAAGGAAAAGTTCCTAGTAAACTAGAATCTTTAACTAGTCCTACTCCAACATCCTTATACGAGATAGTTGTTTTGTCGACATGCTGAATACTTTCAGAAGAGGCTAGGTCGGACGAAAAGTAAGTCAGCTGGTCTATAGTTACGATCTTTCCATTATGAGGGAACTTTATAAGCCAAAAGAACAATGAAACAACTGCTGTCATAGTGTAAGTCCAACTACGACCCAAGAGAAGGTTGTAATCTAGAGGGGCATCAACCACCTCCACATCTAGATTAACAGTTTTGCCTTCAACCCCTATAGGTAAATCCTGTAGAATGCCAAAAGGATGAAACCCACGGCCATCAAAGGCCTTTAGAATCGTCGGGGATTGATTTAGCGTAGGAGAACCAAGCGATCTCCAACACTGTATCGACATAATACACGTTGAGGCTCCCTCATCAATCACAATCCTATAACAAGGCTTGTTTTTGACTAACACTGGGATCTAGAAAGCCATTTGATGAGGTAAGCGCGGTGTACTATTTTCTAGATCGAAAATTATAAGGTTCAAGTCTTGAACGTCAACAGCTCCTATAGCCGACAATAGAAATTTACACTGTGCTGGACATGATTGCAGCACTTCCAAAGCCGACATTGCTGAAGGTGAAATAGCTAAATCTTCAACAATGTTATAGTTCTGAGCCACTCTCGCATATGGATTGAAAGTTGACTTTCAAAGTATACCCTTGGCGGGCGGTTTGATTACTAAGTCTGGGTTAGGTTTCTCGATCTGTAGTGGATCGGAACCGGGAGTTGAAGTTGATGGGTTCGAATGAGAAGATTCTGCTTCCTTACCATCAACAGGACTTTTACTTCCATAATCATGTGATCGAGTCGCAATCCTAACATGGGACATCATCATTATGGGTTCTTCGGAGGCATTTGAGGAAGAACCTATCATCTTACTGTCTTGACTAGGAAAAGGATCCTTCAAAACAGCAGGCGTTTGGGAACCTTTGACAATTTTCGCAACCTCTGCACGATGAGGGCAGTCTCTTGTAAAATTCTCTTCATCACAAATGAGACAAGGATAACGAGGTTTGCGTTTCTCATCAGTTGATTCCGTTTTTTCTGGTTTCTCTTTCGAATTTTTATCTGTTTTATTTTTCTTCTTCCCTTTCTTCTTACCGCCAGATTTTGATTTGGCTGTGGATGACTCTACAACATGAATATCGGCAGAAATTTCCGCGGAAGAATCTCCTGTCGGGGAATCTAGTAAAGTTATGATAGGATAAGAATTCTTAGAATATTTCTTCTTACTTTTGGTATTAACCGTACCAATCATACCATCAGCGGCATGAGACCCTGAAGGAGCTGCAGTGATTTGATTTTAAGTATGGGGGATTTACGCAGTGCATTATATTAGATATCATTTTTGGGATTCAACTGCGTTAAGTAAGTCATTCAAACGTATGACCATTTCCATGAGAGGTAATTTCTCATGATTTTTGAATAGTTCACTTAACACTCATTGCATCGGGTGATGCTCACAGGGGTGAAGAAGTGGGATTGAAACTAGTGAAATGTGGAGAACGAATCACATAGCATCAATCATCACTTCCGGGGCTTGCACCCGGTAACCAGGACTTCCCAGGAGGTCACCCATCCCAGAACTCCTCTGGCTCAAGCGCGCTTAACTGTGGAGTTTTCCCCACAATCAAGCCCACTTAGCTTGCTACCCCATTTGCAAAACCTTAGCAAGTATTGTGCCTCATGAACCATTCAAGTAGACATCCCTTGACTCTTTTTGAAAGATTGGGGATTTTCTCGTGTAACGTACTTGACTGCATATAAACTAAGTCAAGGTACTGAGCTTGAGCAATTACTTGCTCTTCAGTAACTACTCTGGCCTTAGCTACATCCTCAATGATCTTCGGTAATAAAGATTTTACAAACCATTCAGCTAAAATCTGATCCAGAATAAAAACCTTCACTAAACGCAGTCGACATCTCCATTCATGAATGTGATCTGAAATGTAAGTGGACGTTGATTGCATTAATGAAGTTAATAATTCCGTGCCATTGTCATATCTGATTGGCAACTGAAAATGAGTTAAAAACGAAGTAGCTAATTGACTAAAGTTATAAAAAGTGGCTCGCGGTAACTCAATGTACCACTTGGCCACAAGACCAATTAGAGTGTGCTGGAAAAACCTTAAACGGATTGAATCATCTGAAACAGAATTAGACACACACCAGAGGTGATAAGTCATCACATGGTTTGACGGGTCCTCTCCTGATTTGCCTTCAAACTTAGGAATATCACTAGGCAACTTATTCGGCATTGGCGGCCAAAACGGAAGATAGTTAATTGGATCGTTTGTAAGGCGCGACAAGTCAGGTAAGTCCAAAGTTGCAATGAACGGTAACTGATGATTAGGGTCCCTGAAACCCTGGGTCATGAGACCAGCCCCAGAGGAGGATATCCAGGATAACTAGGAATTGGAATTGCATTTGGGATATTATATCCTCCCGGAAAACCAGGATTAACCGGACCGTACTGGGGTTGTTAAGGTTGTTGATATGTATACGCAGGGTACGGTTGATACTGATAGACTGGTTGCTGCACAGCAGGACCGAATTGGTACTGTCCTTGGTACGGTTGATAAGTAAATTGAGGTTGAGTTGTGACAACTGTACTTGGACCAGGTTGTCCCACAGGCATCTGAACCGAAGTCTGAATTGTGGATCCAGACTCAGGTAAAGATGTCTGAGGAGTTGATACAAGAACAGTAGAAACTGGAGCTATCGATACTCCAGAAGTAGGTGGGGTAGATTGAATAGATGTTGCAACAATTGCAGCAGTCATTTGAGGCGGAGTACGAGGCATACTAGGCCCAAACTGAGAAACTACAGAAGGTGCAGAAGTTTGAATAGTAGACTGGACTGGTTGCTGGGGTGAACCAGAAACCAAGGGTTGTCCAGTTTGAGATGACAACTGTACATTCGGTTGCAAGACCTATTGAGATTGAGATGGATCCCACACTAAATTCATTCCGGGTTACGGACCCATAATAGGTTGAGAATATTGAGGGCCATAATCGGGTTGAGGGTAGGGTTGATAATTCAAAGGTACATTTCTAGCTCCTTGGACATATGATTGACCGGAAGGTGGTTGGAAACCTTGGTTTGGGTACTGACCTTGAGGTTGATAACCTTGAGGCACGTACTGATACTGGGTTTGACCTTGAGGTACATATTGATACTGGGGTTGACCTTGAGGTACATATTGAGTCTGGGGTTGACCTTGAGGAACGTACTGTCCCGTAGGTATGTACTGTCCTTGAGATTGCCCCCCAGATGGAAATTGGGTACCTTGAGGTTGCCCCCTAGGCGATAATTGAGGACTTTGAGGCTACCCCCCAGGCAGTAACTGGCCACCTTGAGGTTGAGGATTAGGAATAGTACTCGACATCATAAGAATATCTTCTACACTCAACAACTTAGTTCCATTATTTCCAGTTAATAACCCTTGTTCAATAGGTAGAGGAGATGCTCCCGAAAAAGTACCAGTAAGTGACTGATACCCAGAGGGAATAGAAGGACCGTCGTATAAAAAGGTTTCTGGAGATTGAGAAAACATGGATGACTGTCTTGACATATTTAACGAAGGATAGTAACCCCTAGGTGTTGGGTGAAAAGGAATACGAGTAGGTGAAAAATTTAGTCCCGGGTTTTCCAAAAAATTGGTCAATGAAAGATACCAAGCACTGCTCCTAGGTGGACTGTAAAAGATCGATTCACACTCCCTAAGTTCTATAACCGATTGATTTTTAGGGATAGGGATACCTTCTTCTTCCGGAGTAGCAAGTTCTTCAATAGCTATAAGTCCAGAAGGAAGATTTTGGGTAGTTATTCTTTCTACCCTAGGTGAACTAGGACCACTAGAAGTTGGAGAGGCAAATCCCGATGTTGGAGTAGCAGCAAACTCAGTTTCAGGTTCAGATATGTCAGGTTCTTCACCTAAATCACTAGTAGATGAAAAACTACCAGTAACTTCGGAAACAGAAAAAGATTGTGGATTATAATCTGCTACTAGAGCTTGATAATCAGGATGTACCACTAAAGAAGATTCTCCTTCTTCAAGTGACCCAACTCTACTGTCTCTAGGAGTTACAAGGGCTCGTAGCCCTTCAGGCTGGCTCGGTGAAAACTCAGGAGGTTGGCCCCGAAGTCTACGGGACTTCCTCGGTAATTCAACCATGATTAAATACTTTAACTACTTCACACGCAAACAAAGAAAAATCTCAATGAAAACCACCTAAAGCCTCTAAAGAACCAAACAATTTTGAATCACAAGCCTAAAGAATCTAGGAGATCAAACCACACACAAACAGTAACTTTCCGTACTGAAAACACTAGTTGGTGATGAAATCCAACGTCGCAAAGTTCAATACGGAAATGGCGGTTGGAACAGTTACCCCAGCAACCTGCTTAATGAATAGACTAGCACAAGTTTCTCCACTAAACCGTCTCGAGTGAAGAGAACCCCCCAAAAAATCCAAGTGAGTCTAGCCAACGTCTACTCCAGGTACAGTGGGATCTTCCCTCCACCGTCACCTTAGGAAAGAATCCTATAGAATATGGTCACTATGGTTACCAACGGAAACAAATATACCTGGGGGAACAGTCTACGATCCGATATGCATGCAAGGGCAGAGTAACAAGCTCAATCCCCTTGAAGGCTCCTTGACATAATCCAAGGTCTACCAACAAGTGACCTTAGGCTCCTCGACAATGGTTAATCCGAGGTTTACCGTTTTTAATACGTGAATATCTGGCGTCGTTCCCAATGAGGAAGGATTGATTCCCACACTGGTTCGGACACGATCTCGTGCTTCTCCTTTAAGAGGAGCTTTCCCAGAGCATAGATGTAACAATTGGATTTTATCTCCTACCGCAAGATACAGCTACTTGTTTGTTTTACTATCTTGGAGAGTTAATTACTCCCTACTCCAAGACACTAGCCTAAGCTATATTGGTGTAATAGAGCCCTAGAAATAAAAAGATTACTAGATAGATTTTACTTTAAGCGTTATTTTTATTGGTTTTTGTCTTAAGCCAAAAGGTGCGGAGATGAAACTTATGGTGTGAATACTCGACTCGAAATCACTAAAAAGTGCACTTAGGATGATAAGCAATATTTTCCCTTCAATGAACTTCTAGCTAGGAAAGAGTTGAGAATGCAAATGCTTGTAAAAACAAATCTTTTCCTTAACAAACAAATAAAAAGAAAAGCTTTTTGTATTTTCCAATCCACTCAAAAACGAGACAACTAGTTATGCTCACAAAAATTTCCCTTTTCTTGCAAACGCTCAAATACTACAAAAACAAACCTTTTCCAAAAGAGATTTTGTATTTTTAAATTTTCATAAAACACTCAAAACTATGGAAAAATCTAATCTTGAGATCTACAAAATCTAAGAACTATTTGAAGTAAAAGCTTACAAGATTTCTTTTCAAGGATCATGTTTTACTTAGCTATAAGCAAACTAAGGACTAATTTGTCCAGAATCACAAATTAGTCAAAAAACAACCAATTTTTGTTTTCTTTTCTAAAAATGAAATCCAAAACTTTTAACACAAGTCTTTTCGAAGTTTCGCAAAGAGAAACACAAGATGGATTCCTCAACAAAGGCAGATTTTTCAAATGGTCAGACTCATAAGAAGGCCAGTAAAAACCAAGGTGATCTGAGGCTTCTGAGGCTTCTAAGCTCTGAGATACTACAAGATCAAAATGAAAATCAAGCCCGGTAACAAAAACTTCTAGGAATTTCACCTAAAACCCTAATGCCAATGGAATTAACCTAAGAAAAGTTCCTGACAAGTCACATGTAGATTTGGGTAGAGGCAAAAAACACCTAAGCAAATCCTAAGCTGACTGAAAGAGAAAATCTTAAGTTTTTTCAAAATTTTGACAGGGTCCACAGGCCCACAGTCCACACAGGTGCGGTACCGCTCTTTGTGTAAAGCAAAAGTGCGGACAGGTCTGCACTATGTTATAAGCAGAGGGTGTGGTCCTCTCCCAAAAGTATGAAAAACAAAAAATAATCCAAGATCTACTAAACCTACCCAATTCCACACACAACAAGCCAAAAACAGAAACAAAACACAGTTTCTCAAGTCAAAGTAAAGCAAATCAAAAAATCAAGTCCCCAGCGGAGTCGCCATTTTGTCACACGGAATGAGTCGTTCTTGTGGACAAGACCGACCTCCCTAGTATCTAATGATATCTAGTGACAAGCAAGCCAATCAAATTCTATCTTTCTCTAAATATGCAATTTATAAACAAAGGCAAACAAGTGTTTTAGGCCTACCTTGGGTCCAATGCAAACAAAAACAAGCACACAAATTAAATATCACCTGAAAAGCCAATATAATAAAGCATACTTATCATGATGATCAAGGAATTCATGAAACAAATCACATAAGACAATTTGTTGAGAAAAATGAATCTGATTGTATTAATTTAAATCAAAGAAGAACTTTACAACTTATGCCTTGATGCTATACAAGATCCTCCCAGGGTCCAGCAATAAGTCTCCTCTACTTTGACAAGTTTCACTCTCTTCCCAATGAAGCCAAAAGGTATGTGATCTCTCCTCTCAAGCTTAACTAGGAAGTCCCAATTCCACCAGCATTTACCCTAAAAAATGTTCAGCTTCTAACCTCCTTAGCAACCAGCCCAATGCCTTAATTTATAGTGCAATGGAGGGAACTTACTAGGTCCACCTTCAAAGGGATAAAGCCCTCCTTCAAAGGAATAGCTCCTCTCATCAAGGGATTAGCTCCTTCACTTTTGGGATGCATGAACCACCTAGGAGCGAACCATCCACGTTAAAATTCCTTCTAGAATCATCTAGAATTAACCCAAAGTGAGTTTTTAAGAATAAACTTGTGCCTTTTTTACTTTCACATGGGTCCGCACCCACTCCTTTAGAGACAGAGCGAGCAGGTCCACAGGTAACATGAACAGGGGGTGCGGGACCGCAGGCAATAGTGAGAGAAAGTGCAGAACCAGAGGTTTATTGATTTTTAAGGTCTTTCTCTCATTTTCAAAGCTTGACATGAAGAGTTGAGGTTTGAGACTTGCTTAGGAGGACAGTATGAATGATGATAGACCCATACTGACTGCAAATAGTCATGGTGACAATATTTTGTGTAACAAAGGGATAAAATGTGCCATTTTTGTAAAATGATCCACCACTACCATAATTGAACCATACCCCTTCTGTGTTCTCGGCAAACCCAAAACAAAATATAAGGTAACTGAATCCCAAGGCCTGTCCAGAACAGGTAATGGTGTATACAACCTCGTATTTTGACTATGTCCCTTCGCCAGTTGACACATCTTGCATCTAGCCACATACCGTTGCATGTCTCGTCGCATCTTTGGCCAATAAAAAAATGACTTACTTGGTCCAATGTCTTATCTATGCCAAAATGTCTGGCTAGACCTCCATTGTGCTTCTCCTGGATTAGATTTTCCCTCATTGAACACTCTGGGATGCACAATTGTCCACCTTTGAACAACAATCCTTCCTACAAGTTATAATCAAACCACAAGTTGTTGTCCCTCAACAGTGGATTTTGGCAAGCTTCGTATGCTTCGTGAAAATCTGCATCTGTTTCGTACAGATCTTTAAGATGTTCAAAACCCAATACCTGTACTCTACTTTCCTGCATAATCAAACTCCTTTGACTTAACGCATCTGCCACTTTACTGGCTTGTCCACTGATGTGCTTTAACACAAAAGTGAAGCTTTGGAGATATTCCACCCACTTCACATGTTTGTGGTTTAACTTGTTGTTACAGGGAAAAGTGTCTATATAGAACTGCTCTATCCCACTAAGGTGTGACAGCTTCCTTAGAAACAAATAGAGAAAAGCTACTTTCATTTTTCCTTTATGAATTATAGATAGACAGGAACAGAAAGACCAACCTCTGTCTTGCGCTAATCTCTTGATTTGATCCCTCTCTTCTTTGATAGTCTTTAGCTACCTTCTCCCTTGCACGCCCAGCTTCACAAAGTACCTGTAAGATCACAGAAGCATAGCACTATACAAAGACATGGATCTATAATCATAAACAATCTAGGATCAGATGTAAATTGACCATACAAATGTAGCAAGCATCAATGACGCAAAAGCATGGAGGAAAACTTGAATAGCTTTTATTGATAAACAATAAAGAGCCAAGAGGAGTTACAACCAGTTGTTCTGACCCAGCATCAACCTCCCAGCAAATAAGCCCCTCTTCACCTCAAACAAAGCTTAGATCACCCAACAATCTAATGTTTATCTCAAGAAACCAACAGCAATTCCTTACAATATGCAAAATTCCAGCCTCTGGATCTCTGGGATGAGGGATCCATATATAGATGTTTGTAATGGAGATGAGTCAGCTCAAAATTTGATTAGTGTCTTCCCTCTGATAGTTCTTGCTTCCACTTGGAGATTGATGGCCTCTTACTCATCCTTGGTCGAATTCAGTGAGGCAAGTGTCACAGGAGAAGATTCTGGAAGCTTCCATTGCCTCTCCACCTCGCGGAATGACACTGCCATTTGTCATTTCTCGCCCATTGCACCCCACAGAAGGGATTTTTGAAATGAAACGCACCCACACAGTGTATTTAGGTGAGATGCAATGCACTTAGCCAGTGGAGCAACTGAAATGATCTTGTTTTGACCAATTCTGAGCAATTTTTCATGGAGAACTTCTGGGAGAAGCTGTAATCTGTTGACCTTGTTCCTTTAGGGGTTAGAACAACACTTTTAGGGACTTAGGAGCCCTTGGTTTATGGACATTTCATGCTTGGGGTTGTAGGGCCCAAAAATGTTTATAATAGTTGCCCCCTAAAGCATGAGGTCGTTAATCTTTTGATGTCGGGTGAAATGCTTTATTATGAGGGTCCGAAGTTCTTTCAATGCTGGGAGGAGACCTGTAATAAGATACAATACAATACATTATCTTCATAATATTTTCATGATCTAGCTGAGGCGGGCATTCCCATGCTCAGCTTTATAAATTCACTTTCATGTACATAGGACAGACAATCGTCTGAGTGTAGACTGATGATTCTAATAGAGCCATCATCCTTTTGAGTGGATGATTATCTGTGCAACAATGATGTACATTTAATGTCTTTATTTCCCTGAATATATATCACAGCCTGGATGGATGAAACTAGATCCGGGGTCTTCAATCTCGTTCGACCTTCACTTGAAGTACAAGTCGATCCATGTGATAAATGTTCTGAAGTCGAACATGGAAAGACATCGCTTGATTACCAGCCAATGATGTAAATTGTTAACAAGTGCGAGAGGAATCACCGATAATGATAATGACCCTCAAGGTACTGCAGTACAATTTACGTGGTGTGAATAAAGGACTTGGCGTCGAACACCACGCAAAATCTTTCGGTCGAAGGCCATTGATGTAAACCTGTCGCCGGAAGTGAGAAACTTGCCATTGAGGCATGCAAGCTTCAAAGTACTGAATGGGGTGTTCCTAGATCAACTTTTTGGATAATGAGCTGATGTCGAATAGAAGTGATCCGTCACAGGAGGGCCTTAATGAATCCCACATCAATGACACGGAATGGAGCAAATGATTTTAATGGAGGTGAAAATGATCTGGTGATATAAGGTTCAGGGTGGCGGTAATGAAGGAATGGAGCATAAATGTATGGTAGTGGGTGAGACACAGGTGAATTCTCTGAATGACTTCTCTTGAACATATCGACGACACTGATGTGATGGATTGGTAGCATTAACTCCAAATGTGGATGGTATGATGTGACCATGGTGATGTGACCGGTGAATGAAACAACCCAACCCGACTTGGACAGGGAGTGGAAGTGTCATGTTCAAGAGCGACTTGCTACCAACAAAGTTTCTTTAAGTTTTCTTCCCAATTTTCCCCAGTCATTGCTGACCAGTACCTCTTTATTTTTGTCAAGCTTGAGGAGGATAACATATGCTTGTTCTATAATTTTCCCTTCGGGTAAGCCCATCGCTATGTTTTAACGAGCCTAGCGATAGTGAAACTCATTCTCGTCTATAGACAAGTTTGTCGCTATTACACTTTTAACGAGTTTAACGACAAAGATAACTCGGTCCTTTTCAATTTTAGAGAGTCTGAAAAGGAACGTAAAGGTAACTCCAAAATTCCTTTTTGGTCATCTAATCCCTTAAGTCCGAAAAAGTATAAAACAATACAGAAGGGATGAATTTTCGATACTTTTAACGAGCCGAACAAAACAAGCACTCGATCTTTTTGTGTAATAATCCCTCAGGTCCAAAAAGATTAAAATCTAGAGGAGGGATAGCACTTCTTGTCCCTTTAACGAGCTGGAGAGGCCAATGGCTCGACAATCTTTTCATATTTTACGAGTCAGTTGAAAAGAGCTTAAAGAAGACTCGTCTTTTGAGGAACGAGTGATAAAATGGGTAGCAGCTGATTCCAGGTAAGGTTTGGAATTTTCCAATCACGACAGTGTCACAAGGATGGCTAGTGAGATCACTCTTCGCAGCTGTTCCTCAAAATGGGTAAACAATCAAATGGGGGTGAATGATCGGCCAATGAAAAAGTGGAGGTGACAGTGCAAACACGACCAAGGCTTTAATGGATGAAGTACTACATTCACGATGGTTATTTACTGGGGAATAGTTCGTTTTTTAACGAGCTTAAACGCGAGGGGAAACATTTTCTCATGGCTTATGTTTATTTTTTAACGAGCCTGAACTATGTGCTAAAACTGCTCGATTAATCCAGTCGTGTGATAAGAATGTCTCATATAAAAACGACAACTTTTAGAGTTTTGCCCCACATCCTTTCTTTATGCAAGTTAGGAAACGACCAATCCTACGAGTTTAAAGGGTTAGAGGACCTACAAATTTAAAAAATAAATAGTCGCTCTTCACTTGCACGCCAAAAGGCTTGCATGCCCCCAGGTATAAAACAGAGTTTCAAGGTTACCCCTTCTTTAGTCCGTTAAAACATTTGTTTTACCAAGAGAGGCCTACCTCTTACAGGTTACCAAAGATTGTTCTATTTACGGCGTAAACAAAACACCTCTTCGGCGATGTCTACCGAGATAAACAAAGGTGAGCGGCGATGCCCGCCAACTCACATAACTTTGACAAGAGGATCTTATTCCAATCCAACTCCCTCTTCCAATCACGGATGGGAGTACGGAGGCCATATACTCTCGCAGAAACCTACCCTATACCTTGTTGAGATTGCAACAAGATGATGGAGCTTAGTGAAAAGAGTCGCCTTCACTAAGTGGGCCCGCAGGCTATTTTTGGCGCAAGTCTATTTTTAGACTATGTCTATTTTTAGACATATGGATCATGTCTATGTTTATGGATGATTGATCAAGTTGGGAAAATAGATGGACTTCTATTTTTGATGAAAGTGTGAGTGATCACAGTGTGAGTGATCAAGTCTATTTTTAGACTGGCTGTCAAAAATAGAAAAGTCAAATATTATTATCTCACAATAATATTTGGACTATAAACTTAATCTTATTCTCTTGGAGCACTTCAGTTTGAGCTACGGAAGTGGCACATGCAGCTGTCAGAAGGAAATTCGTTTTTCTTATGAGTCAGTTGAGTTGTTGCATGCATGACTTCAGTTAGAACTCAAGTGAGTTGAGTTTAGTGGACTGGAGGTACAGTTGATGGAGTTGTGTTCAGTTTAACTTAGTTAAACTGGTTGTAGTTAGTCTAACTGACTAATGATGAGTTGTTAAACTAATTATTAACTCATAATACAACTAAAGAATACATCAGTTAACTCAGTTGCATGTCAGTGCATGTTCAGTTCAACAGGGACAGGTGGTAGAGAATCAGATTGCTATCAGTTGTGACTATAGTTGTGCACCAGATCTTGCACAATCAAAGGATTGAGTATGCCAATGAGTTTGCTCACGTATTTGGCCCGCATTTTAGCCTTTGCTCACGTCCACAAAGAGTGAGTGACTATTTTGCAGGTGAAAATCGAGTTTGGGAAGCAATTCTCATGAGTTCTTGAGCAGGTATTGAGCAGTGGAGGCAGGCAAGCAGTGGAAGATATTTGGAGATCAGATCTGAGCTGTATTGTGTGTAACAGAGGTGGAGATACTTGTGAGAAGTATTATGCTGTGTAATGTTACATGACTCAATCATTAATATACAGATAGTGTGGGGTTTTTAGCGAGATGCTTTCCCCGTGATACATACTGTGTTAATGTGTGAATGCTCTTGATGTTTTATTGTTATTGATGCTGCTATATTCTTGATCAATGTAGAGGAGCTTATGTATTGTGTATGTTTTCCGCATTAGTACATGATCAGGATAATCTCCATTGAATATGTGTTAAATTATTCAAAATTTCTACATGGTATCGGAGCAGCTTGATTTGTAGAAGAGATTTTTACAGGATATCAAGCGAGGGTTGATCGGAAGCAGTTGAGTTGGTTGCTGGTGGAATTCGAATTTGCAGCAGTGTTTTCTTGGTGACAACGCAGCAATGTCTTTCAACGGATTGCGATTGGAGTATGCTCTTGAGGGTAGCTCAAACTATATTGCATGGAAGGACAGGATGGAGGCAGTATTGGATGATAACGGGCTGAAGGAATTCATAGATACGGATATCCCAAAGCCTACTGATGCTACTCAAGCTGATGCTTGGCAAAAGAAGATCGCAAAATGTCGAAGAATTCTGTTGGAGGGCGTGAAGGATCACATTGTGTCCAGCCTCCATGGAAAGGCTACTCCATATTTGATGTGGAAATCATTAACAGAATTATTCCAAAGCAAGAGCGATCAGAGGAAGCTGGCACTCAAAGATAAACTCAGAAACATCAAATGCGAGAAGGGAGACAGTATTCCCAAGTATCTCACGAAGTTCACTCAGTGTCGAGATGAGCTGGGAAGTGTGGGGGTTACTGTCGATGATGAGGACTTGGTGAGCTTGGCTCTCCTTGGTCTTCCGAAGAGTTGGCATTCCTATCAGGACTCTGTCAATGGTCGGGAGAAGTTGCCAGGATGGGAAAGACTATGGTCAGATCTTGTGCAGGAGGAGATCAGGCGGAGTACCAGGGACGGATCTTCGTCAAAGGGAGCTGATGAAGAGAATTGTGCTTTGGCTGCCAAAGCAAAGAAAGGGAAGAGCAAGAAAGCTTCTCAGTCTGGTGCGAAAGGCAAGAAGCAGGATATGTCCAAGGTGAAGTGTTTTCACTGTCACCAGCATGGACACTATGCCACAAATTGTCCGCAGAAGAAGAAGAACAAGCAAGCTGCTAGATCTGCAGGGGGAGAGGCTTTAGCTTCTCAGTTTGAGCTTGATTTTTCATTGATCGCATGCTTGGTTTCAAGTGTGATGGGATCAGTGTGGTTTCTGGACAGTGGTGCGTCTTTTCACATGACGGGAGATAGAGATTTGTTCTCTGATCTGGAGGACAAAGATCTTGGAGTGCACATCGAGATGGGCGATGATGGTAGATACAGTGCGACCGGTATCGGTACCATTTCCTTTGAGAGGGAGTCTGGTAAACCCTTTGTATTGAAGGAAGTCATGCATGTTCCAGGATTGAAGAAGAATCTCATCTCAGTGGCGATGTTAGAAGACAAGGGGTATGATGTTGTTTTCAGCGAGGGAAAGGCCTTCCTGCGCAGCAAGACAACTGGTGAGACCCGGAAGATAGGGGTTCGAGTGAGGAACCTTTATCAGTTGCATGTAGATGGATGCGCAGCAATGGCAGGCAAGGCAGAAGGATTGGTGAGCCGGGATGATGGCGAGTTGTGGCACAGGAGATTGGGTCACCTTCACCATGGAGCCTTGAAGATATTGCAGCAGATCACTACAGGGCTTCCTAAAGGCACACTTGCGCAGTCAGATCAATGCAAGGGGTGTACTTTGGGGAAGTTTGTGAAAGCCACCTTTCACGAGAAGGATAGTCGCGCCACGACGATCCTTGAGAGAATTCACACAGACGTGCGTGGACCTTTCTCAGTTGCTTCGACAGCAAAACACAGGTATTATGTGATTTTTGTTGATGATTTCTCTCGTAAGTGTTGGATCTTCTTCATGCAGAAGAAGAGCGAGACATATTCAAAGTTCTGTGAATTCAAAGCACTGGTCGAGAAGGAGTCGGGGAAGAAGGTGAAGGCTCTTAGGAGCGATAATGGTGGTGAATACATCTCGGACGAGTTCAAGGATTTCTGCAAGGCAGAAGGGATTCGTAGAGAGCTCATAGCTCCCCATAACCCACAGCAGAACGGGGTAGCTGAGCGGAAGAACAGAACGATTGTGGGTGCTGCACGGGCAATGTTGCATGATCAGGGCCTACCCCTTCACTTGTGGGCGGAAGCATGCAATACAGCAGTTTATGTGCAGAACCGTTGTCCTCATAGGATACTTGGCATGAGTACACCCGAGGAGGCTTATTCTGGTAAGAAGCCTGATCTTTCTCAATTGAGGATTTTTGGTGCTAACGTTTACATGCATGTGACGAAGGATGCCAGAAAGAAGTTGGAACCGACTGCAGAGGTTGGGATATTTGTGGGGTACACTGATACGCCCCACAACTATCGTGTGTATTTGCCAGATAGTGGTAAAACTGTTGTGCGACGGGATATAAAATTTCAGGAGGAGAAAGCCATGAAGTGTTCGCTTGAGAGGGAGCTACACTTGCATGCAGATGAGGAGCTATTAGTTCCTAAGGATGAGCTTCAGGACGTGGATCAGCCACAGGACGAGGTTCATGGAGTGGAAGAGACCACTCATGCAGCGCCAACCATCAGAGGGTGAAAGCGCTTGACAGAAGCTGAGCGACTGGCTCAAGATGCAGAGAAAGTTGTAGGACCACCTACAGCACAACGCAGGCAGAGACAGTCACCTGATCGGTACACTGGATACATGGCTCTTATGAGCAAGTGTGTTGTGACTGAGCCATCCTCTTTCGAGGAAGCTGTGGAGGATCCCACATGGGTAGACGCCATGGTGGAAGAGTATGATTCTATTGTCAGAAACAGTGCATGGGAGATTGTTCCTAGACCGGAAGGGAAATCAGTGGTAGGTTCGAGATGGATCTACAAAGTTAAGCAGGCAACTGACGGGAGTGTGGAGAAGTACAAGGCAAGATTTGTTGCCCGAGGCTTTTCACAGATTGAGGGGATCGATTATGAGGAGACCTTTGCACCTGTCGCAAGGTATTCTTCCATACGGACGATTCTTGCTCTCTCAGCGCAGATGGGATGGCACATTCATCAGATGGATGTGAAGACTGCGTTCCTCAACGGAGTCATTGAGGAGGAGGTGTACATTGAGCAACCCGAAGGCTTTGAAGTGTTCAGCAGCGAGTCACATGTGTGCAGGCTCAAGAGAGCGCTGTATGGGTTGAAGCAAGCACCACGTGCTTGGTACACACGGATAGACAGCTATTTCACAGGACTTGGATTCTCCAAGAGCGAGGCGGATCCGAACCTATACCAGATTGTGGTGGAGGGTAAGTTGCTTATCATTGTACTGTATGTTGATGATTTGATTCTAACGGGTGATGAGTTGTTGATACTGTCATGCAAGAAGGATCTTGCTACAGAGTTTGAGATGAAGGATTTGGGCCTCCTTCACTATTTCCTAGGATTGGAAATATGGCAGCGCAGTGGTGGACTGTTTGTTTCTCAGGGCAAGTATGCTCGGGAGATACTGGAGAAGTTCAACATGCATGGCTGCAAGCCTGTTGATACTCCTCTTCCTGGAGGTTGGAGGAAGGAGGATGCCACTTCGGGAGAAGAAGTGGATGCCACTGTTTATCGACAGTTGGTGGGGTCGCTGATGTATTTGGTCAATACACGACCTGATATATGCTATGCAGTTAACCAGCTTTCACAAGCTATGGTTAAGCCTACCAAGCTCTTCTGGAAGGCGGGCAAGCATGTATTGCGCTACTTGAGAGGCACATCGGGATATGGTTTGTGGTACAGACAGGAGGATGAGGTGAAGCTATGTGGCTTCACGGATGCAGATTGGGCAGGGAGCCCAACAGACAGAAAGAGCACATCAAGAGGGGTCTTCAGTATCGGATCGACAGCAGTTTCTTGGTACAGCAGGAAGCAGAGATCTGTGGCACTCAGTTCAGCGGAGGCCGAGTATATGGCAGCAAGTTTGGCTGCATGCGAGGCTATATGGATGAGGAAGATCCTGGTTGGTTTGTTCGGTTCTCATTTGGATCCTACTGTGATTTACTGTGATAACCAGAGTTGCATTAAACTCTCGGCTAATCCTGTATTTCATGATAGATCATAACATATTGACATCAGGTACCATCATATCAGAGATTGTGTGCAGCGGAGGATCATGTTACTTTCGTACATTCCAACGGAGGATCAGGATGCTGATATTCTAACGAAGGCTCTCACCAGGAGCAAATTCGAGTACCACCGAGGCAGGATAGGGGTTGCTGATAATCCATATCTTGTCGAGAGGGAGTGTTGAGATTGCAACAAGATGATGGAGCTTAGTGAAAAGAGTCGCCTTCACTAAGTGGGCCCGCAGGCTATTTTTGGCGCAAGTCTATTTTTAGACATATGGATCATGTCTATGTTTATGGATGATTGATCAAGTTGGGAAAATAGATGGACTTCTATTTTTGATGAAAGTGTGAGTGATCAAGTCTATTTTTAGACTGGCTGTCAAAAATAGAAAAGTCAAATATTATTATCTCACAATAATATTTGGACTATAAACTTAATCTTATTCTCTTGGAGCACTTCAGTTTGAGCTACGGAAGTGGCACATGTAGCTGTCAGAAGGAAATTCATTTTTCTTATGAGTCAGTTGAGTTGTTGCATGCATGACTTCAGTTAGAACTCAAGTGAGTTGAGTTTAGTGGACTGGAGGTACAGTTGATGGAGTTGTGTTCAGTTTAACTTAGTTAAACTGGTTGTAGTTAGTCTAACTGCAGATAGACTAATGATGAGTTGTTAAACTAATTATTAACTCATAATACAACTAAAGAATACATCAGTTAACTCAGTTGCATGTCAGTGCATGTTCAGTTCAACAGGGACAGGTGGTAGAGAATCAGATTGCTATCAGTTGTGACTATAGTTGTGCACCAGATCTTGTACAATCAAAGGATTGAGTATGCCAATGAGTTTGCTCATGTATTTGGCCCGCATTTTAGCCTTTGCTCACGTCCACAAAGAGTGAGTGACTATTTTGCAGGTGAAAATCGAGTTTGGGAAGCAATTCTCATGAGTTCTTGAGCAGGTATTGAGCAGTGGAGGCAGGCAAGCAGTGGAAGAGATTTGGAGATCAGATCTGAGCTGTATTGTGTGTAACAGAGGTGGAGATACTTGTGAGAAGTATTATGCTGTGTAATGTTACATGACTCAATCATTAATATACAGATAGTGTGGGGTTTTTAGCGAGATGCTTTCCCCGTGATACATACTGTGTTAATGTGTGAATGCTCTTGATGTTTTATTGTTATTGATGCTGTTATATTCTTGATCAACGTAGAGGAGCTTATATATTGTGTATGTTTTCCGCATTAGTACATGATCAGGATAATCTCCATTGAATATGTGTTAAATTATTCAAAATTTCTACATACCTGAGGTTTTCCTTCCGAAGCAGACCAGGGTGCATGCCCCCTGGGTTTCAGTCATGTCCCTCGAATCACTCGTGCTCATCAGGTGGACGGACTGGGGATTGAGACATTTCTTGCGTGAAAAGACCATTTAGGGATGGTATATGACTGTTTGCTATGCGTGATCCGGGAAATGAAAGCTGGTCTACGAGCTTGACCACTCTTCCTTCGTGCGGAAAACACATCACTCTAAAGAGTGATGAGACAATAGCTCTCATGCAATAAATATAGTCTCGTCCAAGGAGTAGATTGTAATCCAGGGGTCCTTGAACTACCATTACGTTCATGTGAATGATTTTCCCTCTCAATGTTATGGGCACATTGGGAAGGATCCCTAACGGTCGACTGGTTCCTTTATCAAAACCTGTTAGATTTCTCATCTCAGGCAACAGCGATGGTGAACAAAGCGATTTCCAAGCAGTTGAGGAAAGGATACTCACAAAAGCCCCCTCATCTATGATGGTACCAGCCATAACCATTCTATATATTTGAACAATGATTCGGAATGGTATACTAGCTGGTAAACGGGGTCTGCCTATTTGATTCCAGTCGAAGGAGACAACTAGGTTGCTTGGAGGAGGGACCGACTAGACGGTCGGGTATGACTCTGACGAACTTCCTTCCTGCGGTAAAGGAACAAGTAAATTGCCCCCATGTTCGTTGGAGTCTGTGCTTATGAAAAGAATTTGGATGGTGTCATCCTTGTTCTCTTCAGTGATTGTATCATCTGAAGATGGAACCTTTGAAGGCAAGACCGGGTCAACTGCCGCCTCGACCTTTTGACTTTCATCTGGTATGGGTTCAGATGGTTTATCTTCAACGATAGATGCTTCGGCCGACCACCTGAGTGGGCCAGCCGGATTTTCAACTAGTGACGGACTCGGCAAGAGTTTTTTATATCCAGGAGGAAGTCGTAACGGTGAAACCGGACGATCGTCCAAAACTATTTTAGCTTCGTCTAGGAAGGGACAATGGTGGATGGCATGATCGCCTTCACACAGTTTACAAGGAAATCTATATTTTCCTTTTTGTCCTGGGGCTTCACTTTCACTAGTTGACGGTGTGTTTTCAACATGACCATCAGAGGTTGACGACACTGGGTTGTGAAAACGAGGAGACCAGTCCCTTAAGATCCAAGGGATGCAAGGACAATCTTTGTGATAGTGGTCTCCTTTGCAAATGACACATGGCGATTTAGGCCTGGTTGGTGCAGTGTGTGGATTTTCGCTAGACGACACTTGTTTGCCCCCATTTGCTTCTGTCTCCTTCTTCTTCTTCTCTTTCTTCTTCTTTTCCTTCTTCTCCTTAGGTACTTGAATTTTGGCTTTACCAACCCCATCAAGCGAAGAGGAAGGAGGAGAGGAAGAATTAGAAGAAGGAGAAGGTTGGTGGGTAACTCTGGACTCGTCTAGTTGCTGATTCGAGTTCAGGAATTGTGGTGTTCTGAACGACAGAGGTTGAGAAGAGCCATACAGGCAAACCAATTGTCAGTCCTGGAAGCGACAATGTGGCCATATGGGGTACACCAACATCTCCCCAAGAGGAGAAGGGACTAGGATTTCCTCCAAGGGGAATTCCTTGGTTGGTGGACTCCATTTTCTCAACCCAAGATTAACGTAGGAAAGTGTAATGAATATTCTGCTTAAAATAAATTTTAGACGCTTTGACACAACTTGTTTTTTCAATTTTTATGAGTCGAGAAAAAACAAAAGATGACTCTAGTCTCCTTCGATTTTTAATGAGCCTGAAGTGACAAGTGCTCAGATGGACCTTTTCTGTTAAGGAGTCTGAAAAGGAATGAAAGGGAATGCTCCGGAAATCTAGGTAGAGGAATTACCAAACCAATCGCAAAACTGCAGAATAATTTTTACAGTACGGTAGTCAATCTTCCTGAATGTTGTGTTCAGTGCATTGTGATCGATAGGGCGGCAGACGCAGCTTCCTATGGATAAAGGATTAAGCCTATTGGGGTCTCCCAAAATATACTCAACAGTATGTGGGAGCACAAGTTCGTACTGGCACTTATCGTCTCAAAGTGGAGGAATCACCCAACCATCAGTGAGAACAACAGTTACTAGGCTTTACGACATTGGAATACGTCTCTAGCCTAGACTTATAAATGTTGTGCGTTAAATTCCAAAGCGTTGTTAGATTCATTGAATTTATTTTAAGTTGATCTTGTTTATGAATTTTGCCTTTCAGGTTCACCACGAGATGTAGATGTAATTCCTAAAATGCAATCTAAGATGATAAACAGACTTTTTATCTCCTTTGTGCATTGAAAATCCTAGCTACTAGGGAAAAGAAAGACAGAATATTTTCACAAAGAGCAAAGAGCACACTCTAAATGCACTTTCCTAAATCAAGCCAATCAGACTGTCTATATGCAAATGCACATGCATGTATTTGTTTTTCAACTTTCTTAGTATATGAATGCTAAAAAGAAAGTTGATGCACAAATCTGAATTTATTTTCAAGCGACAAATATCAACAAGTTTCTTTTCGAAATCAAAAAATGGAGAAGATCACAACACTTTACGATTTTGAACTGAATACTTGTTCTCGACACTAGAAAATTACAAATTCAGACCAAAAGCAATAGTAACAGGATAATCGACCATCAACAACAATCAAACTCTTTCCTACGATTGAAATCGACACTTGCGATAGTTTCAAATCAAAGGACGACAGTACGATTACGCTACTTTTGCAAAGGAGAACTGTAAATGACTCAACAAACACACAAAAACATCTACATTTCTTTTGTACAAAGGAGGCGGAATAACAGCAAGGAAAAGGGGTTTCAAACAGACATATACTGATCACAGGCAGCAAAATTCAGGAATAGAACTGGAAAGAATGAATCACAGAAGCCACAACTGCACAGAGCTAGTCTGATCAGCGCACCTGTAACACAGAGAATCTAAAATGCAGCGCAACTTGTCCACTCAGGAAGTGCGCTGAAGTTAAGAATCTCTAAACAGTACCTGCGTTGGGCCAGAAACGAGACTCTGTTCGGGTTCCAGGTCACAGTTTGCAGTTCAGTTCTTGGGTTTTGGCCGAGCAAAAAACAATCAGTAATGCAACAATCAGGGGTAGATCTAAGGAGGATCTAAGAGCTATCACAAGGGCAATCAGATAGTTTGTGAATCAGTTGTTTAAATCATAAACAGATCCAGTAGATGGATTGAAGTAGCAGTTATCTACTTTGCATTTGTTATGGAAAATGCAGTTCGAATGCTACTTGTAAGTTTATGAAACAAACAACAAAGAATGATAAAAAAACAAACTAATTAGCTCCCCAGTGGAGTCGCCATTTTGTTACAGGGAAAAGTGTCTATATAGAACTGCTCTATCCCACTAAGGTGTGACAGCTGCCTTAGAAACAAACAGAGAAAAGCTACTTTCGTTTTTCCTTTATGAATTATAGATAGAGAGGAACAGAAAGACCAACCTCTGTCTTGCGCTAATCTCCTGATTTGATCCCTCTCTTCTTTGATAGTCTTCAGCTACCTGCTCCCTTGCATGCCCAGCTTCACAAAGTACCTGTAAGATCACAGAAGCATAGCACTATATAAATACATGGATCTATAATCATAAACAATCTAGGATCAGATGTAAATTGACCATACAAATGTAGCAAGCATCAATGACGCAAAAGCATGGAGGAAAAATTGAATAGCTTTTATTGATAAACAAGAAAGAGCCAAGAGGAGTTACAACCAGTTGTTTTGACCCAGCATCAACCTCCCAGCAAAGAAGCCCCTCTTCACCTCAAACAAAGCTTAGATCACCCAACAATCTGATGTTTATCTCAAGAAACCAACAACAATTCCTTACAATATGCAAAATTCCAGCCTTTGGATCTCTGGGATGAGGGATCCATATATAGATGTTTGCAATGGAGATGAGTCAACTCAAGATTTGATTAGTGTCTTCCCTCTGATAGTTCTTGCTTCCACTTGGAGATTGATGGCCTCTTACTCATCCTTGGTCGAATTCAGTGAGGGAAGTGTCATAGGAGAAGATTCTAGAAGCTTCCATTGCCTCTCCACCTCGCGGAATGACACTGCCATTTGTCATTTCTCGCCCATCGCACCCCACAGAAGGGATTTTTGAAATGCAACGCACCCACACAGTGTATTTAGGTGAGATGCAACGCACTTAGCCAGTGGAGCAGCTGAAATGATCCTGTTTTGACCAATTCTGAGCAGTTTTTCATGGAGAACTTCTGGGAGAAGCTGTAATCTGTTGACCTTGTTCCTTTAGGGGTTAGAACAACACTTTTAGGGACTTAGGAGCCCTTGGTTTATGGACATTTCATGCTTGGGGTTGTAGGGCCCAAAAATGTCTATAACACTTGTGCTGCTGCATAACATATTGCAGAGCAGAATTATCCGAAAACAGGATGAATTCATTCCTAACAAATAGTGTCTACTACTACATAGAATTCCTTATCACAGGACACATATTTCTATCTGCTCTCATTTAAATTTTCACTGAAATAGGCCACCGATTTATCCTCCTGACTCAGCACCGCTCCAATGGTTGTCCCACTGGCATCACAACGAACTTGAAAAAGTTTGTTAAAATCCAGCAACCATAAAACAGGTCGTTCAGTAATCTTCTTTTTCAGCAGCTGAAAAATCCTTTCAACTGAATTAGTCCAATAAAATGGCTAATTGGCCTTCTTGACAGTTTCCACCATGGGCACGTAGATACCGCTAAAATCTCTTATAAACTTCTTGTAAAAGCTTGCTAGCCCATGAAAACTTCTTACTTCAAATAAACTCTTTGAGAACGGCCAACTAACTATGGCCACAACCTTTTCCGGATCCATCTTCAACTCATTCTCTAAGATCACGAACCCAAAATAAATCAATTTCTTCTTGAAAAACATGCATTTCTTCAAATTTAACAGCGGTTTTTTTTGCCATAATTTTTCCAAGACACACCTGACGTGTCTGAAATGTTCCTCCCTTGTCTTACTGAAAATAAGAATATCATCCAAGTACACGATAACGAACTTCCCGATGTACTCTTTCAGCATCTCGTTCATCAAGTGCATGAACGTGCTGGGTGCATTACTCAATCCGAATGGCATGACCAGCCACTCATACAGGCCCTCATCAGTCTTAAAAGCAATCTTCCACTCATCACCTTCCCAAATCCATATCTAATGATAATCGTTGTTCAAATCAATCTTGGAAAAATATGCTGCTCCACTTAAGCAGTCCATCATATTGTCCATGCATGGTAAAGGAAACCTGTATCTAATAGTAATCTTATTGATTGCTCGGGAGTCGGTACACATTCGCCACTCTCCTCCTTTCTTGGGAGCCAAAACTATTGGTATTACACACGGACTTAGGCTTTCCCAAATCAGTCCCTTGTCCAACAATTCTTGTACCTATTTTATAATCTCTTCATTGTCTTTCGGGTTCATTTGATAAGCGGCTTTGTTGGGTAAGCTGGCTCGTGGTATAAATTCAATATGGTGGCTGATACTCCGTTTTGGAGGTAACTATCTGGCAAATCGTCCACCACTATATCGTTGAATTCATGCAACATATCTTGGATTTCCTCTAGTAAATCATTAATTTCAGTATGAACTAACACCGCCCTTGGCCTCCGTATGATTGAAAATTTAATTTCGTCATCTCCCATCTGCTATAGGAACTATTTCCCCCTAGCAACAAGGCTTTCAGTCCACTACTTTCTGTTGCATCTTCTTCCTTCATGGGTACCAGTGTATGTTTGACTCCATCTTTCACAAACTTATAACAATTTGTTTTTCCATCGTGTACCACCTTCCTGTCATAATGCCAAGGCCTTCCTAGTAGTATATGGCACACATCCATCGGCATAATGTCACTCATCACTTTATCCTTATATCTGCCAATATGAAATTCCACCTCACACTGCTCATCAACAAGTAGCTGGTGCCCTTTCTGTAGCCAAGGCACCCAGTATGGTGTTGGGTGTTTCAATCGCTTTAGGCCTAGCTTCTCCACCATCTCCGTGGCTACTAAATTATCCATGCTTCCACTATCAATAATCAGTTTACAACACTTCCTCTGCGACTTACACACAGTCCGGAATAGGGCTTTCTGTTGTGTCAGATCAGTTGATTCTTTAGCTGCCTTCAACAAAACTTTATTTAGTACCAAGGCTTCACTTGTTTTATACATGTTCTCCACTTTTTGAGGTGGGGCCTCAGTTTCCTCAGGCTGAGCAACATATTCTTCTGTTTGTCCTGCTTGATCACTTTCAGGACATTCAAACGATTTGTGCCCCATTTGTGGCACTTGTAACTGGTAGGTAGCTCCTCTGCCTCTGCCATTACCTCTACCTCACTGGTAAGGCCTTCCTCCCCTAGTGTTACCCTCTTTATCTATTGACCCTGCAGCTTTCGAACTACTACCTTCATCATTGCTGCTGGAAGTTCTGCCCCTGCCATAGGACTGTCCTTTTCCTCGACCGGATCCACGTCCTCTCCTAGCATTCTATCTTCTGTTAATTTTCTCCTCTGCTTTTAAAGCACTTTGATATGCTTCTTCTACAAATCTGGGAGAGAGAATACTGATCTCGTCCAGTATCTCCATCTGCAACCCATTCACGAACCTTGCGGTCTTTTCTGGGTTATCCTCGACATAACCTGCTCGCAGATTCACTCTATAAAATTCCTCTATGTACTCTTTTATAGTCATTGACCTCTGCTTTAGGTTCTGTACCTATCTATGCAGCGCAATCTGATAGTCTTTAGGTAAAAATTTACCCATCAATTTGGCCACCATCCTGTTCCACTTCTTAAGTGATGGTTGGTTGGATCTTCTTCGTTCCGCTTGCACACTGTCCCAGCACAGTGCTGCATGCCCCTTCAACTTCGTAGCTGCAAACCTGATCCACTTTTCATCACTGATCTCTTTAAATTCAAAGTACTTATCTAACTCGCTAATCCAATCCAAAAGTAATTCAGTAGATAAGCTGCCATGATAATTTGACAGTTCAGGTTGTTGGCATTATGAGACAAGTGTTGTCCTTGATGGCAAATCACACAGATGACAGATTATAGTGCAGCAGGTCAGTAGCAAAGAATTGATGATCAGACTACAAAGAATGAAGAAAGAAGAGTATATACGCAGGTTCACTATATACCAAGTAGGGTATACACGCAGGTTCACTATATACCAAGTCGCGTATACACAGGTTCGCTATATACCAAGTAGGGTATACAAGCAGGTTCACTATATACCAAGTCGCGTATACGCAGGTTTGCTATATACCAAGTAGGGTATACACGCAGTTTCATGCACGGAAAAGCACGTACATGTCGGAAAGCTTACTTTTGGTCCGTGGTAGTTATTCCTCGGTATTTGAACCTATGGTTTTGGACCATGGTATCTCGACAAGTGTGTTGATCCCAAGTATTAGGCTCTTGGTATTGATTTATTATGGTTTTGGACCGTGGTATTGAGCAAGGCCTAAGACTATAAAAGGAGAAGAAGATCATTAGGCAAGGGCATCAAGAAAGTCTTGAATATCTGATGAAGTATGAGATCCAGTATGCAGGTTATGGGTTGATGATACATTGCTTGATCTGAGCTAAGGTGGGATCTCACCGGTTGATGGAGAAAAAGATCTAAGGAGAGATCGGGATCAAATGGTTTGAAATGAACTATCTCTATATGATTGATTATGTTTATTCTAGATCTGTATACTGACGCATGTAATGATCTGAATTGGGTATAACTTAAGTTTGAAATCGCTGCAAGTCATGATTGAATATTTATAGATCTGTACGCGGGTTGGCTTTGGTGTAAGCGCGTATGTATGCATGTTGAGTTCATTGTAGTAGCGTATACCTTTTGAGCTATGATATTTGAAGTTACAGGTGGTTATGATTGTTGAAGGGATTTGATGACAGTTTAAAGGTGTCAGTGTTCTGCATATCTTGTTTGGATGATTTTGTTTAGCTTCAGTATTGATGGATGAGAACTAATATTGGATCAGGATCATAATGACTCATATTTATGAGATCTGATGGACTAGATCTGGGTGCTAACACATATATTATCTTTGTATATGTCATGATCTGGTTATGTCTGAAGTCAGGAAGTGCAGCAAAGTTATGAATAAGTGATTAATGACATATACGCTGGTTCATCTTGATGAAGTTGCGTATACACGCAGGTTCGGCACTTCCAAGTAGTGTATGCACTCTGATGCATAATTTTGATGGTACAGTTGGTTCTGATTGTTGTTGCAGAGTTCTATTGTTTGCTCTGTGTTCTGGTGACTGTGTTGTTGACAAGGTTTCAGTGTTTCAGTGATTCAGAGATTGATGATGCGAGTATTGATTGTTTTGTGCTTCAATGATATTTATGGGTCCAGTATAAAAAAATTGATGAAACGTGGCCTTCAGATTATGTGTTGTGCTTCAGGAGTATCCAGTCTGAAAATTTATGAAACGTGGTACCTGGAGGAGAGAAGATTGTAGGTCGACGCCTACGTACTAATATCTTAGCTAGTGCAAGAGCAAAGGGGGTTGGAGCTCCCTTCCAAGAGAGTCTGGAGAACGAGAGAAGGCTGTAGCCTTCTGTAGGTTGTAGCCTGCGTGCTGGTAAAGGACTGCACCAGTACATTGTAAAAGAAGTTTCTTAATAAAGGAAGATAGAAACGAATTGCAGCAGGTGGTTTTCACCCACATTGGGTTTCCACCTTATATCATGGTGTTCATGTGTGCTTCTTGTGTGTGATGATCTGTTCTGTTTTACTGCACCTGCTTACTGTTCATATGGTTAATGAAGTTCTGATACACTAACTAAAGATCAACATTTAATGGATTAACTAAATCATAAGTATTTTGGATATATGTTGGTTTCTCTAGACACAGTTGCATATACACGCGGTTTCCCTTGAATGAAGTAGCGTATATGTATCTAAGTATGGAAATGAAAAAGTTTTATTGATCTGATAATACTGATTCACCCCCCCCCCTCTCAGTATTATTTCCAACAATTGGTATCAGTGCAGATCCTTTGGTAGAAACTTGATCGCTTGAAGGAGATCAGTGGAACGATGGGAAAGAAGCTTAAGAAGAAAGCACCTAAGAAGAAGAAGACATCTCAGAAGAACTATGACAGTGGGAGAATCGATTGAGGATTAGGTATAAGAAGCTCTTCAGATTCAGATTCAGATTCGGAATCATTTCAGAATGAAGATGAACTATCAGGTATGAATTTGCTATCCTCTAATGCTCCAGCTATCTATCCATTTGGAAAAGATGGAAGTGATAACGAAACAACTGAATGTGCTCTTATGGGTGAGGAAGAAGGATATCAAGTAGAGGCAGAATTTAACAGGCTGACAAACAAAATTAGTGAACAAGAGATGCTTCTGAACATAAAGGATGGTGCCCTCGAAGAAGCTATTACTAGACTAAAGGGCCAACGAGAGTTATTCAAGGACAAATATCAAAAGTTACATGATGAAGTAACATCTCTAAGAAATGAAGTCATTGAAAATAACACAACAATCAAGGAGCTTAGAGGTCGATCCAGTTATTATGAAAGTCTTGAAGCTGCGACCCTCTCGCTAAAGGAAGAACTTGAAGAAACAAAGAAGCAGAATAAATATCTACTCCAAGCTATTGAAAAATAGGAAAACGAAGTTATCAGCTTAAAATCTGAACTGGAATGTTCCTTCAGAATTCGTCAAATGCAACAGAATGTGAATGAAGAACAAGAAAATGAGATTCTCAAACTGAGGCATCAGTTGGAAGAAGGAAGGAAAGCAGAAGAAGACATGAAGAAGCAATGTCTAGAAAAGGAAGAACAACTTCAAGATGAGGTAAATATCTTGAAAGGTAAATTAGAAGAAAAGGATAAACTATTACGATTTCAAGATAGTACTAAAGCCTTGGATGATATTCTTAGTAGTCAAAGGTCTCCTGATATCAAGACTGGTCTTGGTTTTCATGAATCTGTTGAAGGTGAATCTAGTTCACAAGGTGAGGCAAGGAACTCTAAAGAGAAATCTAAAATGATCAATAAGGAGATGAAAGGTCAACCCCATCAACAATCAAGGAAAGAAACTCCTCAAAGAAAATCTTTTACTCCTCCTATGAAAAATGTTGAATGTTATGTATGTCATAATCTTGGACATGTTGCAGCTAGATGTGGAAGAAGAAGGGATCAAGACCATCATGTAGAAAGATCATCACATTCAAGGTACTTTAATGGATATTGTTTTGCTTGCAATATGTTTGGTCACAAAGCTGCTGATTGTTACAGGAGGAACATGAAACATGTAAGGTTTTATGCATGTAACAAGCTTGGACATATAGCAAAGGAATGCAGGAACAAAGTACGGACATCACACCAAAAGGAGAAAACATCATCACACTTGAAGATATGGAAGAAGAAGGAAGTACAATCAGAAAGATGTGGCACAACAAAATGTACTCAGACACAGCACAACACAAACATAACAGACTCAGAGGGAGCTGAAAGTATAAAACTTCAGTGTCCTAAATCTCATACGCAAGTTCCATAAAGGGAAGCCGCATATATACGCGAGTTGGATGCTGCATAGTCGCGTATATGATTATCTGAAGAAATGCAGTAGGGACAGGTTCAGGAAAAGGATATGTTATGTTTCAGTCCATTATTTTCTCTGATTGATAATATTTACAGTCTGCTGAGGATGTGTGGAAATATCTTAATACTTGTAAGATGTTTAGAAGGGTTTGATCCTAACTTGATGATGATGTCTTGATACTTCTTGCTGATATGCATGATCAGATCTGACAGTAAACAAGATGGCACAGGTTTAGGGGGAGCATATGCCTTTAATAATGCATTGTTGGCATTATGGATTAATAGTCCTTGGTGATGATACTTATATGGCTAAATCATATATTTTGCTATGATGTGGTTGTGAGTTGTCTATGATAAACTCTCATATGATTCTTGAAGTTACATAGTAGATCTTCAGATCAGATTTATGGTTGATTCTTTGATGATGCATATATGGTGTTTACATGGTGAACTTCATAAGGATAAGGAGAAGTACAAAGCTTGAATACACATCTTCCTCACTTGATGATGCGTCACTCATATACTGTTGTTGTCATATGCATAAAGATCATACAGTTATGATGCAGGCACTCATGTGGATAAGGATTGTTGCTGTTGATGATATCAAGAAGTTTTGTCAAAAGAGCTTGAGCTCAAGATACATAGTGCTGATACATGGATGACTACTCAAAGTTGCCTTGTTGGAGACATGATGATGAGTTCTTATCTATATGATGATAGGTTGATACTTACATATGTTGATTGATGCAGATGTTCCCAAGTAATGATACTTGGATCATGTAGATCTTGACGTTGATGTAATGGCTATGGTGGTTTCACATATAATGAGAATGATTTCATGATGATGTTTTAAAAGGAGAAGTTGACATCTATGTTCAGACATACCTTGTTACAAGACATTTACAGGTTGCTAATATGGAAATTTGTGTACGCACAGTCGCGTATATGATAATTTGAAGGAAATCAGTGGGTCAAACTCAGAATGAGAAGATTCTGATATGGGTCTGACAAAGACCATCTGGCACAAGTTCAGGGGGAGCAGATAATATTCTAATAATGCATTGTTGGCATTACCTTAGAAGCTCTTGGTTCCAGTACTCAAGCTGTTTTTGTTTTAGGTGGATCAGCTGCAGAAAGGAGAACAGAAGAACAACATGGTTGCTGATATATACAGTGATTGTCAGATGTTGCTGATAGTAGTTATTGGTGATGTGCATAGTCATGATATTTCGTTTCTATGTCATATATCTCTTTTGTGGTATCTCTTTCATGGTGTCAAGGTCATGTAACAGCCTATATTGGTTTCCCCACTATGCCTGGGATGAAGATGTAATGTTATTGTTTTATCATGTGTAAACTTTTGATGTATTCCCACTTGGTTGGGTGGATGAGTCAATTCTAGTATATCCCCACTTGGTTGGGAAATGGATGTATGTATTGAGTCTTTTGGTGATAGGAAGATCTTTTAAGATGTATAAGTCATGGTTCTTCTTGAAGAACACCTTTTTGCAGATCTTGCCTATAGTCAAGAAGAGCATGAACATCACACTTCAGCAGTACAGAGACTCAGCATGTACTCAAGGGGAGCATGGACAGACTGGTACACCTTGGCATATACAAAGGGTGAGCTCATTCAGAGATTTCAACAGATACTCAGGGGGAGTATGGACAGCGGAATGCTCAGCAAAGGAAGAGAATATCTTGGTCCTCCCTTTGCCCTTGATGTCAAAGGGGGAGAGTGATTTGGTGTTGTTGCCATCAAGTCCCAAGGGGGAGATTGTTGGCATTATGATGCATGTGTTGTACTTGATGGAAACCCACTCATAGAAGAACATCTCACTTATTTATAACTGGATGAATCTTCAGAAGAGATATCAGATGTGACTGATGGAGGACAGCTCAAAGGAATCAGATGATAGTTCTAAGTGTGACAAGTTAGTTGTGCCATCAAGTCCAAAGGGGGAGATTGTTGGCATTATGAGACAAGTGTTGTCCTTGATGGCAAATCACACAAATGACAGATTATAGTGCAGCAGGTCGGTAGCAAAGAATTGATGATCAGACTACAAAGAATGAAGAAAGAAAAGTATATACGCAGGTTCACTATATACCAAGTAGGGTATACACGCAGGTTCACTATATACCATGTCGCGTATACACAGGTTCGCTATATACCAAGTAGGGTATACAAGTAGGTTCACTATATACCAAGTCGCGTATACGCAGGTTTGCTATATACCAAGTAGGGTATACACGCAGTTTCATGCATGGAAAAGCACGTACATGTCGGAAAGCTTACTTTTGGTCCGTGGTAGTTATTCCTCGGTATTTGAACCTATGGTTTTGGACCATGGTATCTCGACAAGTGTGTTGATCCCAAGTATTAGGCTCTTGGTATTGATTTATTATGGTTTTGGACCGTGGTATTGAGCAAGGCCTAAGACTATAAAAGGAGAAGAAGATCATTAGGCAAGGGCATCAAGAAAGTCTTGAATATATGATGAAGTATGAGATCCACTATGCAGGTTATGGGTTGATGATACATTGCTTGATCTGAGCTAAGGTGGGATCTCACCGGTTGATGGAGAAAAAGATCTAAGGAGAGATCGGGATCAAATGGTTTGAAATGATCTATCTCTATATGATTGATTATGTTTATTCTAGATCTGTATACTGATGCATGTAATGATCTGAATTGGGTATAACTTAAGTTTGAAATCGCCGCAAGTCATGATTGAATATTTATAGATCTGTACACGGGTTGGCTTTGGTGTAAGCGCGTATGTACGCATGTTGAGTTCATTGTAATAGCGTATACCTTTTGAGTATGATATTTGAAGTTACAGGTGGTTCTGATTGTTGAAGGGCTTTGATGACAGTTTAAAGGTGTCAGTATTCTGCATATCTTGTTTGGATGATTGTGTTTAGCTTCAGTATTGATGGATGAGAACTAATATTGGATCAGGATCATAATGACTCATATTTATGAGATCTGATGGACTAGATCTGGGTGCTAACACATATATTATCTTTGTATATGTCATGATCTGGTTATGTCTGAAGTCAGGAAGTGCAGCAAAGTTATGAATAAGTGATTAATGACATATACGCTGGTTCATCTTGATGAAGTTGCGTATACACGCAGGTTCGGCACTTCCAAGTAGCGTATGCACTCTGATGCATAATTTTGATGGTATAGTTGGTTCTGATTGTTGTTGCAGAGTTCTGTTGTCTGCTCTGTGTTCTGGTGACTGTGTTGTTGACAAGGTTTCAGTGTTTCAGTGATTTAGAGATTGATGATGCGAGTATTGATTGTTTTGTGCTTCAATGATATTTATGGGTCCAATATAAAAAATATGATGAAACGTGGCCTTCAGATTATGTGTTGTGCTTCAGGAGTATCCAGTCTGAAAATATATGAAACGTGGTACCTAGAGGAGAGAAGATTGTAGGTCGACGCCTACGTACTAGTATCTTAGCTAGTACAAGAGCAAAGGGGGTTGGAGCTCCCTTCCAGGAGAGTCTGGAGAACGAGAGAAGGTTGTAGCCTTCTGCAGGTTGTAGCCTGCGTGCTGGTAAAGGACTACACCAGTACATTGTAAAAGAAGTTTCTTAATAAAGGAAGATAGAAACGAATTGCAGCAGGTGGTTTTCACCCACATTGGGTTTCCACCTTATATCATGGTGTTCATGTGTGCTTCTTGTGTGTGATGATCTGTTCTGTTTTACTGCACCTGCTTACTGTTCATATGGTTAATGAAGTTCTGATACACTAACTAAAGATCAACATTTAATGGATTAACTGAATCATAAGCATTTTGGATATACGCTGGTTTCTCTAGACACAGTTGTGTATACACGTGGTTTCCCTTGAATGAAGTAGCGTATATGTATCTAAGTATGGAAATGAAAAAGTTTTATTGATCTGATAATACTGATTCACCCCCCCTCTCAGTATTATTTCCAACACAGGTTTCGATTTGTTGTTTTCTAACAAGACAGATTTCAACAATCTTATCTCTGGTCCTTCCTCATCGGACCCGTCTGTTGTAGCTATAGTCTCTGCATCACTGTCGTCGCCATCCTCTGGATCCTTGCGCCTCCCTAATTCAACTGCTGCTAGTCTAGCACTTAGGACCCTAATTTCTTCACGCAGTCCGTCTTCGGCTACTCTCTGAATACCTCTTCCTCTTCCTCTTCTTCCTACCTCCATACTTAAACTTTCTTCCCTAAGGAAAGAACTGCTTTGATACCAAAAATGATGAATCACCCAATCTGGCTGAGGTGGATGCTGCGTGGCAGCTGATCCACATGATTTTACCGCGTGGTAGCTGTGATATTTTAGTGAGGGTTTAATGGGGCTTTAATGCCACCACAATTCTCGAGGCTTCGAACCTCATGTTGGCTCTAAGGCTCCATTGGAAGTCTACTCTCGACCATTCGGTTGTTCCGCTGGGTTGCTCCACTGCTCCATTCACTGTACGAGTCTCTTCCAGGGTAATGGTAATGGCGCTTGGCCCTCTTCTGTCTACTAGCTCCATCTGCAACTTTTCACTGTAGGTAGACTCTGAATGTGTCTATGTCAATGAAGTTTTGTTTTCACTGTTTGTTGGTTTTTTTGGGAGCTCTGCTATTCACCTGGTTTGGTGGTTTCCCTATCAGGTCCTCGACCTGACCTCTCCGGTGACAAACCTGCTCCTTTAAAAGGTAATTTCTCTCCTCTGGTTTTATTCCCCTTCTTTGCAATTTATCCGCTGACAACCCCGCTCCTTATGAGCAGTTGGGGTTTTGTGGCCCTCTGGCCGTGGCTCGGATTCATCTAGTATTTTTGGGGTTTACAGTCTCGATTTCCCCTCGGCTCTACTACTGGTTTGGGGTTTGATCAAACCCTCTCGTTTGCTCAGTTAACCTCTGGTAACTCCTTACTTTCCTCTTGTTCTTTTCGTTTTTCTGTTTGCAAAATGGTTATATTACCTCTGAATGTCTTCTACTGTTTGTGTTGTGAAGGTGGCTCGTATGCTGGTGGCGAGGGTTTGGTTTCGATGGCTCGCTGTCTTTCCCCTCCTCTGTCTCGGTCTTCGCTTGAACTAGGTAGGGTCGTTCTTTTTAGACTGTATAGGTGCTTATCTAGGGCTCTGTCTGTTGAGACAATGTATGGCTATTTCCTCCACGAGCTTTGTAGGAGCGTTGTGGCTTCAGGTCTTCATGACCATTGCTCTGTAGTTTATTTTTAGATTGTTGTGGCCCGCAGTTGCTATGTGTGTCAGTCCTGGGGTTTGGTTTTGGTCTCGTTCCTACTTGGTTTATGACTGTCAAAAAACACTAGCTCCCTCCTCTGTATGTGATGTTGGACTCGTGGACTATTGGAACTTGGATTTATATATGAAGTATATGTATGGGAACCGTATGGTATTTTGGAATGCTAATTTGACAGTTATTTATGCAACATTTTTATACATGTATACATATTTATAAAAGAAAGACTCAAACTATTAATTGTGAGATGGTCAGTGAATGTTTTGCAAGTACCTTGGCTTTACTCTGAGAATGTCGTGTTACTCAATGTATGCACAGTCTTTATACTTGTCCTCCATTCATAGATTTGATTTTTGCACAATCTTCACGCTTGTTCTCCATTCATAGATTTCATTTATGCACAGTACATAAAATAAATCATAAATCATAGTCTTTGGTTACCTGAAAAAGTTTCACTATCTTTTCTTCTTGATTATATTGTCAGAAATTTTTACAGTCTCTGCTATATTTCTCTTTATCTAGGCAGCAACAACCCTCGTTCATTCTATGAAATGTATTTTTATGTTGCTAGTAGCCGCATTCAGTTGAGGAACTACATGCAGTTACAGTTTACAGTTACATTTCCTATTATGGTTGTTAAACTAATCCAAAATTACATTCATAACTTAAAAATAAAAATTAAAAAAATAAAAATTTGGCATTGGTTGTGATAGCCTTCTTGGAAAGAAAATAACAGTAAGATAAACCAAAGTAAAACTTTTGAAAATGTGCCTTAGACAACATGTCCAACTGTCGCCTCATCATTGGATGCTCCTGCATCAATCACCATTCATGTCGTCATCATCATCATCATCATCATCATGATTATGGACATTGTCGTCAATTGTTCATAATTATAGATGTCGTAAGAAATATCATCAACCCAAAAAGTATTACGAGTGCTCAAAAAGGGTTGTTACGACACATGATATATGCAAGAAAAATGACAAATTTATTTTTTAGGGATGATCGATGATCATCATCATTACTACCATTATCATCGTCATTATAATTTTCATCATCCCCATCATCATAATTAATGTAATTTCTATCATCATTGTTGTCAAATTCGTCATGAACATCATAATCATCATTCATGCCATTATTGTTGTTGATGATTACCAAGATGAAAATAATTATAATCATGATCAAATGATGATGACTTGGAAGATAACTCCAAGGATAATGATTATGATTATGACCATGACAACATTTAAAAATGGGGAAGATTGTCCAAAGTCATTAGCATCGCCATCATCATTGTCATTGTAACCCCCATAATCTTTATCATCATTTTGATTATCATAATAAACACAATTCATGTCATCGCCATCATCTTCATTATCATCATCGTCATAATTATTGACATTGTCATCAGTTGTTCTTAATTGTTAATGTCATAATAAATATTATCAATGCAAAAAATATATGAGTGTTGGAAAATGGATGCAAAATTCAAAAGAAAATGGGGGAAACAATAGACGTAAAATTGGATGAAGAGTGGACACAACATAAGTAGATTCAAAACAAGACAAAAAAATTGACACAAAAGTTGATGAAAAAGTAGATGCAATAGTTGATGCAAACTTGGACACAAAATAGTATGCAAACATGGATGAAAAAGTGGAAGAAAACATGGATGTAATAGTAGGCATAAAACTTAGCATGAATTGTTGTGAAATAAATGTGGATACAACAATGAAAAAAAAGACACAAACTTGGATGCAAAAAGGAGGCAAACTTGGATTCAAAAATGGATGTAAACATGTACCAAACATGGGTGCAATAGTGGACACAAAATTAGATGCAAAATTGGATGCATCAGAAGTGGATGTAAAAGTAGATACAAAATGGGATGCAAAAGACATTAAAATATATATATATATATATAGATATTTGATGCAAAATTGGACACAAAAAAGATGCAAACTTGGATGCAAGACAAGATGCAATAAGGGATGCAAAAGTGGATGCAAACATGGGTGCAACAATATAATCAAAATTGGATAAAAAATATGGATGCAATGGAAGTAGATGCAAAAGAAGATACAAAATGAGATGCAAAAGCCAACACAAAAGTGGATGCAAAAATAGATGCAATATTTTGATGCAAAAGTGGATGCGAAGATGGATGCAAAATTGGAAGCAAACGTGGGTACAATAGTAAGTACAAAACATGGCACAAATAGTGTCACAACAAAAGTGGATGTAATGATAGATGCAAAAAAAGCAAATGAAGATGAAAAATAAGATGCAAAAAGGGATACAAAAGTGAATGTACACATGGGTTCAACAATGGATGAAAAGTAGGATGCAAAAGTTGATGCAACAAAATTCGATGCAAAAGTAGATGCAATATGAGACACAAAATCTGATGCAAATCTTGACGCAAAGGGGATGCAAAAAATGATGTAAAAATGGATACCAAAAATGATGCAAAAGAGGATGCAAGAGATGATGCAAAAGTTTATGCAAGTGTAGGCGCAAAAAGTGAATGCAATAAATGATACAAAATTTGGTGAAACAAAATTAGGTGCTAAACTTGATGCAAAACATGGTGCCAAGGATGGCACAAAACTTGGCATAAACCTAGTGTAAAACCTAGTGTAAAACCTGGTGCAAAACCTATTATAATACCTGGTTCTAAACTTGGTGTAAGACTTGGTGAAGAACTCGGTGCAAACTTTGCATCAAGTTTTGCACCATATTTGATAAATGGACACAAATAGCACCAAAAATGGGCTCTAGACGCAAAAAAGGAAGAAAAAACGGACGCTAATCACAGGGTTTTGTTGTAGTGAGGGGTGGTTACTCCATGACACAAAACACACAAGGAGTGATGGTTTATCCAATGTCCAACAATATCCCCCCCAGTGCAAGTCAAGTGTGTATCGAACTCGTGACCTATGCTCTAATACCACTTATTAGAATCATAATTCTTGTGACACCAAACTGACAAGTGTTAGTAAATTGATTCATTATTATAGGTAATTAATCCAAAAGAGGCGTTGAGAAACACACAGGGAGTACTGGTCTATCCAATGTACAACAATCTCCCTCCCAACACGAGTTGGGCGTGATTCAAACTCGAGACATTTGGCTCTGATGCTAGTTTTTGGAATATTTAGCAATACTGAGAGGGGGATGAATTAGTTTGCACATTTTTTAACAATTTTAATCATATCATGTAAACATTAAATAGTTAAAAACGCCATTAAATAATTCATAACATCATAGATAGTACACAAAATATTTTTAGGTGGAAACCCTTCCAAGATAAAAATCACTAAACACTTTTAATATAATTCTTAAAGGTTGCATCATTAGGAAGGTCCAACTTCCAATATTCTCTAGTAACAATTGGAAGGAAGATCTAACCCCCTGATTTATCAGATCCAATTGAAAGGTTGTTCCAACACCCTGGTATACCATCTCCAACTAGAAGGAGGTTCTAACCCCCTGGTTTTATCAACTCCAACTGCAAGGATGCTCCAATACCTTGCAAGATCCACCTTTACCTAGCACCACCCTGTTGCACAAAATATTATCACCGTGACATTCTGCAATCAGTGTGAGTCTATCACCACTCATACTTTCCTCCTTTGCAAGTCTTAAACCTCATTTCTTCATGTCAAGCCTTGAAAAATAAGAGAAAGCCCTTAAAAGTCTCTAAAACACCGGTTCCGCACTTTCTCTTAGCATTACCTGTGGTCTCGCACCTACTGGTCATGTCCCCTGCGTACCTGACCACTCTGTCTCTGTGTAATGGGTGCGGACCCTTGTAAAAGTCAAAAATACGCAAGTACATTCTTAAAAACTCACTTTGAGTCATTTCTGGAAGCTACTAGAGGGAATCTTGAGGTGGCAAGTTCGCTCCTTTAAGGTTCATGCATCCCATACCTTAAGGAGCTAACCCCTTGATTTGAGGAGCTTATCCCTTTGAAGGAGGACTCTATCCCTTCATAGGTGGACATGTAACTTCCTTCCTCTGCACTATAAAATGAGACATTGGGCTGGTTACTGAGGAGGTTGAAAGCTGAATATTTTTGAGGTGAAATGTTGTTGGAATTTAGTCTTCCTAATTGATCTTGAGAGGAGAGATTACATACCTTGTTTGATCTCATTGGGAAGAGTGTGAGGCTTTTCAAAGTAGAGGAGATTCCTGCTTGGACCCTGGGAGGAGCTTGTACAACATCAAGGCACCAAAGGTTGTAAAGTTCTTCTATTTTCAAAGTTAATACAATCAAGTTTATTTTTCTCAATAAGCTGTGTTTTATGGTTTATTTCATGGATTCCTTGATCATCATGATGAATATGATTTATTATATTAGCTATGCAGGTTTTATTTGATGTGTGCTTGTTTGTGATTGCAGGTTCTCAAAAAGGAAACTCGTTCGGACGGTTGAAGCGTGGCTGCCACAAACTAGCGTTGGACTTAAGGTAGGGTCTAAAACACCTCTCGGTTTTTATTAATAAATCGCAATATATTTAGAGAAAGGTATATTTGTTTGTCCTTTTTGTTGCTAGATATCTGTTGATACTAGGGAGATCGTTCTTGTCCGCAAGAACGATTTATCCGGCCGACAAATTGGCGACTCCGCTGGGGACTGGAATTTGGTTTTTGCTTTTCCTTTTTCTTTGACTTGAGAAAATTTTTCTTGTTTCTGGCTTTTGCTTAATGTGTGTGGGATTGGGTAGTTTTTAGGATCTGTAGTATTTTGTTTTTTTCCAAAATTTTGAAGAGGACCGCACTCCCTTTTACAAGGTAGTGCGGATATCCTTGCACTGTTCCTTTAGTGCACAGAGCGGTACCGCATCTGGTTCTACTGGTAGCCTGCGGACCCTGTCAAACTTTTTGAAAAACCAAAAATGTTTTCGTCTAGTTAAGCTTAGGATTTATTTACGCTTTAAGTCTCTGCCCAGATCTGCATGTGTCCTGTCAAAAAATTCTTGTAAGTAAGTTCCATTGGCATTTTGGTTTTAGGTGATTTTCTAGAAGTTTTGCGTGCCTGGATTGATTTTCGCTTGGTCTTTGTAGTGACTCAGAGATTAGAAGCCTAAGAAACCTTAGATTACCCTGGTCTTTTTGGTCTTCTTGATGAGTCTGACTGATTTGTGAAATCTGCCCTTGGTGAGAAATAGATCTCATTTTCTCTTTGCAAAGCTTTGAACGAACTTGCTTGTAAGTTTTGAATTTCATTTTTATAAAAGAAAACATAGCTGGGTGTTTTTTTATTAATTTGTTATTCTGAATGAATTAATCCTTAGTTTATTGGATAACTAAGTAAAATGTCCTCAAAGTTTATTGGATAACTAAGTAAAACGTCCTCAAAATATTTGAAGCTTTTATTTCCATTAGATTTTTAGAATTTTTTAGATCTCAAGATTGATTTTTATAGTTTTGAGAGTTTTCTAGAAATTGTAGAATCTCTTTTGAAAGAAATTGTTTTCTGTAGTTTTTGAGCATTGAAAAAGAAAGGGATTTTTCGTGAGCATAATTAGTAGTCTTGTTTTGAGTTTATTGAAAAAGACAAAAAAAATTCTTTTCATTTATATGTTGAAAGAAAGATTTGTTTTTCAAAGAATTGCATTCTCAACTCTTTCTTTAGTTATAAATTCATTGAAGAAAAAGAATTGTTTATCATATTAGGTGCATTTTTAGTGTTTTTGGAGTCGAGTCTTCACACCATAAAGTTTCATCTCCATACCTATTGACTTAAGAAACAACCCATAAAAATAACGCTTAAAGTAAAATTGATTAGCAATCTTTTTATTTCTAGGGCTCTTATCACCAATATAGCTTAGGCTAGTATCTTGGAGTAGGGAGTAATTAACTCTCCAAGATAGTTAAAACAAACAAGTAGCTATATCTTGCGGTAGGAAAAATTCCAATTGTTGCATGTATGCTCTGGGAAGCTCCTCTTAAAGGAGTCAAGCACGAGATCATATCTGAACCAGTGAGGTAATCAATCCTTCCTCATTGGGAACAATAGCAGATATACACGTATTAAAAATGGTAAACCTCGGATTGACCATTGTCGAGGAGCCTGGGGTCACTTGTTGGTAAACCTTGGATTATGTCAAGGAGCCTTCAAGGGGATTGAGCTTTGTTACTCTGCCCTTGCATGTGTATCGGATCATAGACTGTTCCCCCAGGTATATTTGTTTCTGTTGGTAACCTTAGTGGCCATAATCTATAGGATTCTTTCCTAAGGTGATGGTGGAGGGAAGATCCCACTGTACCTGGAGCAGACGTCGACTAGACTCACTTGGACTCTCTGGGGGGTTCTCTTCACTCGAGACGGTTTTGTGAAGAAACTTGTGCCAGTCTGTTTCATTAAGCAGGTTGTCGGGGTAACTGTTCCAACCGCCCTTTCTATATTGAATTCTGCGACGTTGGATTTCATCACCAACTAGTGTTTTTGGTACGGAAAGTTATTGTTTGTGTGTGGTTTGAACTCTTAGATTTTTTAGGCGTGTGATTCAATTGTTTGTTTCTTTAGATATTTTAGGTGGTTTTATTGAGATTTTCTTTGTTTGCGTGTGAAGTAATTAAAATATTTAATCGTGGCTGAATTACCAAGACAATCCCGTAGACTTCAGGGGCAACCTCCCGAGTATACACCAAGCCAACTTGAAGGGCTACGAGCTCTTGTAACACATAGTGACAGTAGAGTTGGGTCACCGGAAGCCGGAGAGTCTCCTTTAATTGTTCATCCTAATTATCGAGTTCAAGAAACAGAGTATATTTCTGAACCAATTTCATTTTCTGAAGTTACTGGTAGTCTTTCTTCTACTAGTGAATTAGCTGAAGAACCTGAAATTTCTGAGCCTGAAACTGAACCTGCTGCTACTCCATCCTCAGGATTTGCTTCTCCAACTTCTAGTGGTCCTGGTTCACCCAGGGTAGGAAGGATCATTACCCAAAATCTTCCTTCTGGACTCATTTCTATTGAAGAACTTGTTAGTCCGGAAGAAGATATAACTCTCCCTAAAAATCAACCAACTTTAGAACTTAGGGAGCGTGAATCAATTTTCTACAGTCCACCTAGGAGGGATGCTTGGTACGTCTCATTGACCAACTTTTTAGAAAATTCGGGTCTTAGTTTTTCACCACCTCGAATTCCTTTTCATCCAACACCTAGAGGTTATTATCCTCCTTTGAATATGTCGAGACAGTCATCCATGTTTTCCCAATCACTGGAAACATTTTTTTATGGCGGTCCTTCTATTCCTTCTGGCTATCAGTCACTCACTGGTACTTTTTCAGGAGCATCTCCTCAACCCATTGAACATGGGATATCAACTGGTAATAACGGAACTCAACCGTTGAGCATAGAAGAAATTCTTATGATGTCTGGTACTATTCCAAATCCGCAACCTCAAGGTATTCAGTTACCGCCTGGGGGGCAACCTCAAGGTACTCAATTACCGCCTGGGGGGCAACCTCAAGGTAGTCAGTTACCACCTAGGGGCAACCTCAAAGTAGTTAGTTACCACCTAGGGGGCAACCTCAAGGACAGTACATACCTTCGGGACAGTACATAGCTCAAGGTCAACCCCAGACTCAGTACATACCTCAAGGTCAACCCCAGTATCAATATATACCTCAAGGTCAACCCCAATTTTAGTACGTGCCTCAAGGTTATCAACCTCAAGGTCTGTATCCAACCCAAGGTTTCCAACCACCTTTTGGTTAATCATTCGTATAAGGAGGTGGAAATGTACTTTTAATTATCAGGCCTATGCTCAACCCGGTTATGGTCCTCAATATGCTCAACCTTCTATGGGTCCATACCCCGAAATGAACATGGTGTGGGATCCATCTCAATCTCGACAGATTTTGCAACCTAATGTGTAGTTGTCATCTCAATCTAGATAACCTTTGGTTTCTGGTTCAACCCAACAACCTGTCTAGCCTACTATTCAAACTTCTGCACCTGGTGTAGCTTATCAGTCTGGGCCTAGTTTGCCTCGAACTCCGCCTCAAATGACTGCCGCAACTACTACAGCTTCTGTTCAATCTACCCCACCTACTTCTGGAGTATCGGCAGCTCCGGTTTCTATTGTTCCTACATCAACTCCTCAAGCCTCTTTACCTCAGTTCGGACCTACAATTCAGACTTCGGTTCAGATGCCTGTAGGACAACCTGGTCCAAGTACGGTTGTCACAAGTCAACCGCAATTCACTTATCAATCGTACTAGGGAAAGTACCAATTCGGTCCTGCTGTGCAAAGCCTAGTTTACCAGTATCAATCGTACCCTAGATATACTTATTAGCAACCTCAACAACCCAAATTTGGTCCAGTTAATCCTAGTTTTCCGGGAGGATACAATATTCCAAATTTGATTCCAATTCCAAGTTATCCTAGATATCCTCCTCCCGGGGCTGGTCTTATGACCTAAGGTTTTCGTGACCCGAACCGTCAGTTACCGTTTATTGCAACTTTGGACTTGCCTGATTTGTCACGCCTTATGAATGATCTGATTAATTATCTTCCGTTTTGGCCACCAATGCCGAATAAGTTGCCCAGTGATATCCCAAAGTTTGAAGGTAAATCAGGAGAGGATCCGTCAAACCATGTGATGACTTATCACCTCTGGCGTGCATCTAATTCCATTATAGATGATTCAATTCGCTTACGTCTTTTTCAATGCACTCTAATTGGTCTTGCGGCCAAGTGGTACATTGAGTTGCCGTGAGCCTCTTTTTATAATTGTAGTCAGTTAGCCACTTCGTTCTTAACTCATTTTCAGTTTCCTGTCAAATATGACAATGGCACGAAATTATTAACTTCATTAAAACAGTCAACGTCCACATATATTTCAGATCATATTCATGAATGGCGACGTAGACGACGTTTAGTGAAAGTTTTTAATCCGAATCAAATTTTAGCATAATGGTTTGTTAAATCATTATTACCTAAAATCATTGAGGATGTAGCTAAGGCAGGAGTTGTTACTAAAGAGCAAGTAATTTCTCAAGCTCAGTACCTTGACCTCATTTATACGCAGTCGGGTACTTTACACGAAAAAATCCCCAACCTTCTAAAACAAAATCAAATAACTGCAGCTCCTTCAAGGTCTCATGCCGTTGATGGTATGATTGGTTCAGTTAGCACCAAAAGCAAGAAGAAATCTTCAAAGAATTCTTCTCCTATTATAACTTTACCAGATTCCCCGACAAGAGACTCTTCCGCTGAAATTCCTGCCGATATTCATGTCGTAGAATCATCTATGGCCAAATCAAAATCTAGTGGTAAAAAGAAAGGGAAGAAGAAAAATAAACAAAACTCTAAAGAGAAATCAGATAAAACTGAATCTACTGACGAGAAACGTAAACCTCGCTATCCTTGTCTCATTTGTGACGAGGAGAATTTTACAAGAGATTTCCCACATCGAGTTGAGGTTGCGAAAATCGTCAAAGGTTCTCAAACGCCTGTTGTCTTGAAGGATCCTTTTCCTAGTCAAGATAGTAAGATGATTGGTTCTTCCTCAAATGCCTCAGAAGAACCCATAATGATGATGTCTCATGTCAGGATTGCGACGCGATCACAAGATTATGGTACTAAAAGTCCTGTTGGTGGTAAGGAAGCATAATCTTCTAATTCAAACCCCTCAACTTCAACTCCTTCTGGTTTTGATCCGCTACAGATTGAGAAACCTAACCCAGACTTAGTAATCAAACCGCCTGCTAAAGGTATACTTCAGAAGTCAGCCTTCAATCCACATGCGAGAGTTGCTCAGAATTATAACATTGTTGAAGACTTAGCTATTTCCCCTTCAGCAATGTCGACTTTGGAGGTGCTGCAATCATGCTCAGCACAGCGTAAATTACTTTTGTCGGCTATAGGAGCTGTTGATATTCAGGATTCAAACCTTATAATCCTTGATTTAGAGAATAGTACACCTCGCCTACCTTATCAAATGGATTTCCAGATTCCAGTGTTAGTCAAAAACAGACCTTGCTTTAGGACTGTAATTGATGAGGGAGCTTCTACGTGTATTATGTCGATCTAGTGTTGGAGATCGCTTGGTTCTCCTACACTCAATCAATCCTCGATGATTCTAAAGGCTTTTGATGGCCGTGGGTTCCATCCTTTTGGCATTCTACAGGATTTACCTATAGGGGTTGAAGGCAAAACTGTTAATCTAGATGTGGAAGTGGTTGATGCCCCTCTAGATTACAACCTTCTTTTGGGTCGCAGTTGGTCTTACGCTATGATTGTTGTTGTTTCATCGGTCTTTCAGCTTATAAATTTTCCTCATAATGGAAAGATCGTAACCATAGACCAGTTGACTTATTTTTCATCCGACCCAGCCTCTTCTGAAAGTATCCAACATGTCGGTAAAACAACTATCCCTTACAAGGATGTTGGGGTAGGATTGGTTAAAGATTTTGGTTTACTAGGAACTTTTTCCTTTCCTCCTCCTAATGTATCGCCTTCTACTGCAACTATTCATATGATTTCATCAAACACTATTGATTTTGATGATCCTTGGATCGTACCTTTCGAGTCTGAGGTGGATTCATTTGGTGATGCGATGCCTTTGAGTCCCTATGAAATTGCATATCAGGCTGTACAATCATTTTCTGACCCTTGTTCAACCGAAATTGATCTAATGAATGTGGTTCATGGAGATTCACTTTCAATATCAACCTAAGCTTCAAAAAAAATTTTCGAGCTTGTTCATATTGATGAGCAGATTCGTGAACTTTTATGTGTTGATGATTTACCATGGGAAGATCTTCATCATCGATCTTCGTTTTTACCTGAGCTTGATCATTTTGAAAATGATTTTTCATCTATTTTTACTACTGATTATGTCAAAGAACCACAGAATCCATTGCAACATCCTGATTCTGAGTTAAATTTGGGAAATATTTCTCGAACGGTTCCTATTGACATTTCAGTTAAACCAGGAATTATTGAAAACATTCATATAGGTGCTTCCCGTACGAACAATGAACTCCAAACTTATAAAGCCCTATTTCAAGAATTTCGTGATGTGTTTGCCTGGTCATATGAAGAAATGCCAGGAATCGATCCATCAATTATTGTTCATGAAATTAAAACTTACCCCGATGCTAAACCTATCCGGCAACGTTTGCGTCAGATACATCCGTGAAAAGTTGCTGCTATTAAAGCTGATGTTGAGAAATTACTTTGAGCAGGTTTCATTTATCCAATTCCCTTAACGGATTGGGTATCGAATATTGTTCATGTTAACAAAAAGCAAGGAACAATAAGAATATGTATCGATTATAGGGATATTAATCGAGCTTGTCCTAAAGACAATCATCCAACCCCCTATATCGATCAAATCATTGATGATTGTGGCGGCAGTGAAATTTTCTCCTTTATGGATGGTTTTTCCGGTTACAATCAAATCAATATACTCCCTGCTGATCAACCAAAAACGGCTTTCATTTGTCCATGGGGGACATTTGCTTATTGCAAATTACCTTTTGGATTGAAGAATGCTGGAGCCACTTTTTAAAGAGCTATGTCTTATGCGTTTCATGACATCAAGCACATTGTGCAGCCATATCTCGATGATTTACCTGCCCATTCATTACGTAGAGCTGATCATCTCACTTATTTATGAGCAACCTTTATGAGATGTAGGCTTTATCGAATTAGGTTGAATCCACACAAATGTGTGTTCTGTATAGAAACGGGTCATTTACTGGGATTTGTTGTTTCAAAAGCCGGCATTTGTGTCGATCCCTCGAAGGTTGAAGCTATTGTCAAATTGCCTCCTTCTTCGACTCTTCACTAACTCCAAAGTTTGCAAGGGAAAACAAACTTTTTACGTCGTTTCATTCCTAACTACGCCGAGATAACAAAGGGTTTTACCAAGTTTTTGAAACAAAATACTCCATTCTTTTGGGATGAGATAGCTGACAAATCTTTTGATGCACTTAAACACGCGTTGACCCATGCACCGTTATTGCATCCTCCCAACTACAACCAGGATTACTTCTTGTACCTCGTCGCTTCTCATTCTACCATTGGGATGGTTTTAGTTCAGGAAGATGAATTCAATAGTGAACATGTGATTTACTATCTTAGTCGAACTCTGAATCCTACTGAGCTTAAATATTCGCATGTGGAGAAATTGGCCTTGGCAGCTGTTCAAGTTGTCCAAATATTTCGTCATTACATCTAACTACGTAAAACTACCGTAATTTCTGACTGTAACCCTATGATCTATATTTTGACCAAACAGTTGTTAGGGGGCAAGTATTCCAAATGGATAGTTATCCTGCAGGAATTTAACTTGGAATTTGAAAAATCCAAGGCAAAGAAATGTTTGGTTTTTGTGGAATTGATGTGTGATTTCCTGCGTGCTAATACTGAAACTGTGGCGGAAGAGCCCATTGCGGACGAATCCTTGTTTCTTATCAGTACTCTTGATCCATGGTATGGAGATATCATTGTTTATCTCCAAACCCAATCTTTTCAGCCTGAAATTTCACGATCTCAGCGACGGAAAATATGTTTCCAATCCCAACAATACAAAATCATTGGAGATACACTCTATTGTAATGGGGCGGATTCTATTTTTCGACATTGTTTAACTCATGAAGAAGCTGAAAAGATTCTAAATGACTGTCACTATGGAGCATGTGGCGGTCATATGTCTGGGTATGCCACAGCCCAAAAGATATTGCGCGCAAGTTATTTCTGGCCGTATTTATTTAAATATTGTATCTATGCGGTCCGAAAATGCCACAATTGTCAATTTTTTGATCGTAAGATGCGTGCTCCACTTGCTCCTCTCCACCCCATAATTGTCGTCGGTCCTTTTGCAAAGTGGGGTATCGACTTTATTACATGTAACCCTCACTCGGCCGGGGGGCATTTCAAACTATTGAAACAGATGCCATTACTTCTACAAAGGTAAAATGCACATGCCTATGCTATCTCTATCTGAAGAACACATTTTTTGTATTTTTGAATAAGTTTTTGAATTATCATGCGTGTGCTTTTAACTGGCTTTTTACTGTGTAGGGGTGGATCGAGGAGGAGAAAGGCTTGGAAAAGGTTGGGAAGGTTCAGAGGGGGTCTAAGGAGTCCCTAACACCCTTCCAGAGAGTTTCACAAAGTTTGGCTATCAAGAAACCTCATTTGTGATCTTCTACAGGAAGTCTGCAGGGGTTCTACAGGATGTTTCAGAATTTCTACAGGATGTTCAAAAATTTCTACAGGATGTTCTACGATTGGATTTTGGATGATGGGTGAGTGAAAGAGGATGCATGAATGGATAGGGAGGTAGGATAGGGGTCTGAAATGACTTAGTGACAGAGGGATGAAGTGATAAGAGGGTGTGGAAAGCTAGCTTGTCTTAAAGAGGGCTGAGGCAACGGAAGGGCAAGAAGGTAGGGTGACGTGGTCAAAAGAGTAGTTGCGAGACGAGGGACCTAACTTGGAGATGGAGCAGTTGGCCTGGACGAAGCTTAGATGGACGAGAGAGTGATGGAGATGCACCGCACAGTGTATACTTAACCAAATCAACCACGTGTTTGGTCAATTTAGTGAGGTCTAAATTGCTACTTTAAAATGTCAACCCGGGGTTCGTAAACTGACGAAGTGAAGTGTACTATATGTACTAGATAACCATTTCCTTAGTCTTTTGTCATTTTTCATTTTTTTTAAGTTTGTTTTTGGATTTATCTTTCCCTAATGTGAGATGATGAAAATGTGATAAAGCAAGTGAAATATGGATGATTATGGTGATTTCTAAGTGGTTTTTCAAAACTTAAAAGAAAGAAAGCTTTAAAGTGACTGAAATGAAATCAATTCTTAAAAAGAAATAAAGACATCAAACAATGAACTAATGACATCGGCCCAGTATCTTTGTTGCTGAATGAAAATGAAAGTGAAATCTACACTAAATTCAATTAAAAGTAAGAACAACTAATCCACACTATTTCAACTCTTTAACTCAATCTTCCTTGTGAAAAGATATCATGAAATGTTAAGCAATGTGAAATCTAAAAGAAGTTAAACTGCATAAAGAAACTAATCACACTACTTTAACTCTCTTGACCTTTTGCCTTTCAACTTAATTTACCCTGTGAGAAACAATCATGAACAAGTCAAGCAATGTGAGGTCTAAAGCAAACTAAATCAAGCTATAATGAGTGATATTCTAGTTCCTAATAAAGTTACTTGATTATAGAAAGAAAAGATTAACAGATGAATAGCATGATATCTAAGAACAGAAAATAAATGTACAACTCAAGGAAATGACAGTACTGGAAATCAAACTTCAGAAAACAAGATTCAGCGACAAAGACAAGATGATCTCATATGCCAATAGTGATAAAAAGAAAAGGTGAAAAATTGCCTCGGGCTGCCTAAGAAAACCCGCAGAAAACACTGATCAGTTGTAACCATAAAAGAGCAGCAATGAAAATGTAAATCAACAGAAATCAAAAAGTTTTATTATGTACAGCTAATATACATGATGAAATAAAACGCAGCATTTAAATGACAACTGTACAGCTAATATACATGAACAGAAAAAAAAAGTAATGCAAGAGTTAAAGGACAACTGTACAAGGCTTTAGTAAGCAGGGGCCCTCTGCCACTTCAGTCGATTCAACAAACAGCTACAAGCGTAAGTTTAAACCAGTCTTCTCATATATTAAACAGCAACGTAAAAGTGCAGTGGGGAAATACAACAACTTTTAATTACATTAACAGAGATTAACCTCTACAACGTTCATGGACGCATTATTTATAAGGAAAGAAAACTAAACAGATTAACTAAATCTACGCTATTAACCACGCTGCCAGAGACACGTAAATCCTCTTCAGCCCGGATCTAGGTAACTGTCATCATGTTTATTAAATCCGAGAGGTATGGTTGTTGGATTCACGCTACCAGGATGTCTTCGTGGCTAAAGACTGTGCCATGTAGCTTCACGTGCTCAAAAACAGAGCTACGCAGAGCCGTGCCACCGCTGAACACTTCCGTTGACTATCCTTTGCCCCCTGTTTGACCGCGGGCTTTTATGGCCGTGCTGGATGATCTGGAGGGACACGTTCCATGTCCTTGACTCCTGGAACTTGCCCATGTGGCTCATTCCTTCAGAGGACACCTGTAGCATGGTGTTTGACAAAACGGCTGCGGAATCCTGTGTTGGCTGCGGAATCCTGGGTCGGCTGTGGAAACCTGTGTCGGCTGCGGAAACTGAGAAGCTTCCGCAGCTGTCTGAACAAAATTCTAAACCAAACAACAGTCATCAGCGTAGTTAGAAAACCATGTCAAAAGCTCTTTTTTAAACTAAAATACAATGATTTAATCGACTAGGTGGATGAAATGAGTGGAAAAAGAAGGCTAAGAGGGTGTATAGGAAGGTGCAGGTTCGAGGCTCAACATACCCCCACTGTGAAGGTGTTGCATGTCCTCATGCAACCAAAATTTAGTTATTTTCCTTTAATCCATGTGCTCTGAGGCTTCTGCAAGAACATCTAGCCCTCTTCTCTTTCTCTTTGATGCTAAAATAGTCCTTGGTTTCCTGACTAGACATTTGAACTTAAGATTAATCAATGCCCTCCTCAACTTTTTACACTTTTTCTTCAGCTTCCTGTTCTTCTTTTACCACAGTCCTAAATGGAGCATAGTGTTATCATGGACAATCTTGTCTACCTTACTCTGCGCTTTGAGTGCTTCGTTTTCCTATTTAATATGCCTATTTAGGACTTCCAATTCAAACACTTCCTGTTTTAAAGACTGTACTTGTGCATCAAGTGGCAAGGTGGTGCTTGGTCTTGCAGCTGATTGTTCCAAGGACTCTAGGTAGTTATATACCTCTTGCTGATTAGGATCTAGTTCTGGTGTCTTTCTTGGGCTAGGCTCAAAATCAAAATCTGATGGAGGAGGAAGACTGTCCTTTCTTTCTGGCCGAAAAGGGCTTTCATCACGTGGAGGACTTGACTCAATGTCTGGCTGAGCTGGAGCTTTTTCAGGTGTTCCTTCACCTAAATCAATAAAGTGTGATTGTTTTTCTTGGGTTACACTTTTCTTTCCTTTTAGCCTACTGCTCCTCCTCACGTGTGGACTAGTGCTCTTTTCCTGTGCACTCTGTTTTCCTTTTTGTTTCTTTGCTATGGTAGCAGCTTGAAGATGTGCTAATCTTTCTGCCAAAGTTTGAGAATCTTCCTCTATGGATGGTTCAGGGGATGGATAGGTTTCTTGAATGATTACTTTGCCCTTGTCCTTCTTCTGTTTCTTGTTTTTAGCTCCCTTTTCTTCTTCTTTCTGAATAGTTTCCTGAATGTCTATTGTAGGAAAGTCTTGGGCTATAATATTCTTTTCTTTCCTCCTACTTCTCTTTGGAATTTTTGGGGGACTGCTTCCAGAGGCTTCAGTCAGTTCTTGGAAGTGGTTTCTTGTCAAAAACTTTTCCCAAGTATCCTTAGTGTTTTTCAACTGTTCTTCAATAATGATTTTTATGAACCCGTGATGGTAAAGATGGGGTTCAATATTGCCTACGTGTTTTTGAACAGTAAAGCTCATTTTCTTCAAGCTTGATAACAGAAAATAAGGCAAATTAAGGGTATAACCTTCCATAAAATTCATCATTAGCCTGGCATGATACATGTACATGGAGCCAAAACGACCCTCGCATGTGATAAATTTCTGGATAAGTAATAACAGAGGGGACCATTCTTCTTTTATTGTATGCACATGGATTCCTTTTGTAAATATAGAGGTATCCATACCTGGGTTTTGTAGCATTGTTCTCCATATTTGATCTTCCACACTTCTGTTTTTGAACCACCTTTCACCTTCTTGCGGAAGACTTGTTGCAGCTGCTATTGTGGCCTCGGTCACTGTAAATTTCAAGTCTCCAACCTCCATTGTTTGTCCATTAAAAGACCTTGCAAAAGATTTAGTCACTTCTTTGTTATAGCCCCTGAACTTTTGAATGAATCTCAGCCACCTTGCTTTCTTCAACGACTCCTTCATTTGAGGATAACCCTCCAGGCATTTTGGTCCTTCCGGTTCAGCTCTTAGCAGTTTTCCCATTCTCGGCTTTAAATTCTGACTGGAAATTCTACTGCGTATGACGGTTCAGGAAAAAATGGGCTGATTACGGGTTTCTTAGGGTAACTGGAGTGGTCGTAATCAAAGTTCGGAATGTATGTGGTGACTGTGGCCAGGGTTTGGAGCAAGCTGTAGTGGACGCAGCAGAAATGGAGAACAGGGAATGGTATGAGTACCGAGGGAGTAAAGGGTAAGCAACAGTAACGAGTTTAACATCGAATGCATGCGGGAGTGAAGTGATAAATGGGCAGAATAACGGCTGAGTCCTTTTGGATCGGATGACTTGCGCACACGTCTCAGCAGACGGCTGCGGGAATTATGGTGAAGGAGAGTCGTAGTACAGTCGGTCACGTCTCCAAAGTACGACCAATAAATGGGAGAGCAGTCCATCTCGAATTTAAATTTAGAATGATCGTGGGACCGTTGTGGAATGACATCGTGGAAGAGGAGTGGTATGGGGCTTGCCGTATCAAATCATTGCATTTAGTGGAACTTGCCATGGTTTAATAACTATGCATAATAATGACATTGAATTGTTATTTGGTAGAGATTTTTGATCATACCTTTGGAAGTTTTATCATTTCCTGATTAAGGCTTCTGACCCATTGTTGTTCTTTTGATCTTGAAGATGCCCCATGTCTTTGCTGCACTTGGTGATGATGACACTAATCTTTGACTGTGATTTTTTTGAAAACAGAGTGATGTCGGCTGTAAAGACAGAGTGATGCTGGCTGCGGAAATCGTTTCTGGCTGCGGAAACTGGTTCTGGCTACGGAAACGGTTTCCAGCTGCAGAAACTAAGACAACACCCCTTTAACTGCACAAAGATAGTTAGAGAAGAACTAACTAAATAAAATAGTCCTGAGAGGGACTTTTATTGATGGAATGAAATGAAATGAGTGGAATGAGATGGAAATGAAGTGGAATGAAGATGGAGATGAAAATGAGATGGATGAACTGAAATGGCAAATGAGGTGGAGTGAAAATGGAAAGAAAGAGAGACTCTTTTTTTTTTGGAAAATATAGAGTGTCAGGTGCCCCTGATTTTCACTCTACATTTTCTGTATAAGACTGCCAATCTATAATTGGTTTTCAGGCTTATACAAAAGATTTTTTTTTTTTTTTTTTTTTTTTTCAATCTGAAAGAAACAAAGACTAGGCTGATGGAGGAGAAGGATTCCTCTCCACCAGCCTCATTGCAGAATTTTCTTGAAACATTTTGACAAATTCCTCTTTTGAGAGTGGCTTATGATAAATTTTTAATCGGTGGCCATTCACAATAAGAGGAGTTTGAAACTCATCAATGGTCTTGACTCGAACTGCTCCATTGCTAAAGACTTCGTCAATCTCATATGGTCCAAGCCAATGAGTCTAAAATTTTCCTTTGAAGTCTTTAAACTTGGAATCAAACAGTAACGCCCAATCTCCCTTTTGAAACTTTTTCTCTTTGATATATCTGTCATGCCACTTAGTTCTTTGGTGCTGAACTAGATCAGTCCTTAAAATTGCATCTTGTCTTATTTCATCTAGCTCATTCAGCTGCTCCATTCTGTGCTTTTGGGCTTCTGATAGATTCATCCCCAACTGAACTGCTATCTTGAAGGTCTTGACTTGAAACTCAATGGGGAGCAAGACTTCTTTCCCATAAACAAGTTCATAGGGAGAATGTCCTGTTGTATTCCTCCATGTAGTTCTATAGGCCCATAAGGTTTCAGGAAGCCTTTCTGCCCAATCTCTTCTATGTAGATGAACAGTTTTGGTGATGATGTTGTCAAGGACTTTGTTTGTAGACTCCACTTGGCCATTTGCTTGCGGATGGTACGGAGTAGATTTTCTATGCTTGATTTTGTATTCTTCCATCAGCTTCTCCATCAAATTAGATGTGAATGGACTTCCCTGATCCGTTACAATTTCTCTTGGGACACCAAAACGAGTAAAAATATCCTCAAAAAGAAATTGAACAACTGAATTTTCAGTGGCAGAAGGCAATGCCTTGGCTTCTATCCATTTAGTAACATAATCAGTGCAAACCAATATATACTTCTTTTGTTTAGATGGTGGATTAATAGGTCCAATGAAATCTAAAGCCCATTTTTCAAAGGGTTCGATGAGTACCTGTGGCTGTAATGGCATTTCATTTGAAAGAGTTGGTCTCCCAATTCTTTGGCAGCTGTCACACCTCCTGGCATATTGTTTTGCATCTTTGAAGAGAGAAGGCCAATAATATCCTAAAGAAAGGATTTTATAAGCTGTCCTCTTGTCAGCGAAGTGCCCACCACATGGCTCATCATGACATGCCTTGAGGATGTCAGGCATTTCATCTTCCCGAACACATCTTCTGATCACACAGTCTAGCCCTGTTTTGAACAATTCATTAGAAATCCATGAATAACTCGAACTCTCCTGAATAATTCTTCTCCTTTCATTAGGAAATAAATGTGGAGGTAGTTTCCCTGTAACCAAATAATTAGCAATATCTGCATACCAAGGAGTTTTAGTAGTTACTGCAAACAAATATTCATCTGGAAACTTATCCTCTACAGGAGAATCTTTGTTAGTATTTTGGATTCTAGACAAGAAATCAGCTACTGTATTTTGTTTCCCTGGTCTATCTAACACAGTAATATTGAATTCTTGTAAAAGTAAAAGCCATCTTGTAACTCTGCCATTAGTAACAGGTTTGTTCATGAGATATCTAATTGCAGAATGATCAGTATGGACAAAAGTTTCATAGCCTGTTATATAATGTCTAAACTTGTTGATTGCATGAACAACAGCTAAGAACTCTTTTTCAGTCACAGTATAATTTAACTCAGTGGGAGTCAAATTTTTACTGGTGTAGTAAATGGCATAAGGAACTAAATCCTTTTGACCCAACACAGCCCCTAGAGCTGTATCTGAAGCATCTGTAGAAATATGGAAAGGAAGTTTCCAATTCGGCCCTCTCAAAATGGGTGCTTCAAATATTCTTGTTTTTAAAGTTTCAAATGCAGATTGACAGTCAGGATCCCAATTGAATTCACAATCTTTTGTAAGTAATTTGAAGAGCGGAGATGCTATCTTGGTGAAGTTTTCAATAAATCTTCTATAATATCCAATAAATCCAAGAAAACTTCTAACATCTCTTTGACAATTTGGAATAGGCAATTTGGAGATGACTTCAACTTTTGATCTATCAACTTTAATCCCATCTCCTGAAATATGATGTCCTAAAACAATCCCTTCAGTAAACATCATAAAGCATTTCTCATGACTTAATGAAAGGTTTGTTTCTTTACATCTTATAAGGACTTTTTCCAAATTCTCTAATGCCTCTTCAAATGAATTACCATAAACTGTAAAATCATCCATATAAACCTCTACACAATCATGAATTAGATCAGAAAAGATTCCTAGTACTGCCCTTTGAAATGTTGCGGGTGCATTACATAATCCAAAAGGAAGTACTCGGTAAGCAAAAGTTCCCCATGGACAAGTAAATGTGGTCTTGTCCTGATCTTCAGGTGCTACCTGAATCTGATTGTAACCACTAAAACCATCCAAAAATGAGAAATACTTTTTGCCTGCTAAAGTATCTAATACCTGATCAATAAAGGGTAAAGGAAAGTGATCCTTCAAAGTTGCTTTGTTTAATTCCCTGTAATCAATGCAAACCCTCCATTTGCCATTCTTTTTAGGTACTATAACCAAGGGAGAAACCCATCGACTATCTGAAATTGGATAAATGAAGTTTACATTAAGTAACTTTTGGAGCTCTTCTTTCACTATCTCCCTAAGGTTTGGATTCATCCTTCTTTGAGGTTGTCTGATTGGCCTACTGTTTTCCTCAATGTAGATGTGATGAATGCAAGTCTTAGGGTCAATACCTTTCATATCGGGATACTCCCATGCAAATGCAGTAGAATGTTTTTGCAAGATTTTGGTTAGCTCTTCCTGTTGTGATTTTTCCAAGTTTTTGTTGACATTCAATGTTTTTCCTGGAAAAATCTCAATGGCAGAACTACCAAACTCTTCCATAGAAAAAAGAGACATTTGTCTAGATGATAGACACTCGATGTCAGAATCCAACTGAAATTGTGTGTGGTCATATTCTGAAGATGGTTCAAAGTTTTCTAATGTGTTCAGAATTTGACTATCTTCACTAATCTCAGAAATGGTAAAGACAGGTTGTATAGTATCTTCATCATCGACCCACTCATCTTCTTCTATTTCTGTTATTGCCTTTGCTGGAGGATACAGATTGAACTTCTTTGTTGAATTACCATCCGAAATATACATATCCCCAGACCTACAACTGATAAAAGCATCAGCTGTCGCTAGCCAAGGTCTTCCTAAAATAAGAGGATGTCCTCCTAGATTACTCTTGGGAGTTAAGATCATGAAATCGACTGGATATTCCCAAGAGTCTAAGGAGACTGGAATGTCTTCTAATACACCATCTGGTTTGATAATTGATCGATCTGCAAGTTGCAGTAAAGTAGGTGTAAAGAGAAGGTTAGGAAGTTTTAGCTGTTCCATAGTCTGTCTACTCATAATGTTGATAGCAGCCCCTAAATCAATCAAAGTATTTGGTATTTCTACCCCATTGATATGTGTTTTGACAATTGGACTACCGGGATCTACATATTTCTGCATAGTAATTTTTCCCATCATGATATCTGCAATTTTTCCTACCAGGTGGATTCTTCTTGTGTCTCTTGGTTTCTTTCCTGGTCTTTTAAGGCTCAACTCCTTTATTGTTTTTGCTAGAATAGGAATCTCTTTAATGGCTTGTAACAAGGGAATCTTGATACAGACATTCTTCAATTCATCTAGAAAATTATAGTCAAGCAACCAAATTTGTTTTTTCACTCCTTTGTCAATTTGTAATCTTTCAGGAAAAGGAGGTGTGGATAAAGATGCAGGTTGCTCAACTATGGGAGTTGTGGGGGTTAACTCTTTTTCTTTTTCTTTTTGAGTACTTGGGTTTTGAAGAGATGCTTCAGAACCCTTATTGGCTTCAAGAGAATCTTCCTCAAAAATGCTTTGCTTTTGAGCATTTATAGAAGGCTTATCTAAGACTCTACCTGATCTGAGTTGTACATCATTGAGAGGAACAATCATATAGGCAAGAAATTGTTGACCTTCCATCATGTAAGCATTTTGAGGGTTTTTGTTATTGGGGTTTGGCAATGGCTGAGAGGGAAGTTGATTTGACTTTTGTTGGAATGGAAGCAAGAGTTGAGAATTTGGATTCTGTTGAGAAGGTTGTTGTGGAAATGGCAATGATAGTTGTGGATTTTGATTTGGAAGTTGTGGAGCTTGTTGGTTTTGAAAAGATGGGGGATATTGATAAAATTGAGCAAATCTCCCATAAGGATTTTGCATACCTTGTACCCATGATTGAAAAGGATTTTGAGGTTGGTACCAAGGTTGTTGCCAAGGATTCCAATTTGGTGGGGGTTGAAAATTCATAGAGTTGCTAAACCCTTGATTTTGTTGCCCCTGCCAAGGTCTCCTTGCAACAAAACAGAGAGATTCGATTGTATTTGGATCTTCTTGAAAGAAAGCTTTGAGCCCAGGAATTGAAGGACAATCCTTGGTCTCATGATTCTCTAAACAAATTACACATGTTTCTACAACTTTTGCATCCAAGGGAAATTCCCTTAGAGCATGTTTCTTCCTACACTTTGGGCAAAAGATGGCCAAAGCCTCAGCTTCTGCTTTCTGCTTATTGTGAATCTTAAGGGTGTCTAGTTGCTCACTAAGACTCCCTAAGATGTCAGTTTTGAATTCATCAAGCATGTTGCCAATCTCAGCCCTACTTACTGATCCAGTTGCAGATTTGCTTGCTCTGATGAGAGAAGGATCTCTAGGCCCTTTTTGAGTTTTAGATTTCCCCCTTGAGAGATGGACATCTGCTATATCAGAAAGTGGAAGTTGAGATATATATCCCTTTCCCATCATGTTCAAAATATCTATCCATTCATCTCTAATGGCTTTTAATAGAAGGGCTTTCAAGGTCTCCTCATCTAAGTTACTCATTTTTGCTCTTTTCAGGTTGTATTGAAATCTTTCAAGTAACTCCTCCAAGTTTTCATCTTCTCTTTGCACCATTTTGAATACCTCATCCTTGTGATTGGTGGGCATACAATAGTCCAGGTACCTATCCAAAAATGCTTGTTTCATATCATTCCAAGTCCTAATGGATTGAGTGAGTAATCCCATGAACCATTTCAAGGCTGCTCCTTTCAATGTTGAAGGAAACAATTTGAGTTTTTGAGAGTCTTCCAGATAATCATAAGTTCGACACACGACTTCAAACTCAAATAGAAATGTTTCAGGGTCCTCATTCCTGAACCCATGGAAGTTTGGGAGGACAGATGGTGAGATGTTTTTCATTGTGGCTCAGGAGTCCTCATCGACTATAGGAAATCCGAATGAGTTATCCCCATCCCTATTTCCCCCAATGTTACCTCTACCTCCTCCATTGTTTCCTCCTCCTCCTCTACCTCTACCTCTACCAAATCCAGTTGCTCCTTCCTCTGTCATGATAGTTTCCCTGGAGACTTCAGAGTCTTCTGGTTCTTCTACTAAGGGTGAATGAGAAGGAATTTCTCCCTCTTCTTCTTCAAATGATTCTACTTCTTCAATTACAATTTGTCTCTCTGTAGAAGGAAGGAAAGGATCTCTTTCTAGTTCAGATTCGATGGAAGGTGTGGGAGAGTCGACTCCTGCCTCTTGAATTCCAGGAATCCTAGGGCTAGGAGTGTAAGTTGGAGATGATGGAGGTGTCTCCTGTCTATTCCTTGAAGTAGATGGAGTTGTAAGAATCGAACTTTTGGCTCTAGCTAAAAACCTTCCCCTAGAATCTCTTGCTCTATGCATGTCATTTTTTTTATTTTTCTTCAAGTCGGGCTAATAATTCTCTTTCTGATCTTCCAGGTCACTCTAGGTGCAAGAAGAGAGAATACTCAAGAAACTATTAAACCATTAACTTTCTCTTTTCTGATCCTCCAGATCACACTAAGTGCAAGAGGAGAGCATACTTTGAGAGGTTATCAATTTTCCTTTCTTGGAATTTTCTTGTTTTTTTTTTTTAGAAATTGGCTACCTAATTTCACTTCCCCGGCAACGGCGCCAAAATGTTTGGTCAATTTAGTGAGGTCTAAATTTCTACTTTAAAATGTCAACCCGGGGTTCGTAAACTGACGAAGTGAAGTGTACTATATGTACTAGATAACCATTTCCTTAGTCTTTTGTCGTTTTTCGTTTTTTTTTAAGTTTGTTTTTGGATTTATCTTTCCCTAATGTGAGATGATGAAAATGTGATAAAGCAAGTGAAATATGGATGATTATGGTGATTTCTAAGTGGTTTTTCAAAACTTAAAAGAAAGCAAGCTTTAAAGTGACTGAAATGAAATCAATTCTTAAAAAGAAATAAAGACATCAAACAATGAACTAATGACATCGGCCCAGTATCTTTGTTGCTAAATGAAAATGAAAGTGAAATCTACACTAAATTCAATTAAAAGTAAGAACAACTAATCCACACTATTTCAACTCTTCAACTCAATCTTCCTTGTGAAAAGATATCATGAAATGTTAAGCAATGTGAAATCTAAAAGAAGTTAAACTGCATAAAAGAAACTAATCACACTACTTTAACTCTCTTGACCTTTTGCCTTTCAGCTTAATTTACCCTGTGAGAAACAATCATGAACAAGTCAAGCAATGTGAGGTCTAAAGCAAACTAAATCAAGCTATAATGAGTGATATTCTGGTTCCTAATAAAGTTACTTGATTATAGAAAGAAACCATTAACAGATGAATAGCATGATATCTAAGAACAGAAAATAAATGTACAACTCAAGGAAATGACAGTACTGGAAATCAAACTTCAGAAAACAAGAGTCAGCGACAAAGACAAGATGATCTCGTATGCCAATAGTGATAAAAAGAAAAGGTGAAAAATTGCCCCGGGCTGCCTAAGAAAACCTGCAGAAAACATTGATCAGTTGTAACCATAAAAGAGCAGCAATGAAAATGTAAATCAACAGAAATAAAAAAGTTTTGTTATGTATAGCTAATATACATGATGAAATAAAACGCAACATTTAAATGACAACTGTACAGCTAATATACATGAACAGAAAAAAAAGTAATGCAAGAGTTAAAGGACAACTGTACAAGGCTTTAGTAAGCAGGGGCCCTCTGCCACTTCAGCCGATTCAACAAACAACTACAAGCGTAAGTTTAAACCAGTCTTCTCATATATTAAACAGCAACGTAAAAGTGCAGTGGGGAAATACAACAACTTTGAATTACATTAACAGAGATTAACCTCTACAGCGTTCATGGACGCGTTATTTATAAGGAAAGAAAACTAAACAGATTAACTAAATCTACGCTATTAACCACGCTGCCAGAGACACGTAAATCCTCTTCAGCCTGGATCTAGGTAACTGTCATCATGTTTATTAAATCCGAGAGGTATGGCTGTTGGATTCACGCTACCAGGATGTCTTCGTGGCTAAAGACTGTGCCACGTAGCTTCACGTGCTCAAAAACAGAGCTACGCAGAGCCGTGCCACCGCTGAACACTTCCGTTGACTATCCTTTGCCCCCTGTTTGACCGCGGGCTTTTATGGCCGTGCTGGATGATCTGGAGGGACACATTCCATGTCCTTGACTCCTGGAACTTTCCCATGTGGCTCATTCCTTCAGAGGACACCTGTAGCATGGTGTTTGACAAAACGGCTGCGGAATCCTGTGCTGGCTGCAGAATCCTGGGTCGGCTGCGGAAACCTGTGTCGGCTGCGGAAACTGAGAAGCTTCCGCAACTGTCTGAACAAAATTCTAAACCAAACAACAGTCATCAGCGTAGTTAGAAAACCATGTCAAAAGCTCTTTTTTAAACTAAAATACAATGATTTAATCGACTAGGTGGATGAAATGAGTGGAAAAAGAAGGCTGAGAGGGTGTATAGGAAGGTGCAGGTTCGAGGCTCAACACCACATCATGCACACAATCAAAATATTAACTAATCTATCCTAACTGTTAATGAAACCAATGAACAGTAGCTTTATTCCTAAAGAGAACCATGTACAACACTTAAGTAAAGAAACATTCCAAAAGATCTGAACGCATGACTAAATCCTACAAATGAAAACATTGCACCAAAGATTGCATGGGTAAGCAACCTAGTGTTTTTGTTGGGCAGCACTGTCAGAAATTCCAGCCCCTAGGAAGAGGTGAAAATGAGAGTGCAGGCAACCCTTTTCTGGAGCTCTTATCAATTCTTATCTCATTACTCTATTCTAGACATCTGAAGCAACTCTATTTTTCAACAATGACCTACTTAACCACACAACGAAATCTAACTCAACAAACTACGTTTCAAATGCATACAAGGAAAATCATAATGCTGAAAGGAAAGATATCAATACAAAGAAGGAGGCCCTAGGCTCTCAGGTTGGGCCCAACCCCGAGAGCTATGGCTCCTCTAGAAACTCAGAGCTGAGATCAAATCTGACTGCTTCCCATTAAAAAATAATAATCATAAGTCAAGAGTCATGCCAATAATGGCTACAAAAGAACAAAACAGAGCTGGCAGCTTGTAGTGCAGAATGTGCAAAAGTTTTTCCAAAAGTCCTCTTCGAAGGCTGAAGCCTTATCATTTATACACCACGACGCCCAAGCCGGCCTCCTAAATCTATGGGACTTGGCTGACCAAACTGGGAGTGAACAACTGCTTCCACAAAATCTATTTGGATGCCTTCTAGATCCGGTTTTGGTAGCCTTTGGAGCTCGGAGTTGGGGGTGAAGATCTCGAGGGAGGCTATTTAATGCCATAGACAACCCCCCTACGATTCCTCAACCCCAGCTTTGCTGTCTCCTAGCCTTTGTCTGCTCGGTTTTGCTCCAACATGTGTCAAAAAATCCTGAAATGAGCACGTGTTAGCCACCTAGGAATAGTGACTACCCTTATTCGTACAAATGACATAAACATACTAAAAAATGATGCATAAGTTATGAAAAATGAAGGATTGAGCAAGGGTAGTTAGGCCAAATGAGCCCAAAATGTTACCAAATTTGGGGCTCATCATCACCCCCCTGCTAAAATGATTGCTCATCCCTGAGCAACTAATCCAGCTCCTCGTCCTTCATTGCTTTCACCGCCACTCTCACATCCCAGGCTTCTGAAGTAGTATCCTCCTCACTGACATGGAACCCAGCCTTCCTTTCCACCTCTTCCCACTGCTTATGCTCTTCTTTCTCTGTGCTGCCTTCCATCAATCCCAAAAGCAAAGGTGGGCTTAGCTTGAGGCCAATCCAGCTGGCTTGGAGGTTCTGCATGGACTTCTTGTAGAGGGGCACCCGTACTAGAGCTTCCCTCATTCGAGTTGGAGTGTGATATTCCCTGATTTTGAGGCTGTGGGACAAGGTGTTCCACCGGCGGGTGCAAGCATGAACACAATTGTCCCCTAATAATCGCTCCATATCCTCGAAATGGGCTATGGCCTGAGCCTTCTGATCCATGTATTTCAATAAAGCCTGAGAGTCGGTTGCTAAGTTTTGGTGGGCTGATATCAATGCAGTGGGGTCCCCTGGCTCTGCTCTAATCAGTAGTGGCTCATGTAACTCTCGGTTCATGACCTCTTTGACCTCTGCTGCTCTCTTTTCTTCATGGTTCAACCATGAGGCAAATGCCATCAACTGCATATCTCCCACGACTGTGTTGGGATCCCATGAAGTCACATTAGGAAGGGCCAAATTATGGAGATAGAACTCCGATAGCTTGGCCTTGTCCTCTGTTGAACTGCTATTGCATAAATCTGTGAACTGCTGGGGGTCTTGGATTTGGGAGATACCCCTCTGTGCCAATGCATTAATTTGGAATTGCAGCCACTGGTCCCGTAGGTATAGGCCATAAGATTTGGTCGGTTGTCTACATTGTGGAGCATCCATGGCCCAACTGGCCATGCAAGCCAGTTGTGCCTCTTTTTGTTGCAACTGCTGTTTGAGAGCTTGTATCTCGATTTGTGCTTGCAATTCCCTTTCCTGTAGATGTTGGTTTAGTTCCCCAAGACCAACTTGCAGTCCTTCTTTGCCTTGAGGTTTTGCTGTAGTTTCCTCTGATGCTGTGCCCCTTTCTTTCCTCTGTTCCTGTAGCTGCAGTTTGAGTTTCTCATTCTCTTCCTGCAGGAATACCCGCTGGCAGTTTCCCACGTGTTTGGCCATAGCTAATTCTCTTCGTGCCTCCTTGAGTTGTTCCTCCAAGGGGCCTATATCTGCTACTCCTTTAGATTTAGCTATCCTCATCCACGTGTGGGTTCTCACTCTTTCTTCCTCCAACGCAAAGAAAAGCGGCACTGTGAATTTCTGTGGAATAATTTTTCCAGCCTCCAAAAAGTTATAATACGAGCTCAAGCTTGGCTGGGGACTAGGTTCTGGAATGTGCTCTACCTCTTCTTCCCTCCGTGGCTCTCCTCCGTCTTCCCTTGGTGGTGATGTGGTTGCCTCTCCCTCCATTCATTCGGTCTCCTTGAGCCTGGCCAATGTTTCCTGTAGAACAGCCTCAGCATCCTGTAGCGGGGTTTTTGAAGCCAACCTTTCCATTCTCTCCTTCCAGGCAGTTGTCTTCGGGCTCCCCCGCTCATAAGTGACTGATATTTTTGAGGGGGACCTCTCCCTTGACGAGGTAGGGGTGTCTTCTATGGTAATTGGGTCGCTGGATGGAGGTTGGGGCCTACCTGTTTTGATTCTTACACTTCTCCTTGCTTTGAAATACAGAGGTGTCTCCCTCTTTCATTTTTCCTTTGGCTTGGGAGGGGTACTTAGGGTGGCCAGCACAGCTGCTGCCTCCCTAGCAAGGATTTTGGCCGTCTTCCCCTTCTGTGTTCCTTTCTCAGGACTTCCTATAGAAAGCCCTGTAGCAACTGATTTCTGGCTTCCTGTAGAAGCCATTTTTTATTTTCCTGTAGAAACAGGTGGCACCGTTTTAGCCTGCTTGGCTGAGGGTGCTTTGTCTTTTGACTTTGCTGAGGCTGCCTTAGAGGTGCCTTCACTGACGTGGACTTGTTCAGTCCTTTCCACCCTGCTCTGTAACCTTTTCTCCCTGGGTGTTAATGTGGGTTTGTCATCCTCTGTTTTGGCAGCCTAGTGTTTCTCTTGTTTCCCCTTGTGTTCTTTCTTTGGTGCTTTGGCCATGGTTTCTTGGCCTTTTCCTTTCTTCTCTATTTGAATTGGTTCCTTCTCCTCGCTACTGGAGGAGGTGAGCTCCTCAGCCAACATTTTGATTTCATCATCCTTAGTCAAGTTTTGAAAGGCTTCACACGAGAGAGGGACGGTGTATGTGTGGAGTGCATCCTCCACGAGGAGCTTAATGAGCCCATGATGGGCTACCTGGTCTGGTGTTCCCTCTCGTAATTTGGTGGCACATTCAGTCACGGACTGCAGGAGGAAGTAAGGAATACTCAACTTGTTTTCTGAGGGTAGGTCCATTTGGTGCCTAAGTTCTGTGAGCAGCCGGAAATGGTACGATGTTGAATCGCCCCTCGCACGTGATATACTTCATAATTTGGAGGCTGACCTCACTCCAGAGCGGCTGTAGGCTGGCTCTTCAAACTCCGTTCTTGTCCTCTGAGAATTGCTCCTCCGGCAGAAAGAACTCCTTCTTAGCCTTCTGGCCCAGTTTTCTTTCCTCCTTATCCCAAGGTACCCCCATCAGGAGATCAGTGACTCTGCTGATGAACTGTGGGGTGAGTCTGAGGTTCAAACCTCTGAAATTGTCAACAGACAGCGTTTTTGATTTTGGCTTCAAAGCTCGCAGGAATTCTTCTGCCACCTCGTCATCGTAACCTTGAAGCTTGTCGCAGAACGACATCCACCGTGCACGAGAAAACAGGTCTACCACCTCAGGGTTTTCCCGTAGCTTCTTTGAGTCTGTCGGCTCTTTCCTAATGAACCCACCCGGCATGGTGAAAGTTTGTTGTGTTAGCCAGAGCTGGCTGGCGCGTATAAAAAGATGGACCTTTTGGATTTCCTTAGACAGAGCGCGGAATTACACCTCTTGCATGCACACAGTTTGTAAATTCACGACTGTCTACAGGTGAGCCTTGAAAGTGGCTCAATTATGAACCAAACCCTGTAGAAAAACCCCGCATACACACTACGACGACAATTCTCATGCAGAAGTAAGACGACGCTTGCAAATTCATGCACAAACTGTAATTCTACTCTTTTAGGACGTCGACTTCACCACCCTTCGAACCAATTGTATGGGAGGACTATGTTCAGGCTTACCTCGTTCCAACTTGCCACCTTTGACGTGAATAGTTTAATTTCCTCCGTAGCGGTGAGCTTCCTGTAGCGCAGCTTCTTGTAGAAGTCGTGCACGGGTTCTGGAGAGCGCGTCAATGGTTCTGGGCCTTCTGTGCAACCACCGACGTTTGAACAGGTCGAGGACTCGGAGTAACAGTCTTCAGGAAATTTCGGATGCTTACTCGACTGCAAAGCGGTTGAGGATAAATGAGTGGAGTGCCATACGCGATCTAGCCGGTGGATTTGAATCCCTGCGGAACTCGTGGCGCGGGGTTGAGTTGTCCCTGCCGGCCCGTTGGACGATGTCACCTGCTATCATTCCACTGTAAGTCTGCCTGACCGCTGAATCATTCCCTGCATATCTACCGCCACCATTTTCTGTTAGATCGCCGCTTCTCTCCGACTGGACGCTTCCCACGTGTCCATTTCCTGTCTTGTTTGACACAACCAACGCTTTCCGGATCGGACGAGACCATCGGACTGGTCGTGGTGGCCAGTTGAATGGCTACCCGACTTGCTCAACCCATTCATTTTCATACTCACACACATTTTAGAGCATTGTTCATGTAATTTGACAAAACAGGGTGAGGCACTTACCTGTGCGGTCGCGCGTTATTTTCATGCTTCAGGACGAGGGTGACGGATCCGCTTGCTGCTGCTTCATGCACAGGCACGGGAATTCCTTCTTGCCGACTGCTGCTGGTTACGAGACCGGTTGCCTGGCTGCGGATGGTGCATGCGCCAGCTTTATGAGTTGCAGGTGCCTTCATGGTGTATGCTCTAGCCGGATCAACTGCTACAGGATTCCTGTAGGATATCCTGTAGCCGTTTCTCCTCCTAGGGTGCATGTCGAAACAGTGGAATCACGGTCACGGTTGCAGGGTCCTCGGATTGCCTTGATAAGTAGCGCATTGGGCCTCTGCATACTTTATTCCATTTGAGAATTGTTTCTTCTGAGAATCCAACGTTCTGATTTGACTGTGCAAGTATTTACATTGTATGGCAGCAGGGGTGGTAGAAGGAGGCGACAGCAGTGGGTGATGGAGAAAAACATTGGCTGCATGCCTCCTTATTGGACTTCGGGCTTCAAATTCTTCCACACAGTCGGTCCTGGGCCGTCCAAAGATTCTACAGGAAGTTTCCTGTAGGAATACAGAACTTCCTGTAGAAAGTCCTGTAGCTTCCTGTAGAAGGCTAAACTGTGATCAAATCGTGCCCAGACCTTGGAAGAGATGAGTGTTTCTGGAGGGAGTGCTGGTGAGGTCACCTGGTAGCATAGTAGGGACCTTTGTCCTTGAGTTGAGAGGCCTCCTTTCCAGCATGGAATACCTGCAACCTGCATGAATTTTCAAATCCTGAGCCTGTTTTCCTGTTTCTGCCCCCTTCTTTTTCTGTTTTCCTTTTTTCTTGGTTTTTTTCTCTCTTTTTTTTTTTTTTTTTTTTTTTAGGAGACAGCAGGGGCACCTCAGTGAGGTTTTCACCCCTACCATCTGCCTTGGGCGCCTCAGGGAGGTTTTCACCCAAGGGTCTTTTTTATTCAAGAATTTTCAGAGAGACAGCAGGGGCACCTCAATGAGGTTTTCACCCCTACCATCTGCCTTGGGAGCCTCAGAAAGGTTTTCACCCAAGGATCTTTATTTTTTTTTCTTTTTTTTTTATGTTCAGGGTATGCCCAAAACAGAGGCAGAACCCTTCTCTATGACCAGCACTGATTTTTCCACAGTTTTGATGAATTCGTGCCTCGAAAGAGGTTTCTTGTAGATCTTTAGTCGATGCCCATTGACGAGCATGGGGATGGCTTCCTCATCAATGGTCCGAATAAGAACAGACCCATTGTCGTTACACTTCTCCACTGCATATGGTCCCAGCCATCTTGTTCTCAGCTTCCCCTTCAAATCCTTATGTCTGGAATCGTACAATAGTGCTCAATCTCCCGGCTAGAATTGCTTGTCATTGAGGTGCCGGTCATGCCATACCTTCCTCTGAAGTTGAACCACCTCTAAGTGGAGAAGGGCCTGCATTCGGTGTTCATCCAACCCATTCAGCTGCAATAACCTTTCTTGTTGGGCATGGCTGAGATCTAGGTCCAGCTGAGCTGCCATCCTCAAGGTGTTGTACTCGAACTCAATTGACAGCAAAGCTCTCTTCCCATAGACCAGCTCGTAAGGTGTGAAGCCGGTTGTGGTCTTCCAAGTGGTGTTGTAAGCCCAAGTGGCCTCAACCAGGCGATCTGCCCAATCTTTTCTACTGCTGCTCACCACCTTAGTCAAGATCCCTTCTAATGCTCTATTGGTGACTTCCACCTGCCCATTTGCTTGAGGATGATAGGGGGTGGAAGTCCTATGCTTGATTTTGTGATGAGCGAGTAGGTCTTCAATTAAGTTGGAGGTGAACTGGCTTCCTTGATCGGTGACTAGCTCTCTTGGGTAGCCAAATTTGTAGAAGATGTTTTCTCTTAAAAACTCAGCCACCTTTTCTTCTGTCGTTGCTTTGATTGCCTTGGTTTCTGCCCACTTTGTCAGATAGTCTGTGCACACAATGATGTAAGACCTTTGCCTTGAAGGAGGATTGATAGGACCCACAAAATCCACACCCCACTTCTCAAATGGATCAAGAGTCACTTGAGGTTGGAGAGGCATTTCGTCCCTTGGAGTCGGTTTCCCCATCCTTTGGCATCGGTCACATTGGCTGATATATCTTCTGACATCTTGATGAAGCGTGGGCCAATAGTAGCCTGCCTGTAGAATTTTGAAGGCAGTTCTTTTGGCTGCAAAATGTCCTCCACAAGGCCCGTCATGACAGGTTAGGAGGATGTCAAAGACTTCCTCCTCCCTTACACAACGCCTTAAGATTTGATCGGGGCCAAGCTTGAACAGGTTGCCCCCGATCCAAGTGAATGAGGCACTCTTCTTTACAATTCTGCTCTTCTCTTTTGAGGATAGGTGCGGAGGGAACTGTGCTGAGACAAGGTAATTTGCTATATCAGCAAACCATGGAGAGAGTACTGAGATAGCAAACAGATGTTCATCTGGCATCTGGTCATCCACTGTTCCATCCTCACCTGCAGGTAAATCCAATCTAGATAAGAAGTCAGCAACAACATTTTCTTTACCTGGTTTGTCAACGATAGTCAAATCAAACTATTGCAACAAAAGTAACCATCTAATAATACGAGCATTCACATCCAGTTTATTCATTAAATATCTAATTGCAGCATGATCAGTATGTACAAATGTTTGATAGCCAGTGATGTAATGTCGGAACTTGTTCAGTGCATGGACCACGGCCAAGAATTCTTTCTCAGTTACAGTATAATTCAGTTCTGCCTTGGATAAGTTTTTGCTGACAAAGTATATGGCGTATGGAAGTTTTTGTTCAACTTGTCCTAAGGCTGCCCCTATGGCTTTGTTCGAGGCATCAGTGTGGATGTGGAAAGGTAGGGCCCAATTTGGACCTCTCAAGATTGGGGCAGACACCAACTTATCCTTTAATTCATTCAGAGCCCTCTGACAATCGTCAGTCCATTTAAACTCAACATCTTTTGCTAAGAGGCCAACCAATGGCGAGGCTAGCTTACTGAAGTCTTTAATGAATCTCCTCTAATACCCTGCTAAACCTAAGAAACTTCGAACATCTCTTACCTTCTGAGGAGGTGGAACCTTTTTGATGAGAGCAATTTTGTTAGGATCCACCTGTAACCCTTGGCGAGAAATGGTATGTCCTAGCACGGTCCCTTCAGTCATCAAGAACTCACATTTTTCAGGACTAAGGGACAGGTTCATCTCAATGCACTTGGTTAGGACTTTTCCCAGATTGGACAATGCTTCCTGGAAGTTGGACCCATAAGGAGTGAAGTCATCCATATAGATTTCCACCGAGTCATGGACCAGCTCAGAAAAGATGCTCAAGACGGCTCTCTGGAAGGTGGCAGGAGCGTTGCATAGCCCAAAGGGAAGAACTCGGTAAGCAAAGGTACCCCAAGGACAAGTGAAGGTGGTCTTATCTTGGTCTTCCGGGCTGATTTGGATCTGATTATACCCGCTAAACCCATCTAGGAAAGAGAAAAACTTCTTTCCCGCCAGTCCATCCAACACTTGATCTATGAAGGGTAGAGGAAAGTGGTCTTTCTTGGTGGCTTTGTTCAGTTCTCGGTAGTCCACACAGATTCTCCACTTCCCGTTTTTCTTGGGAACCAACACCAGAGGGGACACCCACTCGCTATCCGAGATGGGGTAAATGAATCCTGCATCCAACAGTTTTTGCAATTCTTCTTTGACAATGTCCTTAAGGGCTAGATTCATTCTCCTTTGGGGTTGCCTGACCGGTTTACAATCTTCTTTGATGTAGATGTGATGGGTACAGACCGAAGGATGGACTCCTTTCATCTCCTTATAGCTCCAAGCAAAAGCATCTAGATGACTGGCCAACAGACTACACAGCTCCTTTTCCTGGGAAGGAGATAGGGAGGAGCTGATCTTTAATGTTCTCTCGGGGCCAAACTCCACATTTTTGACTCTGGGAGTGATTGGATTGGCCACACAAAGGTCCACTAAGGTGTTGGCTTGGGTATCCTCCACCAATTTCTCTAAGGACAATGCACTGGGAGGTGGATTCTGAATCAAGGTCTCAATCAAATCATCCTCGGTTTGAGGACCTCCCCTGGTGGTTTCTAAGGTGAACAAGGGTGCAGAGTACACCTCATCCTCTTCTCCTTCTCCCAACCAAAGTGGTAAGTCATGCTCTAATAGAGGTTGGGCAGGAGGGTATAGGACTAGCTGCTTGGACATAGGACCATTTTTGATGGTCATGTTTCCTGCACGGCAGCTTATGTAAGCATCCGCAGTGGCTAACCAAGTCCTTCCCAAAATAAGGGGGTATCCAGTAAGCTTTTTCTTTGGTTGAAGAACCAAGAAGTCTGCAGGGTACTCCCAAGAGTCAACAAAGACCAAGACATCCTCCACAATCCCTTCGGGAATCACGGTGGAGCGATCTGCTAGCTGCAGGACTGTCGAGGTCTTTCTTAAGGAACCCTGAAGGTTGAGTTTGAGCATGGTATCTCTGGTCATCACATTAATGGCAGCCCCTAAATCAATCAAAGTGTGGGGTATGATGGTGCCATTGATGTGGACATCAACTACAGGACTCCCAGGATCCAAATACTTTGGGCAGATTACTTGCCCCAACATAAGATCAGACAGTTGTCCTATGACATTGATGGTTGAGGCATCTCTTTTTCGCTTGCCTGGGTGTCTGAAACACTTTTCCTTAACCAGTTTTTTGTATATCGGTACATCTTTGATGGCTTGGAGAAGTGGTATTTTCACACACAACTGTTTGAGTTCTCCCAGAAGCTCATCCTCCTCTGGGTTGGGTTGTGTGGTTGCTGTTAGTCTCTCAAGAAAGGGTGGAATGGCTTTTGGTTCACTTTCCTGTTTATCTTCCTCGTCCTCTGGGGGAGGAGGTTGGCGATCCGGAAGAGTCTTTCCAGATCGCAGGTTGATCTCCTGGATCTCCACAGCATAGGTAGGGCATGTTGTTTCCCCAGTATATACCTGCTGGGCCTGTCGGTTGTTGGGGTTCGGGTTCGGTTGAGCAGGCATTTGGGGTTGTCTTGGAGGAGCAGGAGGTAATGGTTGTGGTTGAGCTGGTGGTGGAGGCAAAATGGCGGGAGGAGTGTTGTACTGGGGCCTCCACCCCGGTTGAGGTGCATTCCACTGAGGCTGCGGCTAGACATGTGAGTGAAATGAATGAGTAGTGGGCTGAGTATGGTATTGAGGTGGGTAAGACCATGGAGGGGGCACAGACCAGGAAGGATGAGCAGGGGGACCCCAAGAAGGCATAGGAGCAGATTGGGTGGGGCTATAATAAGCTTGGGATGTCCCTTGCATCCCCTGCTGGTAAGGTCTAGGTCCATGTGGCCTCCTTTGGTTGAGGAAATAGAGAGGTTCAGTGGGTGCCTCCGTTCCTTGGTACATGGCTTTAAGCCCAGGTAAGGTTGGGCATTGGTTTGTGGGGTGGTCCTCCTCACAAACGAAACATACCTCTACCGAATGTAATGGGCACTCGTTCTTAGGGTGCTTCCTTGTACACCTAGGGCAGAAGATAGCCAAAGCCCTCTCAGCTTCCTCTTTCTTCTGCTGGATTCAGAATGTATCAAGTTGCATGGCAATGGGGAGGTCCTCTAACTGATTTGCAAACTCATGTTTGGAGAAAGGAATACTAGCTGAGAGGGGGTTTCCTCTACCTCTTTTCCGGGCTGCCCTAGAGTGGTTTCTAAACACAGTCTTTATATCCTCATAAGGTAGTTGGTAAATATCTCCTCCAGCTAGCATGTGAAGGGTATCTAGAAGGTCTTCAGGAACTCCTCGGAGCAGGACCAACTTGAGAGATTCAGGGTCAAGTGTGCACCTGGCCCCTTTATAGCTAAGTTGGAACCTTTCCTCGTAATCTTCTAAAGACTCATCATTTCCCATGGTCATCCGAAAGATTTCTCCCTTGGCTTCCTTGGACCTACAGTAGTCCCGGTATTTGGTATTGAAAGCTTGCTGCATCTGAGCCCAAGTGGTGATACTATTCCCAGGTAAGCCCATGAACCAGCGTAATGATGCATCCTTGAGGGTAGAGGGAAAGAGTTTCAGTTTTTGCTCATCTTCGGTATAGTCATAGGTTCGACAAAGGACAGCAAACTCAAACAGGAAGGTATCAGGGTCTTCAGTAGTCAGTCCATGGAAGTGAGGTAAAGCGGAGGGGCTTATGTTTTTCATTTTCATGTCTCCATTGGTCTCTCGGATGGGAAAGGCACCTTCTGTTCTCTCATCTTCTCTTCTATTGTCAGCCATGGCTTCAGATGGAGTGTTCTCTAACTCTTCTTCTGTTATAGGATCTTCGTATATCTCAGGAGGCTCGCCTATAGGTTCTTCTGGATCACTGTCACCAAAGAAGAGAGAAGGGTGACTCAGTGAAGTGGTGGGGGTGTTGGGTAAGAATTTGCCTGTTTTATCTCGATTTCTACGAGGCATGAAATGGAAAGACTTTTGATTGCTTTTGTTTTTTTCTCTGGTACTTGCAAAACTAAAATAGATTGAACTGCGACTAACTATCTTGCTGAAATGGAAATGCGGAATTGAAATGAAAGCATGAAAGGACTAATCTATTTTTCTCAAATGAAATTGCAGGAATGAAATGCTAGGCTACGCTTGCGGAATTGAAATGCTAATCTACGCTTGCAGAAATGAAATTGCGGAATTGAAATACTAATCTATGAAAGTAGGAAATGAAATTGCAGAATTGAAATGCTAATCTATGAAAGCGGGAAATGTCTACGCTATTTTTGCGGAAATGAAATTGCAGAATGGAAATGAAATAAACTACTTAGCAGAAGGTTGTAGTAGAAAATAGAAGAATAGCAGCAATCACCAATGCTCTGACGCTTCCCCGGCAATGGTGCCAAAAAGATGGTGGGCTCCAGTATTGCAGCAATAATGCTGCAACTCCTGGGACTCTCGTCTTTACTTTTATCAACCCGGTAGTTCGTAACAAACTTGGAAGCGATGGTGCTGTATGCACAAGTACTAGCTCTTGATGCAGCTGTCACTTGGTCAGCTGGCACAAGTCCGCTAGGGGCTTAAGCCAACTTCTATGAGCTTTTAGAAGAAGCTTTTTAACTGATGGATGAAAGCTAACTCAAAGGAAGATAATCTACTTGCGGAAAGAAACTAAAAGCCAAGAAGTAACGCAAACCCTAGCAAACCCTAATTCTACCAACTAACCCTACTGGTGCAAAGGAAAGGATGCAAACTATTGAAACAGATGCCATTACTTCTACAAAGGTAAAATGCACATGCCTATGCTATCTCTATCTGAAGAACACATTTTTTGTATTTTTGAATAAGTTTTTGAATTATCATGCGTGTGCTTTTAACTGGCTTTTTACTGTGCAGGGGTGGATCGAGGAGGAGAAAGGCTTGGAAAAGGTTGGGAAGGTTCAAAGGGGGTCTAAGGAGTCCCTAACACCCTTCCAGAGAGTTTCACAAAGTTTGGCTATCAAGAAACCTCATTTGTGAGCTTCTACAGGAAGTCTGCAGGGGTTCTACAGGATGTTTCAGAATTTCTACAGGATGTTAAAAAATTTCTACAGGATGTTCTACGATTGGATTTTGGATGATGGGTGAGTGAAAGAGGATGCATGAATGGATAGGGAGGTAGGATAGGGGTCTGAAATGACTTAGTGACAGAGGGATGAAGTGATAAGAGGGTGTGGAAAGCTAGCTTGTCTTAAAGAGGGCTGAGGCAACGGAAGGGCAAGAAGGTAGGGTGACGTGGGAAAAAGAGTAGTTGTGAGACGAGGGACCTAACTTGGAGATGGAGCAGTTGGCCTGGACAAAGCTTAGATGGACGAGAGAGTGATGGAGATGCACCGCACAGTGTATACTTAACCAAATCAACCATGTCCTGCACACAATCAAAATATTAACTAATCTATCCTAACTGTTAATGAAACCAATGAACAACAGCTTTATTCCTAAAGAGAACCATGTACAGCACTTAAGTAAAGAAACATTTCAAAAGATCTGAACGCATGACTAACTCCTACAAATGAAAACATTGCACCAAAGATTGCATGGGTAAGCAACCTAGTGTTTTTGTTGGGCAACACTGTCGGCAATTCCAGCCCCTAGGAAGAGGTGAAAATGAGAGTGCAGGCAACCCTTTTCTGGAGCTCTTATCAATTCTTATCTCATTACTCTATTCTAGACATCTGAAGCAACTCTATTTTTCAATAATGACCTACTTAACCACACAACGAAATCTAACTCAACAAACTGCGTTTCAAATGCATACAAGGAAAATCATAATGCTGAAAGGAAAGATATCAATACAAAGAAGGAGGCCCTAGGCTCTCAGGTTGGGCCCAACCCCGAGAGCTATGGCTCCTCTAGAAACTCAGAGCTGAGATCAAATCTGACTGCTTCCCATTAAAAAATAATAATCATAAGTCAAGAGTCATGCCAATAATGGCTACAAAAGAACAAAACAAAGCTACAGCTTGTAGTGCAGAATGTGAAAAGGTTTTTCCAAAAGTCCTCTTCGAAGGCTGAAGCCTTATCATTTATACACCACGACGCCCAAGCTGGCCTCCTAAATCTATGGGACTTGGCTGACCAAACTGGGAGTGAACAGCTGCTTCCACAAAATCTGTTTGGCTGCCTTCTAGATCCGGTTTTGGTAGCCTTTGGAGCTCGAAGTTGGGGGTGAAGATCCCGAGGAAGGCTATTTAATGCCATAGACAACCCCCCTACGATTCCTCAACCCCAGCTTGGTTGTCTCTAGACTTTGTCTGCTCGGTTTTGCTCCAACATGTGTCAAAAAATCCTGAAATGAGCACGTGTTAGCCACCTAGGAATGGTGACTACCCTTATTCGTACAAATGACATAAACATACTAAAAAATGATGCATAAGTTATGAAAAATGAAGGATTGAGCAAGGGTAGTTAGGCCAAATGAGCCCAAAATGTTACCAAATTTGGGGCTCATCAGGCATGCGTATACCATCCTTGCAGTAGATTATTTTACTAAGTGGGCCGAGGCGATGCCTACATTTTCGGCAAACGGAAAAATTGCTGCAATTTTCGTTTTCAATCATATAATTACTAGATTCGGTGTTCCTCAAGCGATTATTACTGATCATGGGAGTCATTTTCGAAACATCATGATGACTGAACTAACAAATCAACTTGGCCTGCGTCACGATAGTTCTACTCCATATTACCCACAGGTTAATGGTCTGGTTGAAGCTATCAACAAAGTTCTAGTCATTATGATCCGACGAATCATTGGTATTCATAGGTCGAATTGGCATAGCATGTTATTTTCAGCATTTTGGGCGTATTGAACCTCAGTAAAAACATCAACTGGTTTCACTCCTTTTCAACTGGTTTACGGTTTGGAAGCAGTGTTACCCATTGAATGCGAAATTCCATCATTGCAAATAGCCATAGAATTACTCCCAGCCACTTCCGAAGAGGAGAAACGTTTGTTGTACTTAGCTCAGCTAGATGAGAATCGACGTGATGCTGCATTAGCAATCGAAACTCATGCCAAACAAATTAAAGCTCAGTACGATCGAAATGTTACACCTCGTAATTTTTCGGAAGGAGACCTAGTCTTACTATACGATCAAGCAAACGATAAGCTAGGGGCTGGAAAATTTGTACCTATGTGGCATGGTCCTTATGTTGTTAAGCGAAAGCTGGCAAAAGGGGCCTATGAATTGGTAGATTTTGACGGTGTCTCTTTGGGTAAACCCAGAAATGGTCTTTATCTGAAGAGATATTATGCTTAAATCTAGGTGTGGAGATTTTAATTAGATTAGTTTCTTTCTAGCTAGTGTGTTTTAGATTAGAAAAGTGTGCCTAGTTTAGAGAGTGTTTTTATCATTATTCCTGCTTATCTTGATTTTACTCTTGATATTGCAGATTTCGACGTCTCTTCAAACATACATTGGTTTCGTTGATGGTGCTTGTCGTAATACACGGAACATTTCTTCCGTAGCTTGGGTTATCTATTCACCCTCTGATGAGTTGGTATCTATGCATGGGGTAAGCCTCGATCAAACAACGAACAACATTGCAGAGTATAGTGCAGTGATTGAGTTATTATCTGAATCCATCTCATTCGGGATTCGGATTTTGATTGTTAGATTACATTATGAACTCATTGTATTGTAGCTTAATAGAGTTTATGCCATTAGAAATCCAGTGTTATTAAGATTATTTTTGAGAGTTCGTCTCTTGGAACGTGAATTTGACTACATTGAATATCAGCATATTCCAAGATATTTAAATACATTAGCAGATGCAATTTCTTCTCGAATGTTAAATAGACATTTGCAATAATCAAACAGTAAATTTAAAAAATTTCATAACATGTTATACAAGGTAGCCAGTAATAGTGATATAGCATAGCATAGAAGTGTGTCAAATATACATCGTCTTCGATCATAGGTTGAAAAACACCTTATGATCGGCAAAAATGATAGTACAAAAAGCAAAAATATCGTATGAGTCTACAAAGGCGATCATCCTATCACTGGTGATGATCACGATAAGAAACCACTGCTCGGGCCACCCTACAAAGGAACATCCTGAAAGGTCCTGGGACTCCAATCACATAGCGTTGTAACCTAAGTGGAATATCATCTATGCTAGTCTCTGGAATATCTGCTGTCAAATGCTCTAGATGTTTTTCCAATTCGGTCAGGGTCTTTATAGATTTGTCCCGTGGGGCCGGTACTGCTACAGCTGGGTGTCTCCTCTCATAGGGCCGAAGAGCGACTGGTCGCCGTGGACCCACATCTGCATTTGCAACTTGTATTATCAGTTTTGGACGATTTAAAAACAAAAAAATTAGTTAAAACTTAGAAAATGTTGAGAATGATTTTACCTGAATCATCCCACTACTCTCCTGGTGGAAGAGTCATGTCTAGGTCACCACGATAATCCATCCCAGCATATGGAAAATCCTGAATCACGAAAAGTTGGTTCTCCAACCAACGAAAATACTCAAGCGGAAATTGAACAACCTCTGAACCCTCCTCAGCATGACAGGCCATAATTGCAACCCAACGCATTAGCTTAGGCTCTCGGGGAAGTCCAACTCCAATGGAAAGATGCTGTGGGACCAACATCGGGACCCTCTCTAGACCAAAGCTCACAACTAGGAAACCATATCCAAAGTTTTTTAGTTGTTCGTTCTTTGCTCTAGTTAGTTGGCCTTTTACATTCGCCAACACAGCTTCGCACCAGTTGAAGATGGTGCCTCGATAATAGTCTACTGCCATTCGCATTTGGGATCCGGTAGCTACATGCAGTGCTGCGCTTCCGCAGAGTCTGGTGACAGTAAATGCAATCACTTTAAGTTTAGGACGGGAGATAGTTTTGATATCGATCCCTTTGTCCTTTGTTTGGTCATTACAAAACTCTAGTCGGAGACTATCGACAGACTGGCCACCTGGCCTAGTCCCAAATAGAGATAATCGTTCACCTCTCTTGGGCAAACCAGTCAAGAAATAAATGTCCTCTAGCTTGATTTCGAGCCGGTGGCCACCAATAATGAAACACTGGTCCTGTATATTCCACCTGTCTACCAGCCATTGCAAAAAGTCTACTTGGGCCCTCATGCTAGGTATGGCCCAGAATTTAAATAGCCCGCATGCTCTCAATGCATCCAATGAGGGTTGATGATTTATTGTGGCAAGGTCCACATCTTCGTGCTCACGTTCCCACCAAATAAGCATTTTGTATATCCTACATTGCAAAAACTGGCGGATTAGAACATTTTAGTTCAAAAAATTTTGGGCGGAAATGGAAAAAATTGAAGTTTTAAAACCTATTTTGTGGGGTCCGCACCCGCTAGTTAGGGACAGTGCGTAGGTCCGCACTCTTCCCAAGCAACAGGTGTGGGACTCTAGCTCTTTCCTTTGTAGAAAAAAGTCGGGGTCCACAGGTTTCGCATGTTGCGCCTGCAGACCCCCGCGAGCGGTTTTTTAAACTAATTTTTCCCTAAAAAATCAAAATGGAAGCCTAAAAACGAAATGAAAACAGTTGAAATGCAAGATAAAGGTGATGTGGATTACCTGGAGCTGACGGTTTTCGATTCCAACGGATGGATTTTCCGCAATCTTCACAGGAAGTTTCTTACCCAAAAGCTCTTTCTTCTCACTCTGAAGTCAAACGGTAAAAATGAATTTACAAAAGCCCTTTTATAAGCTTTTTTGAATAAATGAATTTTCAATTTGTTTATTTTTCACTTTAAAAGGGTAATATTTTGATGCATTTTTATTTATTTTAAAAAGGTATGAGTAATGTTTGAGTTTTTGTGCAAAATATTGGATTTTTCAGGGAAAACTGATCATTTTCAAGAAAAAACATTGGATTCCTCTTTAAGCACTTGTTTGACTCGTAAAAATATGAAAATATTACCGAGTTTTTCTTTTTAAGCTCGTTAAAACGGAATTAAAAGGACGGTCCACTTACAGCTCTTTTCTGACCGTATAAACATGAAAAGATTGTCGGGCTTTTGTCGTTTCAAGTTCAATATTGGTTATAAAACGACGTGTCGTTGATCGCTTTTTTACTTTTTCGGATCAAAGACACTAATTATGAAAAGTACTTCTTGATCGTAATGGTCAAGCGGTTCTCTCAAGTATTAGTTTATACTTTTTCGGGCTTGGGAGACACAAATTTACGAAAAAGGACAACCATGGAGTTTTCTTAAGTTTTTCTTCTGACTCCCTAAAATTGAAAAATGCCGAGTTTCTCTTATACTGGACTCGTTAAAATTTAATAGTAAAGGACCTATTCAATTTTAAATAGGAATGAACCACTCCTTCCTAGGGTTCAAATTTTAAACTAAGTTGGACTCATCCGAAGGATGAGCTTATAACCAATCAAATGTTATCCTCCTCCAGCTTGTCAAAAATAAAGAGGTACTTGACAGAAATGGTGGGGGAAAAGAGAGAAAAATGAACTTGTTTGTTATACTTTGTGTTTTAGAAAAGCATTTAACCACTCTTGAACACGACACTTTTGTTCACCTGGGTTGGGAAATCCTTTGCCTAACAGTTAATAAAACCATATTGAAAGTCTTCAGCCGGTTTCCGGGTATTAGCTTTGGGTCAATTGTCACCAAACCATCTGCAGTGTCGTTATGTGTTCAAGAGGTCAGTTCGAATAAACCATTCATTTGCAAAATATCTGTCATCCATCTTGACCATCCCTGAGTTAGTCCTTGCCAAATATATTTCTTCAAACTTGATCTATGATTTCGTGTTGTGGGCTTGCCTACGACGGATTGCTTTCTATCGACTTCAGCTCATTATCTAGAAATATGATCTAGAAATCGTCAGTACCTTGAAATCTTCATGCCTCAATGGCAGGTTTCTCGCCTTAGACGATAGGTTGCATCATTGACCTTTGATCAAAGGATTCTATGACATGTTCGACATCAGCTCATCTATTCACATTTCATGGATTGTACTGAGTACTTTGAGAGCCATTGACATTACTGGTGGTTTCTCTCACACTTGTTAACAATTCACATCATTGACTGGTAATCAAGTGGTTTCTACCATGTTCGACTTCGACACATTCATTCACATGGATAGAATCGTACTAGTTTGGGAAGCAGAAATCAAGACTCTGGATCTAGTTTCCACCATCTAGGTTGCGAGGAATTTTGTTATTCATTATACAGTTGACTATTCATAAACAGATGGTTGCACCCATACTGTGTCTACATATGTCTATACTTGTGATGTATTACAAAATCATTCCTATATCAGAGCAGTTTAGTTAGTTTTCTAGTCAGTTTTGATCTGAGTATGGGAATGCCTACCTCAGCGATGATATGTTCACATATATATATTTTGTATTGAATGTTTTTACAGGTTCCAACCAGGGTGTCCACAGGATGATCTTTGAAATGATAAAGTACTTCACTCTTCTTAGATGACAAATGCTATCCTCATCTATTACAGACTTCGCACTTTAGGGGCAATCTGTTGCACAAAATATTGTCACCATGACATTTTGCAATCGGTGTGAGTCTATCACCACTTATACTTTCCTCATTTGCAAGTATTAAACCTCAGTTCTTCATGTCAAGCCTTGAAAAATAAGAGAAAGCCCTTAAAAGTCTCTAAAACTCTGGTTCCGCACTTTCTCTTAGCATTACCTACGGTCCCGCACCTACTGGTCATGTCCCCTGCGTACCTGACCACTCTGTCTCTGTGTAATGGGTGCGGACCCCTGTAAAAGTCAAAAAGGCGCAAGTACATTCTTAAAAACTCACTTTGAGTCATTTCTGGAAGCTTCTAGAGGGAATCTTGAGGTGGCAAGTTCACTCCTTTAAGGTTCATGCATCCCATACCTTAAGGAGCTAACCCCTTGATGTGAGGAGCTTATCCCTTTGAAGGACTCTATCCCTTCATAGGTGGACCTGTAACTTCCTTCCTCTACACTATAAAGTGAGGCATTGGGCTGGTTACTGAGGAGGTTGAAAGCTGAATATTTTTGAGGTGAAATGTTGTTGGAATTTAGTCTTCCTAATTGAGCTTGAGAGGAGAGATTACATACCTTGTTTGATCTCATTGGGAAGAGTGTGAGGCTTGTCAAAGTAGAGGAGATTCCTGCTTGGACCCTGGGAGGAGCTTGTATAACATCAAGGCACCAAAGGTTGTAAAGTTCTTCTATTTTCAAAGTTAATACAATCAAGTTTATTTTTCTCAATAAGCTATGTTTTATGGTTTATTTCATGGATTCCTTGATCACCATGATGAATATGATTTATTATATTAGCTATGCAGGTGTTATTTGATGTGTGCTTGTTTATGATTGCAGGTTCTCAAAAAGGAAACTCGTTCGGACGGTCGAAGCGTGGCTGCCACAAACTAGCGTTGGACTTAAGGTAGGGTCTAAAACACCTCTCGGTTTTTATTAATAAATCGCAATATATTTAGAGAAAGGTAGATTTGCTTGTCCTATTTGTTGCTAGATATCTGTTGATACTAGGGAGATCGTTCTTGTCTGCAAGAACGATTTATCCGGCCGACACACCCTACCACTCTGAAGTGTTATTAGGATCCAACCTTAAGGAGACTCTAATCTTTTCCTTGCACCACCCTACCACCCTACTCAGCAAGCCATGACTTTCCCTAAAGGATTTGACCTTCAATTCACCATAATGGAAAATTTTCATATATTTTCACACTGGATCCACCTTTGCTCAATATCAATATAAAAAAAGATAAAATCAATTTTTTGACTTTGTCAATATGTAATACTAGAAAAAGGTCATCAATAGCAATGCCAACTCTCTTTTCTCACTAGAAAGATCAAACCTTAGCTCTGCTCAAGACATACAGATATCACTATTCAAATAACTCGCTCAATTCATCAATATAATTATTTTCTTTGTTGAAGACATAAAAATCTTTTCTCAATATGAAAACCTTAATTGAATCAACATTTATGAATTCTTTCTCAACAAACCCTTGTAGTAGATCCAACAATATCAACAATCAACCTTTTTTTATTGTTGTCACTCACTGCTTCATCAGTCTTTAGTTGCTTAAAAATTCAAATATAAATGATGTTTGATGCTCATTTTTGGGCCATGGAAGCTATTAGAGCTTAATCGGTCCCTCTCCATTGCCTAGTTCTCGGAAAGATCTTTTCAATGGTATATGGAAGTCCAAAACTGGACTCCTGGAGTAGAATTTAAAAGCATTTTTAAGATTACTTTGGAAAGCTAAGAAAATAAAAAAATGGCTAAGTATGAGGGAAAAATCGCAATCAGGACCCAGGAGGTTCATCGCATATCGCATATCGGAATTCAGGCAAGTAAGGAGCATTGACAGAGCGAGGAACAACGATCCGTCAATTGCTGATACCGCATATCGATAGTCGATGGGTCCGGGTGGAGTATATATCACATTCGGCCATCAACGAAGTCCTAGGGCTGACACTTAAGGATTATCGGGGGTTCTTGTTGCCAAAGGCTGATATCACAATCCCGCAGTGTCGCGATATCGGTGAGATTTTAACTTCAATATCTGTAATACCTTCGACCATGTGATAAGTAGTGCATCGCTAGGGGGCTAAGAAAACCAAATACAAAGGAAAGAGAAGAAAAACAAGAGCGGACTGCCCCCTTCTCTCTCCTCCACGTGGAAGTACGACGGTATCGACATTCGACGATCGGCAGATTAGCAGTGTCTTGAACTCCAAAGACCGTGCAGTGGCCGATTTGCAATAAAGTGTTGTATCATTGGGAAAGGTCGAAATTCATTAACAAATGAATGGCTTGCAAAATAGGGTTGGGAAGGCCTTTTTCTCTCTCCTCCAAGGGACCACATGGTAGCATGTGATTGGGCTTCAGACCTAAGAGGGCAGCTGACATCAAGAATATCGTGGTAGTATGGTTGATGACGTGGCAGAGGACACATGTCACCCAATTTCAATGTTTTCAGGGGTGACATGGGACCATTTCCTGGTGCCACATGTCACCACTCATAGGGTGACCCATGGCAGTAATGACGTCACCCCGCATATCGACGATCACAATAATTAAGCGGTAAAGGCTTAAGACAATAGTGTAGTGTGATTCGATATACGGGACTCCTCCCCTGGATGTGATAAATGAGTAGGGCAGGGTCTATAAGGACCTCGCATCTAGACTAACAGCCCGCACCAAGGAAAAAAGCATAAAGCAGGGAAAACCAAGGTTGAAGCGCCGATATGCGGGATTTGCGATAACAAAGGAAAAGGCTCCCAGACACGGGTCTGATGGCCTTAGTGCCTGAAGGTTAAGCCCCTGGTTCTAGCCTCTCGGTCGTATACACAAATTTACAAAAGGGGCTATAATAAGGTGGCTAAAGGGGAAATTAAAAACGCTCGCCTGTTTTGTCTATTTTCAATGTTTAAATATCTGCAGCCGTGGTGCTCCAATGGTGTCCTGCAATGATTTAAATGGACGAATGGGCTGGCAACTGTAATAGTTAATGGAGCATGGCGCAGCTACATAACAGTATGAGGGGGACTACAGAGGACTTAATGGCATGACATGGTGATCCACTCCCTCTACACAGAAAAGGACTGCTTGGGCACATGCCTTTCCCACTCCATTCCCTATTCCACTGAATAGGTCACTCAGGTAGTTAAGGTAGAATTGACAGAAACCGACCAAGCAGCAAGTGGAACGCATCATGACAAGGACGTGGCTTGATCAGGGCCTCCACTGGAACAACAAGGGGACACCTCCTCCTTCATCTCTCCATCTTCTTTCTCTGTGCTTTTATTTCTGTTTATTTCCAAGAAAGGGATTGGGTATCGATTGTAATTTTTTTGGGGCAACAAAGCCTAACAGTGACCGAGACAGCTAGTCTAACATGATAGCTGGGGCTCAGGCTCAAATATTTTGTAGACTATAATTCCAGCTCCCCCTCCTCTTAAATAGGGGGAAGCAATATTATACAAGAGGTTCCAAAATTTCTCACCCGTGAGGGCTGAACTCTGTGTTACCAATTTGGCTCATAACTCTGTAAGTGGATGATTGTTGTTTGAGATTGTATTACTTTACACAGGAAGATCTTTAGACTATCAAAAAAATGCTGGTGATTCCTCCTTCTTAGCATTACAGTATGTTTTTCCTTCTGTTAATTCCATTATGTTCAAATTCTTCTCTGCATGTGTGCTACAATAGTTGCTAGAAATTATTTCATGCTTCCTTACAAATACATGTGTGTTGATTTATTAATGCATAATACCTGTATGAAGGGCTGAAGTATATCTTTAATCTTCTCTATAAGAATCATAGCACCCATCCTCTCTTCCATCCATTATTTTTGCTTGTAACTCAAACAAGTGTAGAATTCCCCATTTCTTGTGGCTCTATGTTTTCAACATAGAATTCTGGATGTTTTGGGCTCTACATGATGAGATATTATCTCTCCTAATACTCTCTCATTTACTCAACAAATCCTATTAAGTTGTAATCCCCTTTGAAGTAATCAGCCTTCGTTGTTCTATGTGATACTACTAGGAACTATGTGGGTGACGGAATACCTTAAATATATAACTCATACCTTTGGAGGAATGAACCAAGCCCCCCTCATACCTTTTTATATGACAATTGGACTATTGCAACCCCCTCACATATAACCTTACAAGCACTCCTCTATTTATGATGTCCTAGGCACTAGTCTACAATCAACCCAGAGGTTGTCTCTAGGGGGCTTTCCTTGCTTCTTGTTGCACTTGTGCTGCTTGTGCAAGATTTAGCAACAACACTTACAATAATAATATCTACAATATGCTCAAACTATCAAATCCTTTTCTTTTCTGCTTCCAAACTCAAATATTCCATAAAGTAAGATGCCACTGATCTCCCTTCTGTTACCACTAGGTATGCTTCAAGCAGTCCTCAAGTATGTCCTTGAAGATATACCAAACAAGCCTAAGTATCTGATTTGCAATACTTTTGAGGAAGGATTTGATGACGCCACTGATAGAATCTGACATAAGCTAGATTTGTATAGGGATCAAGTCTTCCTTTAAGAGGGATGCAAAACAAACTTAAGCCAATTTCTTAAATATGTTTTTTCACTAAATTCAAGTATGCCCAAACAACTGCACCAAATCATATTTTCTATACCCTCAATATACTCTAAAAAACCCTTGATTTTTTCCACAAAGATCATTGAGTTGTAGCTCAGGATGGGGTCGAGGATAGCTTCAAATATGGTCATATTCTACCTTGGATTATCCTCGCACCAGGCCTTCAAACAAGCTATAAAAATCCCTTAAACAACCCTTTAATCAAACTTAGAAATGAAAAAACCTTAAATCTAGCCTGAATGCTAGCACAAATGCCTAAGAAAATGTCTAAGATGACCCACGAATAAGGCCTCAGGAGGGTCGAAGAATCCGCGTCAAAAAGCCATGAATAGGGCCAAAATTTAGCGAAAAACATGTTGAAATAAGGGCCTCAAAAATTTGGAATTGACCTGCCTTAAGGGATGAAACAAAGATTCATAAAGTTACGAAAAAACGCCTAAGAAAATATGTGAATTATGCCTAAGAATGTACCACGAGAAGGTTGAAAATGCATTAGAAAATAGTCATAGATCACCTAGGATATACCTTGCCTCAAATGGAAAAATAGCCTCAGAAAAACATTATAGACTAGTGAAGAAACCCCCCAAAAATGTAAAAATCAAGCCCTAAATTATCTTAGACAACTCGGCCTCACTCTCAGGATAAAAATGGCAATACAAGCCTCAAAAATCAGATGAGCCTTTTAGAAGATAAGCATTCAAATCATGCTTCTTGGAGGAGAATTAAGCTCCTACATATACTAAACAAAGGGGGGTCAATAGGGGGGTCGAGATGCCCCTCAACCTTTGATTTGACCTGTCACAAATTCAAAAAATTTATTTTCAAATGCACATTTTTAATGAGATGACTAAACACTCGTTTTGAAATTATTTCTGAATGAAATTTTTCTCCTTTTGAAGCTGATCTCATAATAAAATTTTCAATTATAAATGGTTGGACTTGGTCAACTAAAGGCCCACATAAATTTCCATGAATTTTTAATGCCAAACTTGAACCAATCATAGAGTTGCTTTTTCAATTCATTTGGCACACCTTGACCAAACTTCAAGGCTTCAAATTTTAAGGATCATATCTCCTCAACTGAGGAGCCCTTAAAAGGTGAGCCACGTACCATTAGAAACGACATGATGAGAACTATCATCCTATGATGGTCTTTATTGCCAATTCCACGTTCTTCTCATTCAATTTCCTCATCAAAATCAAGGTATCATGACCACACCGTGGGGACTTGCTTCCTTCTCTTCCTTCTAGGAATTCTTATCCATTGGATCTTCCAACTAATGTAATCAATGATGTATATTAAGAGCGTTGATATATTGATGTTGACATCAATGGAAACACCATTCAACAATCTCCACCTTTGTGATTGATGGAAACACACATACTCCCCCCGCAATTATTGCTCCCCCTGTCTCCATGCTTCTGATCTTCCTTTCTTGAATTATCTCCCCCATTGACATCAATGGCAAAGGGTAAATCCCCTTGACAAAGTAACTTTCTTTGTCTTAAAGCAATATGCATTTCTCCCTTTGACTGCTTCTCTCTCCCTCTTCAACATTCATAATACTGGAATCCTTCAAGCCATATTGCTTAAAATGATATATGAACCTGCTTTGCTGCAGGATCATTATGAACCTTGACATCTTCCTTTGTACCTGTAGATTCATCATGGTCTTGTGACTTTACAATTCCTGAGAGCATGACCTCTGATATTTATTCATTCACCTGTTCCTCTTACTTTTGTTTTCTTCTCCAAACTTTCTTGTACCTGATATTAGTGTTTTCCCTTATGGAAGACTTCATCATGCTTCTGCAATCATGAGCTATATGTCCATAGTATTGGAAATTGAGGAATTTAGTGTGATACTTGAATGATAGAACAAATCACATATATTCTCTATTGATGAAGCCATTTGGATATCCATCTTGTGTTCCTACAAATTTTCTTCTAGGGTTTTGATGATGACCTTGATAATAATCCATGTGATAATCTTTTTAATCCCTAGCCTTATGTCCAAAGTTAGTAGATGAAAAAAAATACCCAAAAAATATATGAGTGTACCTGGATGAAATGTCTCGCCTTGATGATCTTCTGAAGACATTCTTTCTTGGATGAGGATCAATCCTTTGTTGTTCCTAGTCCTTGACAACCTTATAATAACCTCTTGGAGAGAAAATATTTTCAATCTTCTTCTATCTTTCACTTGGCCTTTGAATAATTTTTCTTTTAGGCTTCTCTTCAAGATTGCTTTGCGGGGGCTTGGAACTCATGCCTTCATTGCATGGAGCTTCACCTACTTCTTTTTCCTTCATCTTCAAGTGATTAATTTCTTGATCCTTCTCATTATTGACATTACCCTGTAGAAATTTTGAATAATAAACACTTATTCACAGATATTATCTCGATTATACACTATTGCGGAATACATGCATAATACATAACCTCCTCTACGTTGATCATCAATTTAGTAGCATTAAAAACAATGAAACATCAATCGCATGCGCACATTAACATAGTATGTAACCTGGGGAAAGCATACAGCTGAAAACCCCACACTATCTGTATATTGTAATGATTGAGAACATGTAACAATACATAGTACAATACTCCTCACAAGTACTCAGTACTAGCTCCACCTGTTACACACAAAACTAGCTCAAATCTGAACAAGTCACAGGTTCAAATCTCCTATGTTGCTTTGCCTGCCTCCACTACACAATGCTTCAAGAGAATCACCCACACTGAAAATCACGTGAGCACAGGCTATTTCACTGGGCATATACTGCGCAATCCTCATGGGCATACTCAATCCATTGATTGTGCAAGATCTCATGCGAAACTATAGTCACAACTGATAGCAATCTCAACCTCTAACACCTGTCTCCACTGAACTGTACATGCAACTGAGTTAATTGATGTATTCTTTAGTTGCTTTATGAGTTAAACAACTCATCATTAGTCTATTTGCAGTTAGACTAAATACAACTAGTTTAACCAAGTCAAACTGAACACAACTCCATCAACTCCACATCCAACTCCACCAAACTCAACTGCTTGAGTTCTAACTGAAGTCCTGCATGCAATAGCTCAACTGACCCACAAGAAAAGCGCATTTCCTTCTGACAGCTGCATGTGCCACATCCGTAGCTCGAACTGAAGTGCTCCAAGAGAATAAGACAATGTTTAGAGTCCAAATATTACTAAGGGCTAATAATATTTTACTGTTTCTATTTTTAGCCTGGCAGTCTAAAAATAGACTCTGATCACTCCGCTGTGAACCAAAAATAGAATTCCATCTATTTTTCCCAACATGACCAATCATCCACAAATAGCATCCTGCAACTCATAGACCATTATCCATATGTCTAAAAATAGACTTTGCGCCAAAAATAGCCTGTGGGCCCACTTAGTGAAGGTGACTCCTTTCCACTAAGCTCCATCATCTTGTTGCATTTTCAACACTCCCTCTCAACAAGATATGGATTATCTACAACCCCTATCCTGCAACCCTGGAATGTTCTGCATGCAACACATTTTCCTGGTCCACTTGCTCCAACAACACTTGGAACAAAAACACTCTCAACTGACCACTCTGTTGGGCTAGGAACATACTTTGATGTTGAAGCTCTAACTGCTACTGACAAGTGATCCCTCTCTGACATCTACACTACTGCAAAATCTCCATGCATCTCGCACCATTACACAATTCTCTGTGTCACCTAGCACTGTGCAAAACACTTGTGCCTCTCGCATTGCTGCAGCCTGCTAGCTATGCACTGTCTTGGGATTCCCTGCACTGTCACTCTCTATGCCGCTCCATCTGCATATGTCTCTACCCAATCAGTCAGTTCCTGCTACTCCACATTGGGGCTCTCGTAGCAAGGTCTCATCCAAGAGGTTGGGTACCTCAAGGATCCTACCCCTCCTCCTTGGGACAATCACTCTACATCGCCCCCACCTCCTACCTGGAGGTATGGCTGCATGTGATCCCTCAACCCACCTGGCTCGAAGTTCCCCCCTACTGGAGGTCTATGCATGAGTAGATGTCTCTACTCGATCTCCTCTTAGCTTCCCTTGTTGTGGCTGCTCCACAACCTCCTGAAGCTGTTGTACCAATCGTGGCTCCTCCACAATCGTTTGAGACTTCTTCTGGCTCTGCATGTTGAGGGGTAATATACACTCCCTCTCAACCACCAAGTCTCCATCAGTTGCCTCACTGCTCAAGGCTTTTCATGCATCTTGAACCTCAAGAGCATACAGGTTCTTGACCCGTGAACCAATCTACTTCACCTGTCTAGTGATGATGTGTCTAAGGAAAACCTTTCCCTTACTGAAGACTACATCATAGCCTCTGTCTTCTAGCATCGTGATCAACACCAAGTTTCTCTTCAGTCCTGGTACATACTTGACATCGGCCAAGGTAAGGTGAGCTCCATGCTCCCTCTGAAAAATAATCGTGCCTACACCTGAGACATTATACTTCTCATCATTACCCATCCCTATGAGTATCTGGCGATCTTTCTCCTCCAAAGTACTGAACAAACTCTTGTCACTGGTCATGTGGAAAGAAGCTCCACTATCAAGAAACCAACCATTTCCCACCATGGATGAAACCATGCATGTGAAGAGTGTGAAATCCAACTCGAACTGTGAAGCAAGTGCCTCACCTTCATATCCTTCCCCAGATCCCTTCTTGGATTTCTTCTTTGGGCAATTAGTAGCATAATGGCCCAACTCATGACAACGAAAGCATCTCACCTTCGACTTGTCAACCTTCTTCCCATTATTGGAAGAACTGTATTTGGAAAGAGAACCCTTCTCCTTCCCCTTCTTCACCTTACTCACTAAGGCACAGTTCTCCTCATCATGCATGGATGAAGAACCGTCTCTGGTGCTCCGTCTGATCTCCTCTTGCACAAGATCCGACCAAAGTCTCTCCCATCCTGGCAATTTCTCCCGACCATTGACAGAGTCCTGATAGGAATGCCAACTCTTCGGAAGACCAAGGAGAGCCAAGATCACCAAGTCCTCATCATCAACAGTCACCCCCACACTTCCCAGCTCATCCCGGCACTGGGTGAACTTCGTGAGATACCTGGGCATACTGTCTCCATTCTCACACTTAATGTTTCTGAGTTTATCCTTGAGCGCCAACTTCCTCTGGTCGCTCTTTATTTGGAATGGATCTGTCAATTCTTTCCACATCAAGTATGGAGAAGCCTTTCCATGCAGTGTGGACACAATGTGATCCTTCACGCCCTCCAACAGAATCCTTCAACACTTTGATGTCTTCTTTTGCCAAACCACAGCTTCTGCAGCATCAGTAGGTTTTGGGACCTCAGCCTCTATGAAATCCTTCAACCCATTATCATCTAACACTGCCTCCATCCTGTCTTTCCATGCAATATAGTTCAAGATGCCTTCAAGAACATACTCCAATCGCAATCCGTTGAAAGACATTTCAAATTTGACACCAAGAAAACACTGCTGCAAATTCAAATTCCACCAGCTCAAAACTCAACCGCTTCTGATCTAAAATTCGTGAGAACAAAGTATTTCTTGTACAGAGATCAACTGTATCGGCATTCACCAGATATCTCACCTTCCAAAAGAAGGATGAATCCAGAAGCTACCTGGCCCGATTACAGACTCTGCCTGAAGAAATAAAATGTAAACACTTTCTGAATAATAGATCTGATGATCAATCCCGGTTTGATATCTTGTAGAACTTTTTCTACAAATCAACCAGCTCTGGTACCATGTAGAAATTTTGAATAATAAACACTTATTCATAGAGATTATCCCGATTATACACTATTGCGGAATACATGCATAATACATAACCTACTCTACGTTGATCATCAATTTAGTAGCATTAAAAACAATGAAACATCAATCGCATGCGCACATTAACACAGTATGTAACCCGGGAAAAGCATACAGCTGAAAACCCAACACTATATGTATATTATAATGATTGAGAACATGTAACAATACATAGTACAATACTCCTCACAAGTACTCAGTACTATCTCCACCTGTTACACACAAAACTAGCTCAGATCCGAACAAGTCACAGGTTCAAATCTCCTCTGCTGCTTTGCCTGCCTCCACTACACAATGCTTCAAGAGAATCACCCACACTGAAAATCACATGAGCACAGGCTATTTCACTGGGCATATACTTCGCAATCCTCATGGGCATACTCAATCCATTAATGTGCAAGATCTCATGCACAACTATAGTCACAATTGATAGCAATCTCAACCTCTAACACCTGTCTCCAGTGAACTGTACATGCACTGACATGCAACTAAGTTAACTGATGTATTCTTTAGTTACTTTATGAGTTAAAGAACTCATCATTAGTCTATTTTTAGTTAGACTAAATACAACCAGTTTAACCAAGTCAAATTGAACACAACTCCATCAACTCCACATCCAACTCCACCAAACTCAACTGCTTGAGTTCTAACTGAAGTCTTGCATGCAATAGCTCAACTGACCCACAAGAAAAGCGTATTTCCTTCTGACAGCTACATGTGCCACATCCGTAGCTCAAACTGAAGTGCTCCAAGAGAATAAGATAATGTTTAGAGTCCAAATATTACTAAGGGCTAATAATATTTGATTGTTTCTATTTTTAGCCTGGCAGTATAAAAATAGACTCTGATCACTCCACTGTGAACCAAAAATAGAAGTCCATCTATTTTCCCAACATGACCAATCATCCACAAATAGCATCCTGAAACTCATAGACCATGATCCTTATGTCTAAAAATAGACTTTGCGCCAAAAATAGCCTGCAGGTCCACTTAGTGAAGGTGACTCCTTTCCACTAAGCTCCATCATCTTGTTGCATTTTCAACAGACCCTTCCTTTCAACATCCTGCATTTGAAAAATAAGATCATGTTTATTTTTAGTAACTTCTACCTCGTACTTCAAAACAATTTCCTTCAATTGGCTTGTTAAGATTTTGTCTGTCTTTTCTACTTCCTCAACTTGAATTATTAGGAGGGAAAGTTATTCTATTGCTTTTTTAGAGTCCTACATTTGTTCCTTCTGCCATTCATTTTCCTTTATGAGCCTATTTATTTCTGCAAGAGCTACATCAAGTTCCTTGTGCATTTGAATAACTTCAGCTTCAAGTATTTGATTTTTCTTCCTTGTTTTTTTATGATCACTTAAGGTACTGGTCAATTCTCTCTCCATGTCCACTTCCGCTTCTTCTTCTTCATCATCGCTAGGACATCTACACTGAGTATCATAATCATCTTCATCTTGACCTGCATGCTTCTTCAATTAGAGATCTTGAATCTACTCCCAAAGATATTTGGCTAATGAGCATTAACCTACATTAGATTACCCAAAATCTAGCAAAGCACTTAGAATGAAATTCATTTCTTTTGCATAGTACGTTCTTGATTCCTTTGAAGATGTGTTTCTAGAAATAATCGAATTCCATGCATCATATCCAAGAGCTCCCAAATAGGCTTCCAATCTACCATTCCAAAATTCAAAGCATGATTAATCAAATAGAGGAGTTGGACCAACCTATTTCTCTTCATCGACTATAATTGGTTTTGAACCCGGTGCAATACCAAAGACTTCCTTTGATCGTTTGGATGTGTGCTTCCTTGAATTTCCCATCTCTGATCTTATGATATCTACCTTTTAGTTGTTAGGATGCAACTAAAGGAACCTACTTTGATACCAGTTGTTGGAATCACAATATCCATTACACCAAAACCCATAGGTGTTAGTAAACAAACACATCTCTGGAGTTAACAAATCCACAATAGGCAGTTAAGCACATGTCGTGAAACATGTTGGGAGTGTTGGTTTATCAAATATCCAACAATATCTCCCCCAACGCAAGTCGGGTGTGATTCGAACTCGATAATTTTGGCTTTGATACCACTTTAATGGAAATCATGATCGTCGTTAGATGAAAACATGTAGGAGCTAGTCAATGATGGAATCACTAGAAATAAGGATCCACAAGAGGTGGTTAGTCCATGTTGCGAAGTGCACGGGGAATGTTGGTTCAAATAATATCCAATAATAAACATATGGAATCTGAAACACAAAATTTCAAGTTAGTATGCCACTTAAAAAGAAATAGCATATCAAGCGATGTTAATGCTATCATTTCATAGTTATAACATCGACACTTGTGTACAACAAGTAGTTCATAATCAATATGTTACAAGAAATACACATTTCACATAATAATAACCAATTATTTATTATTTTATTTTATATTTATTTCCAAGTCCCATTCAACCCAAGTGTTAAACCTAGGCACTTTAATACCACACTATAACACTCCCTCCCACCCGCTTGGATTAATCAAAGATGAATGAGAGACATTAATTTTAATTAACCCAACTTCCATTGTCTCATTATGGAAATGGGTCACAAACTTTATTCTTTCCCAAAATTAGTGAAATTAACTTCGAACAACACCATTGCATCCATCTCATCAAGAACTTTCTCGTGATATAACTTTTATGTTTATCTGATTCCTAAATCAAAACTTGTGCCCATTAAAAGTTTTTTGATTTAAACCTTACCACGTAGTCAAGACCCCGCCACGTGGATTCACCAATAATTCCCCTTGGCCAAGGCTAAACCTCTCTCTATTTTCCTTCTCGATGCGCGAGCAGCAAAACACATCAACGGGCTACATAAATTGTAGGTCCCCCTGCCCTTCCAACCGTTAATAGTGAGGTGTTAAATATTTTTCACATATGCAACTTAAACGTCATGCATCTTCCCCCCACATGGCCTCCTCCATGTGGCCCCCTTCCTACATCGGTGGCCTATATTAATTATAGGACCCCCATGCCTCCCTGACTATTAACAAGGGGGGGTCTATAATCATCAACTATTATGCATTTAATCACATATTTTTCTCCATTTAGCATGCTCTATCAACGCAACCATTTTTCCAAAGCATCATAATAAGTCTTGGAATTAGATAGAAAGTGCAATAGAGAATCCCCCATCTATTAACACCAGATTTTGCATCACACATGTTTTTAATCTGTGCCCCACCACAAGGTTCATGCCTTGCTGGCATCATACTAACATCATAGTGATGCTACCCTACCATGTGGTATCCTCTAGAGGTGCCACATGTCAATCAAAACTAGACCCCTTGGCCATCGAATAAGGCCATTTATTCCTACCATATGTCACCCTGACCAAATGAAACATGAGTAGTCTTGCCACATCACTGATCCACATCATCCAAAATTCCACATGGCATCCACATAACCATACCCAAACTACATGTCATCTTCCACCTCAAGCTCATTCATGGGTCCTACCGAGTCCCGGTCGTATGTGCAAATCATTGTTTTTCCATTTATAAACTAGAAAGGGCTTTCTTCCATGCTCTCCGTCAACAATGTTGATGCGCCCACACTCAAGGGATAATCATTATCACACTTCAAAAATGACGAGAAAACTTGATGGTAGGTGACGAGCATATTCTTGTCCCACGCCTTTTGTCAATCATGGAAATATTTGTAGAAGCCTCATAGAAAAAATGGGCATGGTAACGGCGTAAAAATCCTCATCAGGTAAAGATATATTTCTATATTTCTCGTCTTGTGCTCTATATCAACTTCACATAAACCTCTATAGATGCCTTACGGTGAACCCGGTGTAGCGAGAATTAACATTTAAGCAAGTTCATTAAGCAGTGATTTTAACTAAGCTATTAGTAGTAGATATCCTAATTAAGTAAATTCCTTTGCCTTATGTAATTTTATGAGTTTTTGTTTTTAAATAATGAAGCATTATGTCCCTGAACACAAGCCCATCCTTGCTGCACAAACTTCTTCTATGATGAAGTCTTGATTTAAACCCATACACTCTATCACCATTCATAACCATGATATGTGTAATACGGATATCAACATTCCTATTAAAATGTCATGCAATAACTAGGATTATTCAATGAAAACAAGTTCAACAACAACATATCATGCCACATCCTCACCGACCGGGAGGTCACAGGGTCAATTATCCTCGACGCCCTTAGGGTTAGGCGCTGCTAGTCTGGCCGACGGGCTTTAAAAGATTTCCTTCGGGGTTGATTGGCCAGATTTTTCCAAGGGAAAAAAACATATTATGCCACATATTAGAATACACACAATTCTACCAGATCTAATAATAAATATACGTTGCAACATAAGGACAAACATCAATCTTGACTAGGCATATATCCATGACTATGCTAGTAATGGATACCGCTCACTATAACAGTTATCTAAGTATGTCAAGCGACCATGCATGCTCATACAATTCAGATAAAGGTATCAATCACCATAGGGATATGTAATCCCTCACAACTATGAGAACATTAACATAAACATCCCATTTAAATTGCACGAGAATATATATTCCTCATTAGTAGTTTCGATACACCCATTATCATATAGTAACGCTAATCATCCTTTATATTGGACAGATATACACAAAAATACAAGTAAGAAATGTATCTCAATAATTGAATGAATGGAAATTGAAAGAGGGACTTCAACTTTCCTCCCAAATGTAGGCTAAGTGCACTGCTATCCTTTCTTGTACTTAACCACCCCCGAGCCAGATTCAAATGTAGGCTAAGTGCACTACTATCCTTTCTTGTACTTAACCACCCCCAAGCCAGATTCAAAGTATGAAGAGTGAAGTGCTCAACGGAAATTCACATTAGTCTATTTAACCAATTCACATTGGAATCTAGAGTACACGGTGCCTCCACCTGATGCCCACGAGTCTAGAGCACAAAATGTCTCCACTCAAACAACACTTTAGGGAGTCTAAAGAACACATTTCTCCACCCAAACAACACTTTGGGGAATCAAGATCACGTAGTGATCCACCTAGACAACTCTACATGAATCTAGAGGCCAGAGTATCTCTACCGACTTCACTCGTCAGGAATCGAGGTCCCATGGTGTCTCCACCTGTTATGCTCACAAGAATCTTGAGCACACCATCTCCCCACTTGATAAACTCCACAGGAATCCAGAGAACCCAATATCCAAGTGTTAAACAACTTGAAAATCTATAGCATTAACCAATAAAGTGTTAACCAGTGTTGACTCATCCCATGGGATCAAGACTGGCCCGTCCTTTTTCTCAGGTGCTCATGTGCCATTTTTAATGTATGTACTACTTTCTCTTAATTTAACAAGGATATGGGTGGCAATTAAATGCAAAAGCCTTAGCTTGGATATTTCCCCAAGCAATTCCCAAGTAACTTCTCCTCCACAATCTCTAAATTTGTGTCCTCCTCTCAGTCCAGTCATCATTTACAATTTACATCAATGTGCATGAATAGTTCATACAATAATATCTGCATGAAGGGTGACAAAAAGGGTTATTACACTCTATCAATGACATTCTTATAACTCGCATGATAAAAATATTCTTCAAAATCCCCCCTTAAAAATTTCTCTAAAATTCACCCTGAATTTCTCTTAAAATACCCCTACCACCGGCTAAAAAAAAAACCCTAAAATTTATCTTCGAAATTTTCTCTGCATAAAAATATATATATATATATGTAATTTTCCTTTTTTATTTAAAAAATAAAATATAAGATTAAAAAATAATAATTATACTTTAAAAAACTGAAAATATTTCTTTAAAATATTTAAACAAATATTGGAAAAAAAACAAAATATGTACCAAAAAATCAATAAATTTTTTAATTATATAAAAAGTATATAATCACAATATTAAAATAATTAAAAAACTTTAAAAAAAATCAAAACACAAATTATAAAATAAATTAATTAATTAAAAACACAAATTATAAAATAAATTAATTAATTAAAAGCTTATTTTTCGCACCCAGTGCGGTGGGGCCATACCCCCCTCCCCCCATTGAGAATCGACATGACATCTACAACAAAGCAATGCAACCTTGTTGGAACGAGGGGAGGGAAATGCCCGACATTGCCCCCTCCCCACCAAATAACACAACAATTTTCCTTTTCAATATTTTTAAACTTTTTTTCAAAATGTTTAATCTATAAATAAATAAAATATATTATTATTATTATTATTATTATTATTATTATTAATTGCCTTTTATCGGCCTTTATTTTTCAGAAAAGGGGATATATATATTATTATTATTATTATTAATTGCCTTTTATCGGCCTTTATTTTTCAGAAAAGGGGATATATATATATATATATATATATATATATATATATATATATATATATATATATTCATTTAATTTGTTTTTAAATTTTGTGCTTTTCTGGTGTTTTTTTTCCAATATAGAAAGTTTTTTTAAATATAAATTTTAATTTTCAATTATATTTTTTTATTTTTTTAATATAATTATAATTTTGATTCTTTTTTTTAATTCAAACTTTAGAGACCACAATGAGGGTGTTAGAAATCCATTAATCGGGGTAGGTATTGGTAGTACGAGGCTCACCGCTACCCCACCCCCTTGCACACCATAAAACAAGAGAAATTTAATGAGGCGTCATCTTCCAAGGATGGTGGAAAATGCTCTCAGGAAATTCATAGTTGTGATGCCAACGACATGTTTTGGAACCTTCATGGTGTTATATATCGTCGACAACATGTTTTCGGTGTTTTTTCTCCTCTATCGTGCCCTAATGTTGCTTCCAACGCCATCCACAATCTATGGTCGTAGTATTATGTCTTAGACATGGGGGTCTTATCCTTCTCCTCTAGATTTAGCTCCATCTTTTGTTTCCTTTTCTGAAATGAGAGACTCACCCACCCTTCAATGGAATTTTAACCCTCCTAGCATGATTTTCTGATCACCTTCTTCCATCAACATATCTTAAAACTCTCAAAATTACACCAGCTAAGTATTAGTTGCATCTTGCGACCTCCTATTGCTATGATGTGTCAGTATGCATGTTGTCACAGGGGCAAAGGGTGAAAATAAATAATGGGCGGCTCTAGGACAAGGTTCTAGGCCAAGTCCTTAACACATGGTTTTCATGAGCACACCCTGTTGACGTCTCGAAAGAAATTCGACTGGTGGAGGGCGAAATTTTCCCAGAAAGTCAAGAAGCCATGGATTCAAATTTCATGGAAAGGGCCGCTCCATGGGTAAGAGATACAAGAAATTCACATGGAAGGCAAAATCACTACCTCCATATAGTGGACCTCAACTAGCATGTCAAGCTATTGTTGTGAAAGGTTATGGTAGATTGGAGGTAGACTCAAGTTAATCTCATGCACAGGTTGGACAAACTAAAGAAGCTCCTGCTATATATTTAATAAAGATTAGCAAGGTTGGAGATGGGGTCACCACCTAGATCTCCAATTACTTTCCATGCAAGGTTTAGGAACAACCAACTGAGGCTCGGGTTCCCCTCAAATCATGTTATTTAGTTTTTGGATTTCTATGTTGGTTCTCTAAGGGGTGTTTACACCCTATCTCACTAGTTTTTGTTTTTTGTTTTGTTTTGCTTTTGTTTTTGTTTTTGTTTTTGTTTTTCTATTTTTTGTTTATTGTTTTTTGATGTCATCTCAAACATTGTGAAGTAACAATGCTTCTTTTTTCTTGAATTTTTTTGTTGGTATCCCCAACTATGGGGCAACAAATATGTTGTTAACTCTTTGGACATATCTTGTGATTTTCAGTTTAATTATGTTATTTTCGACTGCATACTCTTCAGTATTTATTCTAGTTTTCCAAGTGGCAAGATTGAGACAGGGGGTCTAGTAGATATGATATAATTATTTGAAAATATAATTCAAGGATTAGCTTACACAGAAAAATTAAAACTTTAGAGATCATGTTTTTAATATAATAAAAATATGTTTTCATTATTATTACAAAATAAAAACTTATAATTTAAACTTTCATCTGGAAAATAGTAGCAAGAAAGCTGTCAAAGCTAAAATCATAGGATTCAAAACTATATTTGGAGCCTCCATGGATGCTATTCAATAAAATACTAACACTAATGCTCAAGGTCCAAAAAATTACCCCTTAAAAGGAATGAAAAACGTTAGAGTCAAAATTTGCACCAATGGAAAACGAAATGGAGCATTTATGATATTTCAAGGAAAAAAAACAATTTGGAACAAATACATTTGTATTTTGTTGAGTTTGAACATATGAAAACAAATTATCATGAACTTGGCTTGGTATCAGATATATGTTTAGTGTCGGGTATAGATATTGTTTATGCACTCATAAAACAAGCTAAGATGTATAAAAAGATTATATCGTTTCGAAAAGAAAAATTTCAACATGCAATAAGGATATACATATATATGTGCACTTGTCATGGACATTGAGAAAGGAAATGTACGTTTGTTCATTTTTATTTATGTATCAAGTATTATTATAAGTGTCATGATATTTTTTTAAACTTATTTAACATTAAAATGTTATATTTTATTTTTACAAGCGAATTTCAATATGTTGGAGGGGATTTATACTACAAATAAATATGGCGTGGAAACCATAAGTGTCTTTCATACTAATAAGGCAGGACAAGTAAGAAAAATAAAATGAAGAGTAACAAAAATTGAAGCTACAAGAGTAGATACATGGTCAAGAAATAGGAAATAAAAGTAATTGGTCTAATACTGTTAGAAAGTGTTGTCCTTGCGACAAACATCCTCCAAAGTTTGGAGTCTCCTTATGATCATGTCATCCTTGGTTTCAAGTCACTAATGTCATGCTTATTCATGATGCTTGAGTGTTCAAGTCTTCCTTAAAGAACTATAAGCGTCGAAGCAACTTGTTCTTACATGGTGATCTTTTTATGCCTGCATAGAAAACCTCTTAAGAGCAAGTCTAGCAATCATTTTGTATCTTTGGAAGTCAAGCATTGGGAAATCCTTGATGATAGTCATTGTGCAATTCCTAATGGAAGCAACTGTGCAATCCCTAATGACAGTGATTGCGCAGTTCCTTGAGGATGATGACTACGCAATTCTAGAAGACAATGCTTGTGCAGTCCCTAGAGATAGAGATTGTGTAATCCTTAGAGACAATGATAGTGTGAGGGCATCCTTTGTAGACAATGATTGCACACTCTTTATCGACAATGAGAGTGTGTTTCTCAAGCCAGTCAATTCACTTTTGGCTCCTAGTTTTCCGACATTCATTAAGCACCCTCACAAATCTTAACCCTAATTGCATGTTTGCTCTCCCTATGAAAGAGTTTATTCCAAAGCGCATCTTCACATTCATATTTTATTTTTGAGCTTTGTGCATTGTTGAAATATAAGGAGCATTCACTCACTTGTGGTTGCAAATGTCCTATGATTTGGGTGAGTTTCTCAATTGTTTCTTTTGCTTTCGAAAGTGTTGCTTTCACTTTATTTTTTTGTTACATGTGTTGTTTTTACTTGCTCTATCTTTTATAAGTGTCATTTTTGCCTACGTTTATTCTTTCATGTGTCTCTTGGGTTTCATTTGTGTTTGCATGTGTCATTTCACTCTTGCATTTGTTGATTTCACTTGTTTTCACGTATATTAAGAGCACCATGGCACAACTCCAACACTCTCTCTTGTACTATTTGATGTTATTTATCATTAGAATGTGTGTTGGACACTTTCCCATGGCATAACACATCTTTCAACTGCAGTTGACTCTTGTATTGCAAACTTGTATTTAAGTGTCGCAATATTATGTTTCAATTGCCGCACTCAGAAACAAGTGTTGCTTTGTCGTCGTTTCAATATATATGTGTCAATATTTGATAAACATTTGATTACCTTATATTTGATGGTATACATGTGTATGATATTTTTTTGGGACTTTTTCAGATGTCTTTCTCTCTCTTGTCCCCTTGATCCCACACTTAGCCATTTCGAGAGCTTTTCTTAGTCCTCCCATCATGCACAAGTTATAAAAGCACTAAACCTCCACCAAGTGATGATAGCTACTCATTCACAAGCCTCATTGATGAAATTTTTACTTTTGGACTTGTGCATTGAGCCTCTCTTATGGACAACTCCCATTATTGCACAATGAGCACCTTTAGAGAATAGTAACTGAAACCTTGCTACTTGTACTGCCTCACTACATAAAGCCTTGGTCATTCCTGCCCTGTATTGCACATTGAGCACTTCTATTTGACAATAAATACTTCTTCATCCCCTTACAATGCAAAACTGCAATATAGAGGCTCCCTTCCTTTCATGGTGCATTGAGCATCTCCTAAGCAAAGTGACTTAACCTTCTACTGCGTAGCTCATTCCTCTATGTAATTATTTCACAAGTGTGACTCCTATTGCGCATTGGGTAGTTATAATGGATAATAGGTCCATAATTAGGTCATTACTAAGCTCAATCGCACAATCCTTGGAGTCTGCTCAATAATCATTGCACACTATACAGTTACAATGCCCAAACTTGCCACTCCTACTGACTAAAACCCCTCACTGCGCAGTTGCCTTGCCTTGCCTTGACTCAAATTTTCATTGCACAATTATGATGGATAGTGGATTCATACCCCCAGCCCTTGTAGAGCTAAACTACACAATCCCTACTTCTTCTTCCCTGAGCACTGTGTGTCCTCAGTGAGCAAGCTCATCACCCTTGTATCCTAGAATTTCCCACTGTGTAAGACCTTGATAAGCCTTTCATAATTTTGCATTGTGAAGTTACATGGGATAGTATGGTTGTCCTTTAGTCCTTGTAGTGCTAAATTTTGCAATTATTAGCCTCTTTCTATCAAATCCCTTGTACATTATTCAAACATAGCCAGTATGTTGTAAGAGAAAATACAAATAGAATAGGTGATTATGGACTGATGTGTCTTGTCATGTGTGAATTAATTTGCAGGTGATATCATCGTACCATGAAAAGATGATGTCAAAGGTTCAGCAATGATAGGTAACAAGGAGGACACTTGTCGAGATGAGACACGAATCCATGAAAGAGTAAAGTAGTCTTGGACCACTACAGAGAGATGGAAACTTATGTTCATTTAGAAGGTTCTAACACTCATCCAGACCCTCTGAAGGGTGAAGATGAAGCACATCATAGATAAATCATCAAGAGTTGAAGACATGTCAACAGAGAAAGGAACCTCACATCAATACTTAGCCATCAAGTCTCATGTCACAGTCAACAAACTATGGTCATTCAAAGTGTCAAAACAAGAGTCTTGTTTGGTCCCATGTATTTTTTCCATATTATTTATGGAATGTGATTATGTAATTCAAAAAATGAGAAAATGTAAAATGCGTGGAAGCACAAGGGTCCCACATGAAATGTGAAAAGTCACTAGAAAGTTCTAAATTCATGTAGGAGCTTAAATGTCACATAGGAATTCGAAAAGTTACATGGGAGCTCAAGAGTCATAAGGGAAGGTCAAGAGTCACAAGGGAGGTGGAGAGTCACCTCATTTGTTATAAATACACCATCATGACTTTAGAAATGGGACTTTTCACCTTAGCTTCCCTAGTTTAGCATAGGAGAGAAAATCATTCTTTGGAGGAGCAAGTGGTGACTTAATGTTCCACTATTGGGGCTAGTGTTTCACTTTTTTAATTGTGTATCTTGGCGTTTTCACTTGATATATGAAGCTCTCAGAGCTGACACACTTTCATTCATATGTCATGAATGATTGTAAGACTATTCTTTCATTGTTTTCGGTGTATGTTTATGTTTACACATACTAATGAAAATGAACTATTCCATTGGCTTTGGTACACATCCTATTGAATGTGCATTGTTATTTATTTTTATGATCGTTGTTATATGGTGAACTAATTTGTTGTTTAATTAATGATTCTTTCCATGCTCTTATGTGTCTCTTTTATGATAGTACTATTAATTTTCTTCTAGAGGTTGTAGGTTTTAACCCCATACATAGATTACCTGCATACGAATTCTAAAAAACAGAAAATAAACAATGGCGAGAGCATAAAACATAAAACATATATACACAGATATCTTCCCCTAGATCCCAAAATTTGGGACTACCAGATTGATTTTTCATTATATTCCTTTCAATGTTACAATACATATATACACATGTCGAAGCATCCATAAACCCCAATCCATTAGCCCTGGATTAGAACATAACCATAGTTCTCTTGACCGGATCTACAAAATACCATGGGAAGAAAACCATCATTCCCAAAACCATGTGCGAAAACCACGCACAAAACTAGAGATAGGTCCACCCACCTAATATAGGGTCCAATTTTTTTCCCTGGGGTGCTGCCCCGGACCACGTAGAGGGGGGCTACTGCCTCCCTCGAACCCCCCGACAAGGGAGGATTTTGGCCCCCCCTATGACTCCCCTATTACATTTGGCACAATGAACAACTGGGTTTGTCGCCCCCCCGCACGTGGGGATAGTCATGGAAATAATATAACACACACCCAGTTGAGGCTCACTCTCTCTTTTCCCTTTTGCGAAAGTAACTTACATACATTGCAATTGTATGCCTCATAGTGTCAACTTACTTGCTTGTTTCAAAGGTTGTTTGCATAATCTCTTATGTTGATAGTTTTAGCCAAGGAAAATATCTAAATAATGGTGGTCAGGCCTATTATTTGGATGGGACTTCTACTCCAAACGTTGTGAGGTCTAGTTGGGACTTCATATCGGGGAGACCCCCTTTGTTGGCAAATTTCCAACACTATCAACAAAAAGGAAGCATTTCAACATGTGGAAACTCAAAAGGAAGATAATGCTTACAATGATGCCAAAGAGGTCACCACTCTTGCATAAAAAAAGAAAAAACAACAAAAATACAAAACAATTATGGCCAATGATGATTTGATTCATGTTAATTATAAAGATATTATTGATTTAGATGTAACTCATTTAAATAATAAAAGAAGGAAATCTAATGTTGTTTATGATGAAGAAATCATGGTTAGATCTTAATATCATAGTGGAAGTCTTAAAGGTTCCAACAAAATCATAACACTAGGTGTTGATCTAGAGGATGGTATTCTCAACACAAAACAAAATGCTATTCAAAATTAATTGACAAAGAATAACTTGGTTGATGGGGGCCATACATTCAATTAAATGTGAAGTGAATTTATAGACCCACATAAGGGAAAGATAAATACCAAATTAAAAAGCCACATTTCTTGCATATTCGTAGCTTAAAAACATTGATTAGGTATAATCCATATACATATGTGGTTCTTATTAACTCTATGGAGGTTTCTAGTAAGGATGAATTTGATAGATCAAAACGTTTTGATTATAAATATATGTGATTGGAGAAAACCATTAGACAAAAGCTAGAAGAGAAGAATATCCCAACAACCCTCCTTTTGAAATAGCCAAATATATCATTTATTCTGGTTTAACATATGTAGAATCAAAGTTATTAGTACATAATCATAACACAATTGATGAGTATAGTATGTCCATGGATTTCATTCAAAGAGTGAGATATTCATAATGAATTTCAAGAAGTATGTGATGTGAATAAATCAAAGGTTGTTGTGAGATTTCAAAAGAAATGTTGTATGGAAATAGGCTTCCCAATTAAAGAGGAAAATGCAAAAGAAAAAATCACCAAGTGACGCATTCAGGGCTATGGATAGATTTTTTCAATTGGGATTTAGAAATGGGAAGACATGGGATTTTATATATCGTAAACATGTGGGAGATTGCTATAAACAATCAAAAGGTTAAAAAATTTAAACCCTTGACATGTAACACTGCTAAGACAACTCCTGAAATTAATAATCTATAGGAAGAGATTACTATCACACATTGGAGAGAAACATCAAGAGTGAGGGATGAAACATTTATCATAGAATACTATCACATATAATATCACGTAAATTATTGATAGAAGAATGTCCATTGTATTTCAAAAGTAAGTTTGTTGATTTATTTTTATTTTAGGATTAGAAAAAATATTTTTTAATTTTAATATGTTGATATATATATATATATATATATATATATGCGCCTAAGAATTAGCCCCTTTGTGACAAATTTCTACTTTAGTTTTTCACTTATCTTTTGTAGAAGACCTGATAACTTCCTTGTTTTTGTATCACCTTACCATCTTTTGAATGAATAAATCCATTTGAACTACAAAATCATAAAAAGTTAAAAATTCCAATATATCTATGGTTTTGTATGTTTTTATTTATAAAATTGACTTAATAGATATTATAGAAACTTACAAATTATGAAGCTCCTGTAATAATATGTATCTAAGTCCAAGCTTCGAATGGTTCCTAAAGCAATGAAACCAACTCAAGCATAAAAATAGGTGTCAAATGGTTCTGACATGGTATTCCACCTATTTAGCATAGAAAAAAGGCCACTAAATTACCACAATGCCTTAGTCAAACCTACAATCAATCATCGTGTGGCATAATGGTAGATACATACCTCATTAGAATTGTTACCTAGCAAAGAAACGACTTCAATTGATTGTGATTATCTTCTAGAAGCTAAGGAATAACATGAATAAAGGATGATGTGTCCATATATATCTCCATATGATACATTGAGTCATTAGCAAATCATTAGAATCAAATTTTAATTGTAATAAGATAATTGATTATCGCTTATATCTTCAGATTTGTAGCAATGTCATTCTTAATTAGTTATTGATAAGAAACATTATAAATAAGTCCACTCAAAAGCCAAATGTTGAAGATTGGGTAGTATCAGGACGAATTTCCCCAACGAGAAATTCAAAGCCCTAAAGGAAGCCCACTACCCCTAAGAATAATTTATATTGGTCAAAAGATAAAGTTATATGGGTCAAAGGAAAATATTATTTTTTTAAGAGGTGGGCACTCCTCATATGATTTATTTTGGCACAAACTTGGGCTAACAATTGTTTAAATGTATATTCAAATCAACCTCGAATTCAAGTATGTCGGTCTTCAATAGTCATAACCCTACATCAATATATATATATATATATATATATTTTTATTTATTTATTGATGTAGGGTTACGACTATTGAAGATCGACATACTTTATCTTTATATATATGTCATCTCTCTACTATGGGACATTAGTTTTTTAGACCTGTTGACGGTGCTAGATCAGCGAACATTCAGGGGATCTCCACGATAAGGGCTCCCAATCAGACCTCACACTGTTTGGTGTAGGAGTCCCATCTAGTATAATGGCCCAATTGCCAAATTCTTAAAGGTTTTCCTTGGCTCTAGCTGTCAACACGAGAGAATAACACAATGGTATCTTCAAACAACAAGGTGAGTGTGCAACACAACTGTGTCTATGATCCTGATTTAAATAGGAACGCAACAAATTACAGATATAACCATACATATAGAGATGCGGCGGAAATAATACTTCATTTCATTACTGTAAAACACTGAAATATGCTTACAAACAGAAATGGAAATAAACCAGCTAGGGCGATGGTAGCTTATCTCTGAAAAGAGATGTGGCAGCTACATGCCTCTGAACTGTGTTAAATGAGGCTCGAAGGCCTATTTATTGTTGGGAAATAATGGAAAACCCTTAACAGCCCAAAACCTAACCCTAGAAGATGAAACACCAAATTGTGGGCCCCGTTTTGGGTAAGTTGGTACATCAACTTCCCGGGGTCGTAACTTTGGCACCCGATCTCCTTTTGATGTGTACAATGGCTCGTTAGAAATATATATCCGAGCACTACAACTTTGGCTCCCATATTTCCCAAAAAAAACGTCGTTTAGGGCCTCAAAATGGCTCCAGAATTTCAAGACCCGAAAAACCGCTAAAAATAGTAAATTGTGCTACAATTATGGAAACTGAAAAACTGAAAGACGCAGTTGTGGGGGTCCAAGTGGGATAGGTGGGTGGCCACCAACATCCACCTAGATCATTCCTCCCCCATTAGGAAGCAATGGTCCCCATTGCATTGAGTTCCTCCATCTGTTGAACTTGGTCCCTGGTGAGTTGTTCTGCAATCTCGGATGTGTCCAGTAATGGTGGGAAGCATGGTCAAGGGTGGTACACATTGAACACTTGGTGCAAGCGAAGGAATGGAGGAATGTTGTGCTCCAAAGCATTGTTTCCCACAGCCTTGGTAATGGTGTAAGGACCATGTTGGAGTGGTCTGAGCTTCTGATGGGTTCTAGTAAGGTGTTCTTTTTGCTGAGGCGACCAGACTTTGTTGCCCACCTAAAACTTGTGTGGTACCCCTGTGGGTGAGGAGAAGTTGTTCCTGTGTTCTGTCATGATCGTATCTCTTTGTTGCTACTGCTGCGTGGAGGAACCCTTCGCGGGGGTCATGGATGTGGCAACGACCTTCCCCTTACTTTGGGAGCGAACCAGACAGAAAATAAATTTCCTAGTCTGTGAAATGAGCTTGTTGCCTTTCTTAGCAGCGATCAAAGAAGTGGCAGTAGGTGGGGCTACCTCCGGTATCATGTATAATGAATTACCCAAAGAAATAATAACAGCGCGAGGCCTTGACTCATACAAAGCGTGTCACCTCCACAAGCATGGTTGGCCTAATAATACATCACAAACATCCAGAGGTGTAACATCACACAATACCTTGTCTATGAAGGCCTTGATGCTGTAGGGAAGGCGGCATTGCTGGCGGACTCGGAGATCTCGTCCTTCGTGAAACCACCCGATACTATACGGCTACGGGTGTGGTGTAGTCGGTAGGCCCAACCACTTCACAACCTCTGCTGAAATGAGGTTCTTCTGGCTCCCACTGTCAACAATGAATTGCAGCAGCAAACCCTTCACCCATATCTGTGAGTGGAAAAGACGCTCCCCTTCCTCTGGTTCTTCGGGCTCATTCTTCTGGATCTTGGTAGTGGCAACAGTGGCGTTGGGTTCTATATCAATGATCTACTTCCCTCTGCCATTCCCCTTGTCGGGTTCTGACTCAGGGTCGGAACATGCATCTGATTCTGAAGCCTTCAACTTGCCACCAGCGACTGCTTGGTCCGACACTCACTTGTGTTGTGAGTGGGGCTCTTATGGAACTCACACCATTTTCCTGTGTCCTTCTTCACCTTCATGGTGTTGTTATTTTCTTGTGGCTTCGACGGGTTGTCTTGGGTCACCCCACCTTGGCTTTGTCCTTTGGTCTTCGGATTCGCAGATCCAAAGTCTCTCTTCTTCTTTTTGAACTTTTGCTCGATTTTGACAGCGTATCAATACATTGTGCCGAGCGAGGAGATGTTCAGAAATTCCATCGCTTCCTGGATGTATCTATGTAGGCAGTCGTGGTATTTGAGTACCAGATGCAGCTCAGAATCTTTGATACCCAACTGTTTGCGAGGGGTATGAAAAATGTTTGTGAACTCTGGCACATCTTGGGCTTGTCCCTGCCGCAGCGTGGTCCACTTTATGTATTTGTCCTCATAGCTTTTGATAGGGTAGTACTGCTCCTTGATGGCATCATGAAAGGAATACCAAGTGGGTGCAGCTGAGAACAGTGAGTCCATACTTTCATCCTTCTGCTCGCAGTAGGTTTCCCACCAGTCCTTGATGTGGGGGGCTACTTTGAGAAGAGCGAAAACGGTCATTTCCCGACTCAAAAATTCATGAACAGAAAAATAACCCTCTAGCAGATGTAACAATTTATCTACGGCATCTATGTCTATCTGACCCTCAAATATGGGGATTTCAAAATTAACTTGTACCTTAAAGGGTGTGGTGTTTCCAGAGTAGTTGTTGGAAGTCGATGTGTCGCCTCTGGGTAACCGCTAAAGGATCTGGGCGAAGTTGTCCATCATCGTGTTCCTTTGTCGCTCGAGGGCTTCTTCGAAAAAGATTTTGATAGGATCTCCTGCCCCCTCGTCTTTCTTTTCATCCGCCATGGGAGGTCGTCAGGGTTTGTGAGGTTGGTCATGCAAAGGTTCCACCAGTTCAAGTCCTAACTCTTTATATCACAACCTCGTTGGGGACATGCAAATAAAAACAGAGAAAGAGCAGACCGCTTGATACCACTGATCCGGATTTAAACAGGAACACAACAAATTACAGATATAACCATACATATAGAGATGCAGTGGAAATAATACTTCATTTCATTACTCTAAAATACTGAAATATGCTTACAAACAAAAATGGAAATAAACCAGCTAGGGCGATGGTAGCTTATCTCTAAGAAGAGATGTTGTTATAGACATATTTGGGCACTTCAACCCCAATCACATATGTCAATAAACCAAGGGCTCTCAAACCCCTAAAATTTTTGTTTCAAACCCTAAAGGATCAAGGTCAACTGATTACATCATTTCCCAGAAGTTCTCCCTGAAAAACTGCTCAGAACTGGTCAAAATTGGACCATACAGACTGCTCCATGCTAAGGGTGCGATGCATCTCACCTGCTACACACAAAGGGTGTGATGCATACTAAAAATCCCTTCTGTAGGGTGCAATGAGCGAGAGCAGACAAATGGCAAAAGTAGTTTGCTAGGTGGAAACTCAAAAAATCTTCTAGAAACTACTCATATGACACTTGCCTCTCTGAATTTGCCCAGGGATGAGTAAGAGATCATGAAATCTCCAAGTGGAACCAAGAACTATCAATGAAATGACACTAATCAAAATCCCAGAAGCTAACTCACTCTCCTGCAAACATCTATATATGGATCCCTCATCCTAGAGATCCAAAGGCTGGAATTTTGTAATTTGTAAGGAAGTGTTGTTGGTTTCTCTTTGAGACATTGTATTATTGGGTGATCTTTCTTTTTATGAGGTGAAGAGGGCTTTCATGTCGAGAGGATGATGCTGGATCAAACAGCTTGGTTGTAATCCTCTTTTCTACTACTTCTATCCATAAAGCTATTTGAGTTTTCCTTCATGTACTTGTATATCTCTGAATCTTGTATTTGTATATGCATTTGTATGGTTAGTGTACATCTGATCCTATATTGTTTATGGTTATAGATCTCTATGCTTTGATGGTATTTTGCTGCTTCGACTCTACAGGTGTTCTTTGAAGCAGGACAAGTGAGAAAGGAGTGGCGAAAGCTCTATCAAGGGAGAGAGGAAACAAGCAATGAGACTAGGGAAAGACTGAGGTTGGTACTCTCTGCTTCTCTCTCATCTATCTCTCATAAAAGAAAACACAAGTAACTTTGGTTTGTTTGTTTCTAAGATAGCTACCTGTCTTAGTGGAACTAGCAGCTCTGAATGGACACTAGTTTTCCCAATAACAGATGTGGTGGCTACATGCCTCTGAACTATGTTCCAATGAGGCTCAAAGGCCTATTTATTGTTGGGAAACAATGGAAAACCCTTAACATCCCAAAACCTAACCCTAGAAGATGAAACGCCAAATTATGGGCCCCGTTTTGGGTAAGTCGGTACATCAACTTCCCAGGGTCATAACTTTGGCACCTGATCTCTATTTGATGCGTACACTGCCTCGTTAGAAAGATCTATCCAAGCACTACAACTTTGGGAAGAGAAACATCGGTCCATGGACCCATGTTGCTCCCAAATTTCCCAAAAAACGTCGTTTAGGGCCTCAAAACGGCTCGGAAGTTCAGGACCCGAATAAATGCTAAAAATAGTAAATTGTGCTACAATTACGAAAACAATTAGTAAGTTGTGGGGGTCCAAGTTGGATAGGTGGTGTTATTGTCAGCCTTTCCAACCTTCCTCCAGTGATCAAACATGCTCTTACAAAGTGATTTTAAGGTGTCAAGGTCAAATTTTATCATTTCAGTGAGTCTTCAAGCGAAATTTGGTCACTAGGCATTAGGTCTAGGGTTTGCTTTTACTCCTTTCAAAATTGTCCAAATGTCAGTCCATGTCACCATTCAGCTGAGTGTACCATCATTCAGAGGGTTTTCACCATCATGTCAGGTTCCAATGGGTCATTTTACACCTTTTTCATGCTTAAGTTGCGCCTAGGTAAGGTCATTTCCCTCTCCTAGCGTTTTGAAGAAAATTTCTCTTGGACGGTCAAATCATCAGCAAAACTTGTATCCTGATGTTCATACACCTTCCCCTATTCTTAATGTACCTTATTAAACACTTCCCATCACTGAGATTCCCCAAATTCCTCATTTTCGCACAAACCCTAGTTTCTTGCTACAGCTTGACAATTTTCAAGGCTAGGCATGTGTTTTGCCCTTTTGCACCCCTTCCCCTCACTCAATTTCTGATATTACACTTTCCCCTACTTCCTAACATCCTCCCTACTTCCCAAAATTTCCTCAAGAATTTAGAAGCTCCCTATCCCCTTCATTTCGCTTCATTTCGACAAATCTCTTGTTCCACACATTGGGGTAGGTTTCACTCAAATGATGTTTCTGAGCAAGAAAAGATGAATTTTGGAAAACTGAGAGAGGCTTTTGTCCACAACAGGCCAAGGAAGAAAAACCTCCTTCCCTTTTTACGCAGGTGTCATAGTTTTAGATAAATGTCAAAAATACAATTTCCTCGGGAGAATTGATGCACCTCTAAAGTGACCTTCAGAAAATCAAGTTCTTTCCTAGCTTGGTCAGCCAAATGACTTTCTTGATGCATAAAATAATAACTAGACACAAATATATTTCCAATGAGCTATCATGAGCTCAATTTGGAGTTGAGGAATGCATTCAAAATTTGATTGTAACAACACTCTGCCTTTAGGCAGCCTCATTTGTCACATTTTGACCAGTCTTGGGAGATTTGATTTTTGATAGGGCAAATGAACTCCAAATTGAAAAATTCTAGTTGGGTTAGAAATTAGACTCAAATAAATTTCCAACGAGCTATTCTGTGTCCAATTTGGACACCAGGAAGGCTTCCAAATGTCTCCTGCAAAAAGCGCTACGCACAGGCTCTATGCACCGTGCCTCAAGCCCAATGCGTCACGCCTTCCCTGTGCGCCGCGCCACATGGCGCGCGCTTTTGCTAGGGGGCTCCAAACTGCAAAAAGTTTATATTTTTGGATTTGGCATGAAAAATCATAACTGCTGGTGCATGGCCAAGAAGTTTGGGCAAGTTTTGAGTCCTCAGGAGGTCAAAAACACTCAAAAAATGACCTCTCTGCCCCTATTTTGACACACAGGAAATAGTCTTAGGAGATTGAAGTTTTGGAGGAGAAAATGGGCACCAAATTCAGAAATTTCACTTGTGTTGGAAAGTAGACAGGTAGGGCTTTCCAACAAGCACACTTGGGCTCAATTTGGACTTCAGGAAGTGCCTCAAACTTAGCCTCAAAGTGGCGCGACACATAGAGAAATTGGCGCGGCGCACAGAGGATTTTTGCTCAATTTTTCACCTTCCAGCTCAGAAATTCGACCAGTTTGACTAGTTTTGCTTTGTGATGTAATTTTTGATCTATCTTGATGTAATTGGATAAAAATTATGTAATTTTGGCACTTATTTACTTGTTCTAGAGGATTCATTCACCAAAAAGTGAAAATTTAATGAATGAATCAGTTTCCTACCTTATAGAGGCAAGTTGTTTTGATTGCCTAGATTTTAGTGCTTTGTTTAGAATTGGTTGTAATAGCTCCTATAATGATGATCTCGACCTCTAGAGGCAAGGGAATGGGTTGGGCTATTCTATATCATGTAATTCCTAAGTCATTTTCAAGCTTCGACACTAGGGATTGCCTTGGCATATCATTGTACATTCTATCTCTGCATTTTTGGCTAAGGAAAGACCAGGGTTTTGCAGCACTGTTTGGGATCCATGTGGCTTTATGTTTTGATGGTGTTCTTCTCTAAGTAATTGTAAGTTCATTAGTGTTATGTGTATCATTTTCCTGTCTCTTCTTCTGAATTTAAACAAATGAGTGATTAAGGTAGAATCCATTAACTACTATGATATGCCTTTGAATTTGTTTAAATTTCCATGTTTTCATCTGTTTAAGGAGAATTATTGAGACTCTCTTGCTCTCCTTAGCTCCTCACTAGTCTGATCTATCCATTCATTTGCTTTAAAGCATCAAAATGATTGCCTTCCTTGCCCCAATCAGAACTCTGCAGAAACTGTGCCTCATCCCCGAGCCCAATTTGCCTTTCCTTGTTTCCAACACAAAACCCTCAAAAACTCAAATCAAATCCTTTGCACTTAATAACTATCCTAAGATTAGCTTTTATTACAGCCATCTCGAGCCCCATCGATTATCTTTTGCCGAGATTGACCCAGAGATAGCCCTCTCTTGTCCTCATAGGGCTAGCTACGAGGCTGAGCGTGGTTTGATGTGGACCTAGAACCTTGTCTTTTCAGCCTGAGGAAAATCTAGGCGCTAACATAGTGGCGACCATACTGGGAAGAAAATGGTTTGTTTTTTGATGTCATTTGTTTTATAAGCTACAGACGGAGCCTGAAGTTATGCCAGGTAGCCTTCGAAATGCTCTTGCTTTGCATTAGCGGAAGTAGATAAACGCTGCTTCAGTCAATCTCCGGTCTAGCTTTTAAACGTGACATCTAACTTGTTAATTGCCCCAGTACACATATCAAGTTCAAATCTGATTGTTTATGGTGGGCAATGATCAGACATAAGAAGGCTAAAATCATTCACCTGGCGACTCCATTCACTGAAAAATCCAGAGATCAATGCTTCATGGTGACTCCACTACAGGAAGATTAGTAGCTTTAAGGTTTTCAAGATGGATCGGGTTGCAAGAAGATACACTCCCATGAGCCGAGATCACATCCCAGGTTCTCCAAATAAAATGCCCAAGGTAGATTGGTCAAAGAATTTGCCTATGTTCAGAAATGTGGAAGGTAATGACGTTGCTCTTCATCTGGTGAAATTTCACATTCATGTGCATAAATTAAATATCACTTTTCCTTAATACTATTTGATGAAACTGTTTATGGCTACTCTGGAAGACAAAGCCCGATCTTGGTATGAAAATTTACCACCGGCGTTTATTTATGGTTTAAAAGATTTTCATGCAATATTATTTGAAAGGTATAAAGAATCATATCCATACTTGGCTTTAGTTCGGGACTGTTGTACCATGTTCATAGTTTTATTGAAAATCTTGAGAAAGTTTATGAAGATGATGACTTCATGGATGATGAGATCATGGAAGCCCTGTATGAAAATCCATTTCAGCAGCATAAAGACGATCATGAAAATTTGCAACAGGATCAAGATCTTAGTACGGTGGAAGATGAAGGAATTTTGCATCTTGACAGTCAACAGGAATTACATGAAATGGATCAGCAGTATGAGGAAAATTTGTACACTCCTTCACTTGAAATTAATGAAGACAATCATTGTTTGAGCAAGAGAAAACAAAAAGTATTATCTCCTCTGTCTGAAGACGAGATAGATCAACTCTTGAACGGTCATGTTCTAGCTCAAGTTAACGCAGATCTGCAGTGTGCACATGGTCAAGAAGGTGATGGTGGAACTTCTTCCTCTTCTGAAAAGGATGACAGTCCTAAAAGCAGCTTTATAGATCAGCAGGTTGAAGATGTCCATATGGCTGAAAGTGACGAAAGAAAAAGTGTCGTTTCAGATCTATCCATAGAAGATGACAGCATGTATGAAAGTCAAGTTTCCATTTCAGAATGTGATAACGTTAAGTTAGCCATTTCAGATCTAGATTCAGATTGTGACGATCAAGAATACCTTGTGCTAAATCCCATGAAGGAGAGCTCTATTGTTCAAATCGTTCTCAGTTCATTAGAACACAGCCTTCATGAGGAGGTAATCCAGTCAGTTCATAAACAACAAGATGAGATCTGCGGTCAAGTAAGTGAAAAGGTTTCTCTGGATGAATTTATGGTAGATGATAGAAATGATAGTGTTGAGTATCAAGAACCATCTGAAATTTCTTTTCTTATGATTGATGAATGTAATGAGAAACATGAGAATCTGGCTGTCATATCATATGAATATGATCAAAATTATATTCAAATTACAGAAAATCAAACCATTCAAGATTCCCTTTCAGATTCTTCCTCATATGTCTCATGTTTTGAAGTGTTCTTTCAAGAGGAGATCTGCTCATTTACTTGTTCAGAATTTTTTGAGGACCAGGAGCATACTGAAGTACATTATGAAGGAAGATCATAATCAAAGGAGAAAGACACCATGCTCTTTCAGCAGGAGGAAAGACTTCATGTTTTTCAGGATCCAATGGAAAATCTGTTGTAGTCAGCGGTGAAGGTGATTATTGCAGTATTCAGTAATGAAGAAGATCATGGGAAATTATGTTTTTGGATGCCCAGTTACAAGTATCTATTGTTGACCAGAAGATCTGATCAGGAGAATCAGTCAAGAAGGCATATTCTTGATTGGTTACATTGGCATTTTGATATAGTTTGATGGTATATTGTCTTGTAAGAAACACAGGTGGTCATGTACTACCACCAAGCTTTAAGTTTTAAGTTCAGGTCTTAGTATTTTGAGTTAGTTTGTTAGATTCAAGTGTTTTTTCAGTAATTTCAGTTTGCATCAAGTTAGTTTGAGTCAGGCTTCAGTCAATAAATGATTCAAAGTCTTGTGTTGTTTGTCGAGATAATGACTCCATGGCCCAATGGACGTAGGCACGGTCTGCTCTCCCAAAACTCTGTGATTCTTGGCACCTCCAAGGAGCTACCATCCCCATTGGAGCCAATGTTAGTGTCAGTCTTTCCATCCTTCCTCCAGTGATCAAACATGCTCTTACAAAGTGATTTTAAGGTGTCAAGGTCAAATTTTATCATTTCAGTGAGTCTTCAAGCGAAATTTGGTCACTAGGCATTAGGTCTAGGGTTTGCTTTTACTCCTTTCAAAATTGTCCAAATGTCAGTCCATGTCACCATTTAGCTGAGTGTACCATCATTCAGAGGGTTTTCATCATCATTTCAGGTTCCAATGGGTCATTTTACACCTTGTTCATGCTTCAGTTGCACCTAGGTAAGGTCATTTCCCTCTCCTAGGGTTTTGAAGGCAATTTCTCTTGGACGGTCAAATCATCAGCAAAACTTGTATCATGATGTTCATACACCTTCCCCTATCCTTAATGTACCTTATTAAACACTTCCCATCACTGAGATCCCCCAAATTCCTCATTTTCGCACAAACCCTAGTTTCTTACTACAACTTGACAATTTTCAAGGCTAGGCCTATGTTTTGCCCTTTTGCACCCCTTCCCCTCACTCAATTTCTAAGATTACACTTTTCCCTACTTCCTAACATCCTTCCCTACTTCCCAAAATTTCCTCAAGAATTTAGAAGCTCCATATCCCCTTCATTTCGCTTCATTTCGACAAATCTCTTGTTCCACACATTGGGGTAGGTTTCACTCAAATGATGTTTCTGAGCAAGAAAAGATGAATTTTGGAAAGCTGAGGGACATTTTTTCCATAACAGGCCAAGGAAGAAAAACCTCCATCACTTTTTACACAGGTGTCATGGTTTTAGAGAAATGTCAAAAATACAATTGCCTCGGGAGAATTGATGCACCTCTGAAGTGACCTTGGGAAAATCAAGTTCTTTCCTAGCTTGGTCAGCCAAATGACTTTCTTGATGAGTAAAATGATAACTATACACAAAGAGATTTCCAATGAGCTATCATGAGCTCAATTTGGAGTTGAGGAAGACATTCAAAAGTTGACTGTAACAGCACTCTCCCTTTAGGCAACCTCATTTGGAACATTTTGACCAGTCTTGGGAGATTTGATTTTTGACATAGCAAATGAATTCCAAATTGAAAACTTCTAGTTTGGTTGGAAATTAGGCTCAAAGAAATTTCCAACGAGCTATCCTGCGCCCAATTTGGACACCTGGAAGGACTCCAAAAGTCTCCTGCAAAAAGCGCTACGCACAGGCTCTATGCGTCGTGCCTCAAGCCCAATGCGTCGCGCCTTCCCTGTGCGCCGCGCCACCTGGCACGCGCTTTTTCTAGGGGGCTTCAAACTGCAAAAAGTTTATATTTTTGTATTTTTCATGAAAAATCATTATTGCTGGTGCATGTCCAAGAAGTTTGGGCAAGTTTTGAGTCCTCAAGAGGTCAAAAACACTCAAAAAATGACCTCTCTGCCCCTAGTTTGACACACAGGAAGCAGTCTTAGGAGATTGAAGTTTTGGAGGGGAAAATGGGCACCAAATTTAGAAATTCCACTTTATTTGGAAAGTAGATAGGCAGGGCTTTCCAACAAGCACATTTAGGCTCAATTTTGACTTCAGGAAGTGCCTCAAACTCAGCCTCAAAGTGGCGCGACGCATAGAGAAATTGGCGCAGCGCACAGAGGATTTTTGCTCAATTTTTCACCTTCCAGCTCAGAAATTCGGCCAGTTTGACTAGTTTTGCTTTGTGATGTAATTTTTGATATATATTGATGTAATTGGATAAACATGATGTAATTTTGGCACTTATTTACTTGTTCTAGAGGATTCATTCACCAAAAAGTGAAAATTTAATGAATGAATTAGTTTCCTACCTTATAGAGGCAAGCTGTTTTGATTGCCTAGATTTTAGTTCTTTGTTTAGAATTGGTTGAAACAGCTCCTAGAATGATGAGATCAACCCCTAGAGGCAAGGGAATAGGTTGGGCTAGTCTATATCATGTAATTCCTAAGTCATTTTCAGGGTTGGACACTAGGGATTGCCTTGGCATATCATTGTACATTCTATCTCTGCACTTTTGGCTAAGGAAAGACCAAGGTTTTGCAGCACTGTTTGGGATCCATGTGGCTTTATGTTTTGATGGTGTTCTTCTCTAATTAATTGTAAGCTCATTAGTGTTATGTGTATCATTTTCCTGTCTCTTCTTCTGAATTTGAACAAATGGGTGATTAAGGTAGAATCCATTAACTGCTATGATCTGCCTTTGAATTTGTTTAAATTTCCATGTTTTCATCTGTTTAAGGAGAATTATTGAGACTCTCTTGCTCTCCTTAGCTCCTCACCAGTTTGATCTATCCATTCATTCACTTTAAAGCATCAAAACGATTGCCTTCCTTGCCCCAATCAGAACTCTGCAGAAACTGTGCCTCATCCCCGAGCCTAATTTGCCTTTCCCTGTTTCCAACACAAAACCCTCAAAAACTCAAATCAAATCCTTTGCACTTAATACCTAGCCTAATATTAGCTTTTATTACAGTCATCTCGAGCCCCATCGATTATCTTTTGCCAATATTGACTCGGAGAGAGCCCTCTCCTGTCCTCGTAGGGCTAGCTACGAGGCTGAGCGTGGTTTGATGTGGACCTAGAACCTTGTCTTTTCAGCCTGAGGCAAATCTAGGCGCTAACAGGTGGGTGGCCACCAACATCCACCTGGATCAGTTTAGGTTCTCTTACTGTAAAAGGGGGAAGAAAAGTGAGCCTCTAAGTGAGAGGTAATAGTACCACCAAGGAAGAGACACAGATGAACTAGAAAATATTGTCCAACATCCAGCGGAATAGTCCACAACGGCTGCGACAATTGTTACAAACAATGAACAAGGAAAGATCCGTCTATCGTCCATCAGAGTAGTCCACAGTGGATGTGATAGTCATTATAATTGATAAGTAAGGAAATGTTTGTCTAGTATCCTGCAGAATAGTCCGCAAGGATGAGGCAACAGTGACAACCATTACAACACATTCCCAACAATATAAGCACTAAAACAACCGAAATAGTTCAACTATATTAGTAGACGTGAAAACAAACATGAAATATAAATTCTCACATAATATTCTTACAAACATCCATAAGTCATGCATGGAAACGCGCTGGCTTGAAAAGGCTTATGTAATTAAGAAAAAGTTCCAATACACATATTTATATTGTACATCACTAGCCCTAATAGTGGGACATTGGAGATACTCCTTGATCCTCAAAGAACTGACTAAAACTCTCTATGCTTTGCAGGAGGAGCCAAGGTGAAAAGTCCTTTGCTCATATAATGAGGGGTATATATAACCAAGGGGTGATGCTTGACCCTTGTGACTCTTTGACTACCCTCATGACTATTCAACTTCCTATGACTTTTCAACTGACATGACTCTTCATATTCATGTGTGTCCATTAGACTTCCACTTTACATTACATTTGATTTACAATATACATGGCTCATAGTAGTGATGTGCCCTTTTACAACTCATGACAGTGCTGACATGGACTGGCTTGCTGAGGTGACAATGTCAAGCTGCTATTGTTGTTGAGTGATAGATGTGTTCTTAGATGTGCTTTCTCTTCTCCTTCGCATAACTTGATGATGCGGGGTATTGAGAGGTGGTTGCATATGTGTGCCCCTTTTGCTTGTTCTTGATAACTTTCTTTGTTCGTCCAACTATAAGCGGGTCTTCAAGCATGTTTCCTCCTCCTTCTTCATCATCTCACCATGATCTAAGAATGTACATGTTCCTACAACTCACTCATGATGGGATGACATCAATCCAAAAACTTCCTAATCTAAGATGATGCATTATTATCCATGGAATGAGCCCAAGACAAGTGATAGGCTAGAAAGAGGGCCCAGTAACTACGCATTGTACAGTTCCAGGTGATAGGGAGAGAGGTTGGTCATTGATGCTACGCAGAGCACAACTCAGGGTGGATGAGGAAATTCTGAGCACAACCCTTATTGAGGGGAAAAATTGAGCAGGGGCCACTGTGAGAAAAGATTGCACAGTTGAGGCAGTCAATGGCTGATGCAGGCTGGGACCCTGGGAGAAAAATCTGCGCAGTTTTCAGAGGCAATGAGGACTGGGTAGCAGAGAGACCTGGAGGACATATCTGCACAGTTCATGAGGTCAATGAGCTCGAGCTAAGGGAGGGCACTAGGGGAACTTATGCGCAGTTCTGGGAGGCAAGGTAGGCTAGTTTCTCTATGCATTACAGGGTTCCAGTAGGCAAGGGGAGAAGCTTGAGGAATGAGATTGTGAAGTGCACAGTTCAAGTCAGGTTGGGAGGAGTTGCTGCACAATTCTAGGGATGAAGAGAGGCTACTCAAATATGGATTGACGTAGTGCAACTTCCCTGGGGGGAAGTGACTGTGCACTACTCAGTTCCAAGAAGCAAGGTTGCATCACTCAGGGTTGAGGCTACGCAGTGTGCAGTTTAGTCAAGGTTCGGTGACTCTGAGTTGCTCGGTCGGGAAGATTTTCGGAGACGTGGCTAAGTGCAGGAGGAAAGTGAACTTGTGAAGAACTTGAAATTTTGACGACACTTAGCATACTTCGACGACAGGACAACATAGACCACCGGAACAACAAGACAAAGCACTACCCTCTGTGAGACTATCTCATAAAAAAAAGTGACAAGTGCGACACTTGAGTTATACTTTAGGATGACCATGACGACACTTGTGCGACAATGCTTAAAACTTTGTGTATGAGTGCGACAAGTGTTTACATAGATAGGAAAAATTAAATACATAAAGACCAACCTTTGAAACCACCAAAAAATGTATGCAAGCATGGTAAAATAGTCAAACATGCCAAAAGACGACAATTTATCAAACAAGCAAAAGGGGTTAAAAGACTCTAAGAAAGCTCATGAAATGAGCTCAAGTGTTTGAAAAAATAAAGGGAAAGACCAAGGAAGGCTCCGAAATTTGAGTGTAAGCCAAAATTTTGGAGGGTGTTGCAGCTACTACAACACTTGGTGACACACTGGTTGAATTCCAGCTTCTCTGTCTTGGTTCATTTTTTAGTGTAGGGCCTTGGTCCTTCAGGGAGTATTGATTCATCATGCAGATTACTTTGGCTTCCCCACTTACCCCATGGGCAGACATGGTTCCCCTTTGTACCTTCCCCGTTGAACACAATATAAGATTGAACTTGATCCTAGTGTTTCAAATTGGGAAGGGTAGTTTAGCTCGCGAGCTTAATATTTATCAGAGTGTAGTTTCTCATCTCTAGTGTTTCTATGCTACCAGCAGGCTTGGACAGTACCTCGATGAAGTCACGCAAGAACACAATCATTGCTCCACTGCTAGTAAGCCTGGAAAATACCCTGGTGAAGTTACCTGCTCCACCTCTCTGCGCATGAAGCCTTTCTCTTTCACCTTTATTTATTGATTTAAAGAGAACAGTGCATAGACACTTATTTATTTTTGGGTGGAAGAGGGATCTCGACTTATTGAGAGCAGGAGAGGTTATTCCTTCAAAGAATCATATAAATACCTCTGCTTTAGGTTTTCTCATTTATATCTTCCCCTTCTCCATTTCTACTAGTTGGATAAGCTTGAAAACACCAAATCAGAAACTAAGTATAGGCATGACGTTCCCAGACTGGAAACATGTTCAAAGTTGGACCAAAACTCTCCTTACGGATGGATTGCATTTTCTATCAAAAATTCATCAACCAAAAGTTACAACCAATACAAGGAAGATAGACACAGGATTGGCCAAGGGATGCAGTGTCACAAGACTCTTTAAACTTCATCCACACACACTTGGAAGATGGAACACAATAAGACACAACACTTATTTACATAAGCAAAGCAACAGAAAATTGAAGAAAACATAACAACAAACAACAAAAGACTATGTTCATATTGTGGGGCGCAACCCCATATCTTCATTCAAAATATTGTTTTAAGTCTTGGCCATTGACAAGGAGAGATTCAGTCTTTCGGTTAAGTGATTGAAGACAATACGTGTATTGGCCAAGATTTTCATGGACTGTGTAAGGACCAATCCACATGGATTGAAACTTGGTGTGCTTACCTTTGTCCTCGTGGGATTTGTCCCACTTCAAGACTAAGTCACCCACACTGAAGTTAGTCTTCTCTGTCGAATTTCTATCAAACTATCTCTTGATACGACTCCGATGGAGTGAAATTTTTTCTTTTTCTTTCATCCTTTCTTCCTGTAGCTTGTGCAAAGTGTCCATCCTATACTGAACTAAGAGACATGGTTTTCACTGGGATTCTTGGGACAACTGGAGAGGAAGAAAGTAGATGTTTGATAGGAGGATGAATTCATTTCCGTACACCATGAAGTAAGGGGAGGTATTCAAAGAAGTCTTAGGTGTGACTCATTCAGCCCATAAGGCATTCACCAAAGCGGAGTTCCAATTTTGCTACGCAGAGAATATGGTATTTTTGATATAAAGATGAGGTTCTTATTCGTGGATTCAGCAAGACTATTCCCATGTGGATAATAGTTAGAATAATGTTATAAGACAATACCATTTTCCAATGAAAAATCATAAATATTCAACGAATAAAAGTATTTTCATTGTCAAAAATAAGTGACTTAGGAACACCGAACCTGGAGATGATATTCCGCTGTAGAAATATGATTACTTCCTGATCATTTACTTGTTTAGCAGAATTTCCTTCATCCACCGTGTGAAATAATCAGTAGTGGTAAAAATAGAGCAGTGTTGCTTTGATGAATGACGAAAAATTTCCCCAATGATATCCAAGCCCCACTGTTGGAACAATTCCTCCAATGCAATGGGCTGCAACAGGTTGCTGACTTCCGATTTCAACCGACACACCTTTGACAGACCAAACACTTGTAGGCATAGGCATGACATCCTTGAATACTATAGGCTAGAAGTATCCATCCTGCATGACCTTGTGTGATGTAGTGTTTCCTACAAAGTGTCCCCCAGTTGGTCCATCGTGGAGATCACGTAAAACCTTGTCTGAATCATGTGCATCTAGATACGTGAGCAATATCTCGTTGTGGTTCTTTCTGAAAAGCACCCCATGCACCAACTAATATGATAAATTCTTTAAGTCAAAGTGCCCTCCTCTGCCAAATAGAAAAATGAGAGGGTACGATGCCATGTTCAAGGTACCAGCGCAGATCTGTGTACCAAGAGTTTATGTCTAAAGCAGGAGAGGCTCGCTCAACGTTGCACATTTTGATTTCTTGCTCCCAGCCTATGAGCTCTTCTTCTTCCTCTTGCGCATTGACTGCTTTTGTTGCTAACTTGCAAAGACCAAGACCCTTGATGGTGTCAACTTGCTTGGTGTCAAGATCATATTCTAGTAATCCGGTCATCCAATTTTCCCTTCTCTCACCCAGATCTTTTTGAACAAGCAGTGATCTGACTATTGGCTGTGGAACAAAGATAATACAATGATTTAAAAGCAAGTAGGGTCTGAAGTGCTTTATTGCCTTATATACTGCATAATCTTGTTTATCCACGACTGGGTAGTTGAGTTCTGGTCCTTGTAGGCTCGTGCTCATGAAGGAGATAGGTCGCTCATTGTTCAACTCATCCTTCTGAGTGAGCACTGAAGCAAGAGAAGTGTCAGAAGAGAAAGTGTAGAGAAAGAAGTCTTTGTGGAAGTCTGGATTGTACAATGCTAGTGCTTCTGCTATCACTTTCTTAATAAGGTTGAATGTGTCATTTTCCCTTTTATCCCATTTATAGATTGTGTCCTTCTTGATCATCTCTTGTATAGGTTTGACGATCTGAGCATAGTCAGAGATGAACTTTCTGAGGAAGTTAATCTTCCCCAAGAAAGACTGCATAGCTTTCTTGTTCACTGAGTGGGGAATCTGCGTGATGGTCTAAACCCAGTCTGGATCTACCTTGATCCCACTTTTAGAAATAATATGTCCAAGAAGGTTACCCTCAGGCACTGCAAAGATATTCTTCCTTAGATTCAAGGATATCCCGTATTTCGGCATTACTAAACTTTTTTATTAAGGTGGCACATGTGGTCTGATCGTTGTTTGGAAAACACTATTACGTCATCAAGGTAGACCACTACTCTCTATCTGATAAGCTCGTACAAGAAGATGTCCATTGCACGTTGAAACGTTGCACCCGCATTGACCAGCCCAAATGACATTCGGCGAAATGTGAACGTGCCCCACTTAGTACGGAACGTAGTCTTTAGCCTGTCAAGCTCTGCTACCAGAACCTGGTTGTAGCCCAAGAAACCATCTAACAAAGAAAACATTTCTACCCCATATATTGTTTGCAATCTCCATGGATGACACTAGGTAATTATCCTTGTCTGAAGTGTGGTTAAGATTGCAGAAATCTATGCACAGGCAGATCTCCCTTGACCTCTTCCTTACAGGGACTAAGTTAGATACCCATGTTGAATGTTAGACTTTGTAAATGATCCAAGCATCCAACAACTTCCTCAATTCCTTATGTATGAGGGGCTCAAGTGTTGGATGAAATTTCCTTAATTTCTATTGAAAAGGCTTGGCCCCTTCCTTGATTGGTATCACGTGCTAGATTATTCATGTGTCATATGTCTTGAGATAATCATATATCCACACAAATACATCACGATATTTCTTGAATAGGCGGATGAAAGATTTCCTCTCTTGTGGTGTACAACAAGTACCGAGATTCACATACTTCAGATCTTTTTCTATCCCCAGATTGATCTGCTCATGCGACAATGTATAACTGTGGGTTTTGGCATTCATAGGTCCCCAACAGTGTTCTGCAAGTCATACAACTTTTCGAGTGATACCACACCCTTGGGGATGAGGTTGCCTTTGCTTGTACTGGATGTGTCCTGTAGAGTCTACTCATGCTCATCCTCATCAATTACTGCGTCTTTGAATATGTCAGCATTGGCCATAAAGTACAGTATCTATTGGTCATCATAAAAAATGTGTAAATTAGTTATGTTGTCTGGGATGGATGGTTTATACAAAATTTCAATAGTAAATCTATCCCTTAACAATAACATCCTAGCAGTTGTGTTTTCTGAGGCATCCACATAGGCATTACACATTCTTGGTACTTAAATGATATTGAAAGCTTGGAAATGAGAAATAAGTCACCATACCTCTTGTTGGTAACTCTTAAGACGAGGTGACACACAATGTATAGTGTTATATACCTGAAACACAACAATTTCGGAGTCACCTACCACTTTCAGGACAACAACATTGAGGTTAATGGATTTTTGTAAGCCCAAGACGAGTGCTTCATACTTTTTGGTGTTTCTCTTGAACTCGAATTCCAAGAGACTAGAGATTAAGTGTTTTCTCTGCAACAGGTTTATTAAAACGCAACCAACTCCAAAGCCCTCCTGTGTTTTGGTTTCATCTAAGTACATGGTCCACATATCATCTGTACAGGGACCGCTTACCGCACTACTACTACTACTTCTTACTATACAAAGTTCATTATTTCCAGTTGGACATGGAAGGAGGTCCAACTATGTGTCTGGTGGGACTGGGGATATCTCTGCAAGATAGCACCCCAACTATGTCTCTAGAAAATAATTGTTGAAAACAAGTTTCGCAAAAGCCAACAAATTGTTATTTCCATCCAAGGGAGTTATGTTTTGCTTCGTGTATCTCTCTGACAGTACCTAGATCTGATTGTTCATGCCCTTATACAGAATCCATAAGTGTGACCAGTCAGTGGAAAAATATCCTTGTAGTTTACTTGACCAGTATCTGCTTAGCAATACCCCATATGCTTCCGAGATGTCCACAATTACAATGTTGATACACTGATGAACTCGTTCGTTAGAGGATAACTCGATGATCACATCCTTGAGTTCACCAATTGTTGGGACATGAGTTCTATCTAGTTGGATGATTGTGCATCTTTCTTAATCCATTGAGCTTTGATCTTCTTGGCCACGGAGAGTGGCATGACATTAACCAACGTACTGGAATCAATCATGCAATTGTGTACATTGAAGTTAAAGATTTCAAATGTTAACAAGAATGGTGAGCAAAGTGAGTTTTCCTCCAGGAGGAGTGCATTAAGCACATATGCAAGAGTTTCAACAGACCTACTAGATCCCTTGTCTGAAGAGGTAGCATCGCTAGTAGAATTTTTCCCAAGTGCTCGTAGAAGAATGAACCACTGGCTCGTGATTTTTGTGAGTTCAAGAAAGGAAATGTTCACGTGAACCTTTTTCATGTCTTTTATAATGTTGTACTCTATTGCAAGAAGACTCACTAAGGTGTCTGGGGTTGGAACTGAGTTTACAGTTTCTAGTGGAATGGTTTTTCCTTACTGTTCGTGGAAACACTTTTCGTTAGAACTGTCTTCCTAGAATTGCTCTGAGTTCTCTATGTTGAGTTTTTCGGAGGACTCATTTTCCTTAACAAATTTTCCCTTAATTTCTATTTCGGCACCTCAATCACAGTGGCCAACCCCTGAATTCTCAAGTTGTATTGATTACTCTACTTCTGGGCTAGACCATTACTCGAAGGCTCCTTATCGACAGTTCTTTTCTGGGTTGCAAGAACATACTGATACATGTTTACTACATGCCCAGTTCTTGGAGCTTCATCAGTCACAATAACTTTTCCTTCTTCATCGTTAGGCTCCAGTTGTTCATAAACCATAACTGTTTCAAAAAACTACACACGTTTTTCTCAAATGATGCTCGTGGTGGAACCTGCAGTATGTATCCGTGCCAATTTTCTCGATGTTCATAACCATATTGGAACTTTGCACAGATTTTGCTCATTGATTGCTTCTACTACTGGAAGTTGCGTTCTTCCTTGTTGGGTACCTGGGGGGCCTGTTGCTCACAGTGGCCTCACTTGTCCTCTGTTTAAGTTCAATCATTTCGGTAGTCAAGGCCTTGACGAGATGAGTAAGGTTTTCAATATCGTTCATTTCCTTTTCCTTGGCCTTTCTCACAGAGGTCTGAGACCTCTTCCTCATTTCCTTGGAGTCCTTGGTGGGTTCATCATCTATGATGACTCCAATAGTGTGTAGGTCCTTCTCTATGACAATAACCTCTTCATAGTTTTCTCTTAGAGTTGGTTTCACAGTTTTCTTGACAAACTACGCAATACTGGTTGGAAAGGTAGAAGTGTAGTAGTCAATGGTGATGGAGTCGTGAGGTCTCGTGTCATTCGAAAACTTGTTCAAAATATGGTTGAACCTCTCATTGAAATCTTTGACCTTTTCTTTTTTATCCATCTTGAGACTACCCAACTTCTTCAGTAACATGGCAGGGGTCTTATCTTCAGCAAATTTCTCAAGAAAAATCCTTTTGAATGCCCTCAAATTTTAGATGGAGTTTGGAGGAAGGTTGTGGTACCATACAACTGCTCTACCATCCAAGGTACATGGAAACAGTCTACATGCAACGTCATCATAATGTACCTTGAGTGTTTGTAGATGTAGGTAAAAATTGTCTAAGTGATCTTCCACCTTCATTGTCTTGTTCGGGTCATATTTCATTAAAATCTTCTCTATGTGTCTTGGCATATTGTTCTAGACATCCAGAAGTGCCAGTGGACCCTGAGTTATCCAATCCCAATTTTGGTCTGTCGTGTCATCTTCTGCATCGTCCTCCTCTTCCCCTTCAGAATCTATTGCTTCCTCTTCCTCTTCTTCTCCTTTGTTTCCTTCCCCTCTGCCTCCTCTGCCGGAACTTCAACCCAAGAGTAAGGGACTACCTCCTTCACCTTCATGAAAGAGTGGAGACTCCTCTTCCTTTTCAACAACCTCTACTAGTTCTTCAAGAGTGGCAAGGATCGCTTCTTCAATAGAGGATACCACTATTTCGATGGGGGTAGTCTTGTTCTTATTTTGAGAATATGGAAGAGAGATTACTCCTAGAATCAGTCCAAAAACTTTTTCAAATTGATGGGTGATGAGGCGGAGAGCTCGAATCTGATGGTACATGATTTCACGTTCAAGTCTGGGCAGTGAGGAATTTCCAACTTCAGAATTTTGATTGGGTGATCCGAATTTAAATAGGAACGCAACAAATTGCATAGATAACCATAAACACAGAGATGCAATGGAAATAATACTTCATTTCAGTAATGTAAAATACTGAAATATGCTTACAAACAAAAATGGAAATAAACCAGCTAGGGTGATGGTAGCTTATCTCTGAGAAGAGATGTGGTGGCTACATGCCTCCGAACTGCCTTACAATGAGGCTCAAGGGCCTTTTTATTATTGAACAATAAGAGCAAACCCTAAACAACCAAAACCCTAACCCGAGGAGATGTAACACCAAGAGTTTATGGGCCCCATTTGGGTGAATTGGATAGCCAACTTCCCGGGGTCACGACTTGGTCATATTATCTCCGTTTGACACACATGATAAGCCTTTGCAAAGATCTCTCCAAGGACTACGACAGAAAAGATGATTTTAAACAAAAAATCGTTGGCGGTAGATTTCCCAAAAAATGTCGTTTAGGGCCTCAAAACGACTCTGGAAGTTTAGGACTCGAAAAAATGCTAAAAATAGTAAATTGTGCTACAATTAAGGAAACTGAAAAACTGAAAGAAGTAATGGTGGGGGTCCAAGTGGAATTGGTGGGTGGCCACCAATATCCACTTGGATCATTCCTTCCCCCTTAGGAAGCAATGGTCCCCATTGTATTGAGTTCCTCCATGAGGTGAGGAAACTTCTGTTGAACTTGGTCCCTGGTGAGCCACTTGCCTTGGTGAAGGATTTGGCTTGCTTTGACAACTCGATACAGTTGGATACTATGCTGGCGAGTGTGCTTGATCTGTGTATCCATGATCTGATCAGTTGCAGCTTGTTCCATGCAATCTGGATTTAACTCTGTGGGTGTGAGTTGTTCTGCAATGTCGGATGTGTTTAGTAATGGTGGAAAGTATGGCCGAAGGCGATCCACATTGAACACTGGGTGCAGGCCAAGGAATGGGGGAATGCTGAACTCAAATTCATTATCTCCCATAGCCTTGGTAATGGTGTAAGGACCATATCGAAGTGGTCTGAGTTTCTGATAAGCTCCGGTAAGGCGTTCCTTTTGCAAATGCAACCAGACTTTGTCACCCACCTAAAACTTGTGTGGCACCCAATGTTGATCATGTCGTTTCTTGTACTTGGCATTTGATTTCTCCAGAATGTCATGGACCTGCTGGCGAATATGTTGGATGTGCTCAATGAAGTTGTTTGCCTTATTTGTTTCAGACTGGACATGAGTTGAATCTGCGTGAGTAGCTGCAAATGGCATGGCCACATCAATGGGACATAGTGGCTGGAATCCCAAGCCCACCTGAAAAGGGTTGTGGCCAGTCGAGTTGTGGAGAGCCTAGTTGTAGTTGTGTTGAACATAGGGGAGGCTCTCGTCCCATGTGTGTGGATGCTCTGAGTTGTACATGCGCAGAATGTGTACGATAATCGTGTTGACAACCTTTTTCTGGCCATCATTTTGAGGATGGAAGGCTGTGGACTTAGGGAGTTTGGTGTCTAGCATCGACCAGAGACTGGACCAAAATTTACTGAGGAACCTGCTATCCCGATCTGAGATGATAGACTATGGGATCCCAAAGTGTACCCACACTCGTTCAAAGAAGAGTTTAGCAATGGCTTCTACTATAATATTCTTCTTGCAGGCTGCCATAATGGCCATATTCGAGAACCTGTCGACGACCACAAGGAAGGCCTAACATGTAATCCATGGAGATGGATTCCCAAAGTCAACTAGGGGTAGGAAACGGGGTATAGAGGCCTTGCTTCTTGATGGTCAGTTTGGCAATGGCGTAGGCAGTGCATGATCTAATGTACTTCCCGACATCCTGTCGAAGATTCGGCCAATAGAAATACTTCTGCAGTATTGCCACCATTTTCTCGACCCCGAAATGCCCAGCAGCCCGACTGTAGTGTCCTTCCCAAATCATCTTGGCACGCTCACTTAAAGGAACACAAAGGTGACCCAGGTGGCATAACATGGCATCCTAAAGGTGAAAATATTCAACATACTGACCCTCCAAGAGTGTTTGGTATGTGTGGCTGAATTCTGGGTCGCTTTTGTAGAGAAGTCGCCAATCAGAAGTCTCGTTCCCATTAGAGTTGAGCACGGTGGTTAACGCCATGATCGGTGGTCGCCTGAGGCAATCTACAACATTATTGGTGCTTCCTTTCTTATACTTGATATTCAAATGGAACAGTTGCAGGTATGTGGACCACTTCTGATGGTGATCATTCTGCAATTTGCCTTGAGTCTGTATGAACTGCAGGGGTCGGTGGTCTATGTGGATGACCATTTCCTTCCCCAAAATGTAATGCTTCCATTGTCGGCAGGCCTGCACAATGGAATACATCTCTTTGTCATAAGTGGGATACTTCCAGACTGTGTCTGAAAGTGTCTCACTATGATATGCCACTGGATGCACATGTTGAGTAAGGACTGCCCCAATAGCATAGTCAGAGGCATCTATCTCGACTTCAAATCGTTGTTGCAAGTTTGGAAATGTGAGCACTGGTGTCGAGCAGAGGCGATCTTTCAACTCTGTGAATGCCTTCTATTGAGATTCAGACCAAAAGAATTTTTCTTGTGCTCCTTCCTTGGTGACTTGACTCAAGGGCCAAGTGATATGAGAAAATCCCAACACAAACCTACGGTAGAAGTTGGCAAGACCTAGAAAGCTGCGAAGCTCTGTCAGAGTGGAGATGGCCAATCCCGAATGACTTGGATCTTGGTTGGATCCACATGCACCCCCTGTTCATCAATAATGTATCCCATATTCTGAACCTGGGTCATGCCAAAAGTTCATTTCTCCAAATTGGCACATAACTTGTGTTGTCGCAGTGTTTGGAGAACCTGTCGGATGTGGTGGAGGTGCTCTTCCCAACTCTAGCTGAAGATCAAGATGTCATCCAAGTATACCACTACAAATGAGTTGGTGAATGGCCGCAAGATGTCGTCCATTAGCCTCATGAAGGTTGCAAGACCATTCGTCAATCCGAAAGGCATAACCAACCATTCAAAAAGGCCCTCCTTGGCTTTGAAGGAATTCTTCCACACATTAGAGGGTTCGATTGGTACTTGGTGATACCCTAACTTCAAATCGATCTTGCTGAAATATTTTTCCCCCTTCAATTGATCCAGGAGGTCATCAATCCGTGAGATCGGGTACCTATTACAAACAGTGATCTTATTCAGTGCCCGATAGTCAATATAGAGTCTCCAAGTCCCATCCTTCTTCTGTACCAACACGATCGGGCTCCCACAAGGCGATGAACTCGGACGGATGTGACCTTTCTACAACATCTCTTGAATCTACCTCTTGATTTCATCGTTCTCTAGAACAGAGCAGTGATAGACTGTTCCATTGGGCAGTGACGCACCTGGGGTCAAATCGATGGAGTGCTTGACCTGACAGTGCAATGGAACCCCTGTGAGGGAGGTGAAGATGTCCTCGTACTCCTCCATGACCTTGTCCATTTGTAATTGTCGTGCGGAGGGGCCCTATTTGGAGGTTGTGGCAACCGTCTTCTTCTTTCCTTGAGGGCATATCATTAGGAAAACAAATTTCCCAATTTTGGAAATGATCTTACTACATTGTTTTGCAGTAACCAAATAGATGCAGTAGGCGGTGCTACCTCTGGTATCCTGTACAACTTATTTCCCAAGGTAATAATAACAACACAAGGCCTTGATTCATACACAGCATGTCGATTCCACAACTGTGGTTGCCCTAATAATACATCACAAACTTCAAAGGGAGGAATTTTACATAATACCTCATCCGTGAAGGGCTTGATGTTGTATGGAAGGCAACACTTCTGGCTCACATGAAGATCTCATCCTTGGTGAATCCACCCGATGGTGTATGATTGTGGATGTGTTGTGGTCAGTAAGCCCAACCTCTTCACGACCTCTGCCGAAATGAGGTTCTTTTGGCTCTTACTGTCGACAATGAACTGTAGTGGGGAGCCCTTTAACCACATCTGGGAGTGGAAGAGACATTCCTCCTCCTCTGGATCTTCCGGTTCCTCCTTCTGGATCTTCATGGTGGCAACCGTGGCGTTGGGCTTCGCATCGATAATCTACTTCCCTTTTTCATTCCCCTTGTCGGGTTCTAACTCAGAGTCGGAACATGCATCTGATTCTGAAACCTTTAGCTCGGCCACCAGTGACTGCTTGGCCCGACACTCACTTGTGTACTGAGTGGAGCTCTCATGGAACTCACACCACTTTCCCGTGTCTTTTTTCGACTTCACGGTGTTGTTCTTTGCTTGCAGCTTTGGCAGGTTATCTTGGGCTGCCCCGCCTTGGCTTTGTCCTTTGCTCTGCGGTTTGGGGGCACCTTTCCCTTGCTTTGGATTCGCAGATCCAAAGTCTCACTTCTTCTGTTTAAACTTTTTCTCGACCTTGACAGCATATCGGTATGCCGTGCCAAGCGAGGAGATGTTCAGGAATTCTATTTCTTCCTGGATGTACTTGTGTAGGAAGCTGTCGTATTTGAGTACCAAATGCTGCTCTGAATCCTTGATACCCAACTTTGTGAAAAGGGTATGGAAAATATTGGTAAACTCTGGCATGTCTTGGTCTCTTCCCTGCCACAGCGTGGTCCACTTTATGTATTGATCCTCATAGCTTCCGACAAGGCAGTACTGCTCCTTGATGGAATCCCGGAATGAATTCCAAGTGGATGCCATTGAAAATAGTGAGCCTGTACTTTCATCCTTTTTCTCACAGTAGGTTTCCCACCAGTCCTTAACATGGGGGGATGCTTTGAGAAGAGAGAAAATAATATTTTCCCGACTGGAAAAATCATGAACAAAAAAAAACCCTCTAGGAGATTTAACCATTTATCGACGGCATCTGCATCTATCTGACCCTCGAATATGGGGATTTCAAAATTAACTTGTACCTTAAACGGTGTGGCGTTTCCAGAGTAGCTGTTGGAAGCCGATGCATCACCCATGGGTAGCCACTGAAGGATCTAGGCAAAGCTATCAATCATCACGTTCCTTTGTCGCTCGAGGGCTTCTTTGAGCAAGATTTTGATAGGATCTCCTACCCCCTCGTCTTTCTTTTCATCTGCCATGGGAGGCCGTCGGGATTTGCGAGGCTGGTCTCGCAAAGGTTCGACCAATTTAAGCCCTAACTCCTTATATCCCGACCTCGTTGGGGGCATGCAAAGAAAAACAGAGAAAAAAAATCAAACCACTCTGATACCACTGATCCGGATTTAAATAGGAACGCAACAAATTACAGAGATAACCATAAACACAGAGATACAGCAAAATAATACTTCATTTCATTAATGTAAAATACTGAAATATGCTTACAAACAGAAATGGAAATAAATCAGCTAGGGCGATGATAGCTTATCTTTGAGAAGAGATGTGGTGGTTACATGCCTCTGAACTACATTACAATGAGGCTCAAGGGCATTTTTATTATTGAAAAATAAGAGCAAACCCTAAACAACCAAAACCCTAACCCAAGGAGATGTAACACCAAGAGTTTATGGGCCCCATTGGGGTGAGTTGGACAGCCAACTTCCCGGGGTCGCGACTTGGTCATATTATCTCCGTTTGATGCACATGATAGCCCTTTGGAAATATCTCTCCGAGGAATACGACAGAAAAGACGATTTTAGACAGAAAATCGCTAGCGGTAGATTTCCCAAAAAACGTCGTTCCCAAAAAACGTCGTTTAGGGCCTCAAAACGGCTCTGGAAGTTTAGGACCCGAAAAAATGCTAAAAATGGTAAACTATGCTACAACTAAGGAAACTAAAAAACTGAAAGAAGCAATGGTGGGGGTCCAAGTGGAATTGGCGGGTGGCCACCAATATCCACCGGGATCATTAGGGGAGAGGGAGTGAATGTTACTTCCTTGAATAGAAGATGGATGAGTGGGGTCGGTGGGACAATAAACCATATAATACTGGCAGCCCTCCTTTTAGCACCAGATTTGTTGATGGTGCTTGACCCACCAACATTCAGAGCATCTCCCTGATATGAGGTCCCAATCAGACCTCACACCATTTGGTGTAGGAGTCCCATCTGGTATAATGGCTCGGTTGCCAAATTCTTAAAGGTTTGCCTCGTCTCTAGTTATCAACATGAGAGAGTAATGCAATGGTATCTTCGAACATCAAGTTGAGTGTGCCTGAGAGTGTACAATGCAAATGCGTCTAGGTTCTCTTACTGCAAAAGGGGGAAGAAAAGTGAGGCTCTAAGTGAGAGGTAATAGTACCCCCCAAGAAGAGACACACATGAACCAGAAAATCCTATCCAACATCCAGTGGAATAGTCCACAGTGGATGCAACAATCATTACAACTAATGAACACGGAAAGATATGTCTACCATCCAGCGGAGTAGTCCACAACGGATGTGACAGTTGTTATAACCATTAAGTAAGGAAAGGTTTGTCTAGTATCCTGTGGAATAGTCCACAAGGATGAGACAATAGTGATAATGATTATATCACATTCCCAACAAGATAAGCACTAAAACAATCGAAATAGTTCAACTATCTTAGTACACATGAAAACAAACATGAAATATAAATGCTCACATAATAGTGTTATAAACATCCATAAGTCATGCATGGAAACGTGTTGGCCTGAAAAGGCTTTTGTAATTAAGAAAAAGTTCCAAGACACATATTTACATTGTACATCACTACCCCTAGTAGTGGGACATTGGAGCCACTCCTTTCTCCTCAAATAACTAACTAAAATTCTCTATTCTTTACGGGAGGAGCCAAGGTGAAAATTCCTTTGCTCATACAATGAGGGGGTATATATAACAAGGGGTGATGTTTTACCCTTGTGCCTATTTGACTACACTCATGACTTTTCAATTTCCTATGACTTTTCAACTGACATGACTCTTCATATTCATGTGTGTCCATTGGACTTACACTTTACATTACATTTGATTTACAATATGCATGGCTCATAATAGTGATGTGGCCTTTGACAACTCATGACATGACTTGACATGACATTGCTGACATGGATTGGCTTGCTGAGGTGGCAATATCAAGTTGTTGTTGTTGCTGAGTGATAGATGTGTTCTTGGATGTGCTTTCTCTTCTTCTCTGCATAGCTTGACGATGCAGGGTCTTCAATGATCTTTGGTCTTGAGAGGTGGTTACATACATGTGCTCCTTTTGCTTGCTCTTGATAGGTTTTTTTGTCCGTCCAGCTGTAACTGGGTCTTCAAGCGTGTTTCCTCCTTCTTCTCCTTCTTCTCCTTCTTCATCATCTCTCCATGATCTAAAAATGTACCTATTCCTAAAATTCACTCATGACGGGACGACATTAATCCAAAAACTCCCTAGACTAACATGATGCATTTTTATCCATGGATTGAGCCCGGGAAAAGTGACAGGCTGGAAAGAGGGCCCAGTAACTGCACATTGCACAGTGCCAGGTGATAAGGAGAGAGGTTGGTCACTAGGACTGCACAGAGCGCAACTCGGGCTTGGCTAAGGAAATTCTGAGCAAAATCCTTATTGAGGGGAAAAATTGCGCAGGGGCCACTAGGAGACATGATTGTAAAGTTGAGATAGTAAGTGGTTGATGCAGGATGGGACCCTAGGAGATAGATCTGTGCAATTTTCAGAGGCTAGGAGGACTGGGTAACAGAGAGACCTGGAGGACAGATCTGTGTAGTTCATGAGGTTAGTGAGCTCTAGCTGAGGGAGGACACTGGGGGCACTTCTATGAAGTTCCAAGAAGCAAGGAAGGTTGGATTCTCTGTGCATTTTTGGGTTCCAGTAGGCAAGGGGAGAAGCTTGAGGACCGAGATTGTGAAGTGCGTAGTTCAAGTTAGTCTGGGAGGAGTTACTACATAATTATGGGGATGAAGGGAGGTTGCTCAGCTCTGGAATTACGCAATGCAACTGCCCTGAGGGGCAGTGAAAGTGCACTACATAGTTCCAAGCAGCAAGGTTGCATCACTAAGGGTTGAGACTGTGCAATTCAATCGAGGTCCGATGAAACTGAGGTTCCCGATCGGGTAGACTTTCGGAGAAGTGACTAAGTTCGGGAGGAAAGTGAACTTGTGAAGAACTGGAAATTGCGATCACACACTTAGCATACTTCGATGATTGGATAACATAGACCATCATAACAACAAGACAAAGAACTATCCTATGTGAGAATGTCTCATAACAAGAAGCAACAAGTGCGACACTTGAGTTAGACTTATGACGAACATGACTACATTTGTGCGACAGTGCTTAAAACTTTGTGTATGAGTATGAAGGGTGTTTACATAGCTAGGACAACTCGAATACATAAATACCAACCTTCAAAACCACCAAAAAAGGTCCGCAAGCATGGTAAAACAGTCAAACATGCCAAAAGTTGACAGTTGATCAAACAAGCAAAAGGGCTTAAAATACTCTAAGAAAGCTCATGAAATGAGCTCAAGTGTTTGCAGCAATAAAGGGAAAGACCAAGGAAGGCTCTGAAATTTGAGTGCAAGCCAAAATTTTGGAGGGTGTTGCAGCCGCTATAACAGGACCTCATAGATATATCTTCTCTATAATTCGAACATCACATTGGTGGCTCGACTCTCTTCTTATCTTGCAAATCTCTGAGGTAGATCATTCTTATTTGACGAATCTATGGTTCATTTTTTCTTATCTATGGTTTGTTACATTATTAATTGTGGCTCAATACATTTGTCTAGTGAATCACATTTGTTCTACAGGATCACAATAATGACATTCATTCTCGCATATGGATATGGTCTCGTTAACACATATATGACTTTACTCTTGTTAATATGGTATCTCTCTTGGCACAATCTTATAGTCTAGCTCTCTCTTATGGTGTATGGATGTAATGATGATGGATTTGATTTGGCTCTTGCATTATGATGTTTGATGGAACTCTCGCTCTTTGACTATGGCTCACACACTATGGTTTGGCACCCACACCATGAATCTTTAATATGACAATAGGAAACCTTTATACAGCGACATACTCTCACATCTCAATAATGGCACAATCTCATGGTCTTGGATCAATTCACATTAGTTTGGAATCAATTCACAAGTGCTCTATGATATTACACTCCAATATATGTGGCTTTCTCCATGGGTACTCATATGTTTGCTCAGTATGTCATCGAAACAATTGTATGGTTTTTTTCTCTCCATTATGAACAAAATCGAGACAAAGTTGTATTGTATCATCCTTTGCGATATGAATAGAATGATACCCTACGATGTGTATGGTTTCAACACACAATTTATATATATATTCTATGATCCTCTGTGATATGTATGGAATCAACAACGATTTATATGATATGATTCTTTGTGATACTATTAGCGTCTATACACAGTTATATAAGTCATCGAATCACATTCCTCTGTAATTAGAGTTTCTCTACGTTCATCTATGAACAATATTGACATAGCAGTATTGGTATGGTTGACATCATTGTTCCTATGTGATATGAGTGGTATCCTTGCACAGTATTTATCACTTCATATACTGAGACCCAAATAGAATGACCTAGAAATAACATAGTGATCCAACACCATGAAGTCAGTACTGACAATATTGTTATGATTTAGTTATGTCAAGGATGTGACAGTGATGTATATGCAGTGGTAGTATGTCCATGAAATATATAGTTGTGATGAAAATATTGACATGACCTAACTTGGATGACCTAGATATGATAGAGATTAGTATATGTAGTGATGTGGTAATACATGACAGTGCCCTGGATGATGATCTTGCTTATAATGTCAACCCTCTTGGATGTATTTCATATTTTTCACAAACATAGTTGTGAACTACTTTGGATTGGTCCAAGGTGGCCACTGTCATCCATAATAGGAAACATTTTATTGGCTTAAATTTTAGGATTTGGGCTTAGAATTTAGTGAATTTGGCAAGTTATTGCTATAGATGTGAAGGGATCGAGCTGGTTGGGCACAATGAAAAAATTTAAAAATGGGCTCCCGTAAGGCTTTTATACCAATTAGGGTGTGACACGTGTGAGGACTAAATTTGGTAGGAAGGTTTGGATGATGTCACACTAATATCAGCAGGACATGGGGTCGACCACATGGAAGGTTGACTAGGTAGTGGACGGATGTGTACAGTGTCATGCATGGGAAGCATACATGGAGAGCCATGTGGTGTCGAAGCAGGTGATGTGGCAAGACACAACGAGTGAGGAGTGGTGACATGGAAGGATGGGGAGGGAGCCCATGCGGAGGGACACGTGGTGCTCTCCTGCATTGTTCGGTGTTTGGTATTTAAAAAATTTGGAGGGATGTGAAGGGCACAAGGAGAAGCCATATGGCCCTCTCCACATTACTCCATTGCATTAACTCTCACACATATTGTTATGAAACCAGCTCAAGAAAAGATAGAAAAGATAGATCAACGCCTTAGAATTCAGCCTCTTCGAGGGGGAAACCTCCTTTACATTACATAAATGAACAATTCTTGGATGATTCAAATGACAAAACCTCCTTTCTATATATAGGAGTCTAAGGAGTCACAATATAACCCAGCCGACCTAACAATAATAATATAAAGCCACAAAAATAACAATAGAGGGATTCTATGGGGAACAGTAATAACAATATGGGGATAATAGGGGCACAACAATATTAATAAGGGTACAACTACAATAGTAATGGGGTAATCACTAGTATTATAGGGACCCAACATGCCCCTCTCCTTCAAAAAAGTGTTTTCCTCAACGCTTGAGAAGTTCTGGATGCTTCTATATAAAATTCTCATCCTCCCATGTGGAATCTTCAGCGGATAAGTTCTTCCACTTGATAAGATACTCTAAAATTGATCGATTTCGTAGCTGTCGAGTTCTTGTTTCTATGACTGCTTCCGGTTCCAATATAAGTTTTCCTTCCTCGTTAAGTTCTAGAAATATTGTTTGAATTGGGAGCTTGTCGCCTATAACCTTCTTTAAACATGAAACATGGAAAACTAGGTGCAATCGAGAAGCTGCAGGAAGCTCCAATTTGTATGCCATAGTACCAATCTTTTGCAACACCTTGTATGGACCATAATACTTTGGTGATAATTTATTATCCTTCTTAGCTTGCTTGAGGGACATTTGCTTATATGGTTGCAGCCGTAGGAATACCCAATCACCTACATCAAAACTTCTTTCGCTACGATATTGATCTGCATTTTGTTTCATTCTATTCTGTGCCAACACGAGGTTATCCTTTAAGAGTTGGAGGACTTGTTGTTGATGTTCAATGTGATGTTCCACTACTTGAACCTTAGAATTTTCTCTTAAATATGATGTGATGGATGGTGGCTGATACCCATAAAGTGCCATAAATAGGGTCATTTTTGTTGCTATATGGAAGGAAGTGTTATACCACCATTCAGCCAGAGGCAACAATTTGACCCATTGTGTTTGTTTATCAGATACAAAGCAACCAAGATATCCTTCCAAACATTTGTTTACTATCTCAGTTTGCCCATCAGATTGAGGATGATAAGATGAGCTATGAGCTAACTGAGTACCAAGACAAGAAAAGAATTCTGTCCAAAAATTTCCAGTGAAAATGGGATCTCTGTCACTTACAATAATATTTGGGTTTCCATGTAGCTTTTGAATTGTTTCCATAAATGCAGTAGAAACTGTACTGGCTTTAAATGGATGTGATAATGCACAAAAGTGTGCATACTTGGTAAGTCTATCAACTACCACCATGATGACACTCTTTCCCTCAGACTTGGGTAAACCTGTGATAAAATCCATTGAGACCTCCTCCCAACGTTGGCTTAGAATGGATAAAGGTTGTAATAGACCCGGTGTCTTAATTGTTTCAACTTTATTTTGTTGGCAAACCAAAAATTCTGCCACAAACTTTTGAATATTTGATTTAAGGCCATCCCAAAAAAAATCCTTCTTAACCCTGTGGTAAGTTTTTAAAAATCCTGAGTGCCCTCCTAAGGGAGAAGTGTGCAATTCCATAAGAATCTTTTGTTTTAGCTGGGAATTCTTACAGAGGTATAAGCGATCTTTGTACCATGACGAATCATTTTGCCAGCTAATTGTATCAGACATACTGGAATCTTGTTGTAACTTTCGAATAAGTGCCCACACTTCTTCGTCATTCTTCCATTCCTCCCTTGCTTCGTTTATCCAATCTGGTTGGATAATAGAAATGGCGCACAACAATGCTTCCACATCCTCATCCTTTCTTGAGAGTACATCTGCGACCACATTTTGCTTCCCTTTTTTGTAGATGATTTCAAAGTCATAACCCAACATCTTTGTGACCCACTTTTGTTGCTCTTCAAAGGATAATCTTTGTTCTAAAAATTACTTAAGGCTATCATGATCCGTTTTTACCTTGAAGTGTCTTCCCATTAGGTAGGGTCGCCATTTCTTAAGTGCATGGAATATTGTCAACATTTCCTTCTCATAAATAGCTTTGTGTAAAAAATTTCCCTTGATTGGACGACTTTCAAAAGCAATGGGTCTTTCATCTTGCATTAAAACGGCACCAATGCCATTTCCTGAAGCATCACATTCCACAATAAAGGTTTTTGTGAAGTCCGGTGTAGCTAAGACCGGTGCTTGGCACATTGCCTCTTTAAGATGTTCGAATGCCTTTGTTGCTTCTGGAGTCCATGAAAATGCATCTTTCTTCAATAATGTTGTTAGAGGTGCTATTATTCTCCCATAATTCTTAACAAACTTGCGATAATGCCCTGTCAACCCGAGAAATCCTCGCAGATGCTTTATGGATGTGGGAATTTTCCATTCCTTAATGGCTTTAATTTTGCTAGGGTCTACCTTAACTCCTTCATGAGATACAATATGACCCAGATATTCCACCTCTTGTACTCCAAAGAAACATTTGGATCTTTTTGCATATATTTGTTTCTCCTCCAATAGTTGTAGCACCCTGTCAACATGTTCAACATGATCCTTCCAAGAATTGTTGTAGATTAGTGTATCATCAAAAAATACTAACACAAATTTTATAAGGAATGGTTTGAAAATTGAATTCATCAAACCTTGAAATGTTGAAGGTGCATTGGTAAGGCCAAAAGGCATGACCAAAAATTCATAATGACCCTCATGAGTTCTAAATGTTGTTTTCAGAATGTCTTCAATCTTCATTCTGATTTGATGATATCCTGAACGAAGATCCAACTTGGTGAAGTAAATTGATCCATGCAATTCATCCAGTAATTCATCAATGACAGGAATGGGAAACTTATCTTTAATAGTGAGCTTGTTGAGCTCCCTATAATCCGGACACATGCGCCATGATCCATCCTTCTTGTGCACCAATACGACTGGAGCAGAGAAAGAACTTTGACTTGGTTGAATTATACCAGCCTCTAGCATTTCTGCAACCATACGTTCAATTTCACTCTTTTGGGCATAGGGATATCTGTACGGCCTGATGTTTGGAGGAACACTTCCTGGAATCAGATGAATAGCATGATCATGATCATGAATAGGTGGGAGACCTTTGGGAGTCTCAAATACCTTGGAATGATTTTCCAAGACTTTTTTGAGATCTGGAGAAATAGATGATTCCACTGTGGACACATCTAGCGAACATAATTGTGAAATTACACCTCTTTGTTCCTTTTTTAGAAGCTTTGTCATATCGATAGAGCTGATTATCTTTCCCAGTTTCCCTGCAATACCCCTTAATTTAACTTCCTTTCCTTCCACGGAAAATTTCATGAAAATTTCTTGAAAATTAAAAGCTATTGTACCCAAGGATTGTAGCCATTGGACTCCTAATACAACATCAACACCTCCCATTGGAATGGAAAGCATTGGGCTAGTCAATACATATTCTCCCATGGATAGCTTGATATTATGGCACTTTCCCGAGAAATTTATTGTTCCTCCATTTGCAACCATCACTTGAAACTCTGGTGCTGGATATAAGAAGCAATTCAATTCTCTTGCTACCTTACAATGAATAAAATTGTGGGTACTTCCTGAATCAATCAACACTATTACCTTTTTCTTCTTGATTTGTCCTTCTATCTTGATGGTTTGAGGAGTGGTAATTCCCGCCAATGCATTACAAGATATGGTCGGATTCATTTCTTCTTTATCTAGGCTTTGTTCCTAGAGTATTTCCTCTTCTTTTGACCTTTCTTGCTCCTTTTCTTCTTCCTCTTCACAATCTATGTCGAATAATTTCTTCTCAGCACACTTATGACCTTTAGTGTATTTGTTATCACAACTGTAACACAGCCCTTTTGCTCTTTTTTCTTCCAATTGTTGTGGTGTCAACCTTATAGGTTGTGGAAGACTAGCGGCAACAACACTTCTGTCTTTATAGTTGTGAGTGGTATGCTTCATGGTTGCCATAATTTTGCTTTCCATTTTTCTTGCTAACCTGAATGCCTTCTCTAATGAATCAGGTTCCCAAAGGTGAACATCATGTTGGATATTATCCTTTAAAGGCCCTATGAACACATCAATCCTATGCTCCTTTGGAATATCTTTTACCCTTATGTTCAATTTTTGGAACTCCTCAATGTGCTCCATTATTGAACCCTTTTGTTTGAGACTTATCAATTGGCTAAAAAAAGTGTTGCTTTTTGTATCCTCATAATGTGCTATAAATTCTTCCGTAAAAATTGCCCAAGTGATAAATTGTTTACGAGAGCAAAGCCATTGATACCATACAAACTGATTTGGTTCCAAATATAAAGTTGCAATACGTACCTTTTGTGTGTTTTTCACATTATTGAGATCGAAAAATTGCTCCATCTGTAATATCCATGTTGTGGGATACTTGCCATCAAACTTCCTCATATCGATTTTTGGAATATGGTGGGTCTTTGATCCAACATTAGAGTCTATGGAATCATGATTAACATTTCTTTTGTTCTCATCATGAGTTTCCTTTACTACCCTTTCACCATTAGTGACCCTTTCTTGTAGCAACTTATTCATATTTTTCTTCAATTCTTCCATGTTTGTCTTCAAATCTATCTTCAAATCATCCATCTTAGCTTCCACGTCATTCATCTTAGCTTCTACACCTTTATTTAAACAATCCATCTTAGCTTCTACGCCTTTCTTTAAACCATCCATCTTAGATTCTGTTCCTTTTTGTGCAAGGGACAGTTGTTGCACTTGGTCTTGTAATTTTGATATATCATGTTGCATTTCTTCCTCTTCTTCATGAGTCATGCTAGAGCTTTCAGGTTCCTTACTATGTGTTTGAATTTTCTTTCCTCGGGGCATCAGTTACCGATAATAATGCTCTACTATGCCCTTTGAATTCCTTCAAAATAAATTTTCAAACCAAACTTAAGCAAAAATTTAAGAAAATCTACACACCTTTCTTCACTTTGTAGGAGCTCGATATTGCCTCTGATGTATCTTTGTACTTTCCAATCATCTAGATCTAAATTTGTGACCTGTAGTAGCCCTCTGTGTCCTCTTTCCCATGCCACAAGTCTAACCCAAATTGGATTCTCCAAGGAAGAGTTATGCGAAATCTCCCACAGTGACTTGATTATAGACTAGTTCAGTAGAGCGAACTTGTACGACGTGCCACGAGTCACTGTTTTGACCTTTGGATCTGAAAAATGCATACAAGAAACTACAGTCCATCCTCTTTTTGTACCTTCTTACAAAATTTCAATCCGATCCCCAGAGAGAAAGTTATGACGCTTTTCCCCAGGTCGCCTGTTTGGAATGTAATTCAGAAGTCTGCAAAAAGACCAACTTCTTCAGATCATATCTCCGCAAATATAGCGTGAACAGCTTTGAAATTTAGACCCGAGGTTCAGCACGATTTCGTCTCAAATGGGTTTTTTTTTTAACTTCTGAAACATCGCAGAAAAAAAGGTTATAGCGAAAATGCCACGATGACTTGTTTGGAGCAGCAAAACCCTAGAATCCAAAGCTCTGATACCAAATGTTATGAAACCAGCTCAAGAAAAGATAGAAAAGATAGATCAACGCCTTAGAATTCAGCCTCTTCAAGGGGAAACCTCCTTTACATTACATAAATGAACAATTCTTGGATGATTCAAATGACAAAACCTCCTTTCTATATATAGGAGTCTAAGGAGTCAAAATATAACCCAGCCGACCTAACAATAATAATATAAAGCCACAAAAATAACAATAGAGGGATTCTATGGGGCAAAGTAATAACAATATGGGGATAATAGGGGCACAACAATATTAATAAGGGGTACAACTACAATAGTAATGGGGTAATCACTAGTATTATAGGGACCCAACACATCTCCATGGAGCGGGGTACCCCAAACCATCAGATGGTCAGGCACCTACACTATTAGATCTAGCGAGTGGGCGGTTCCCGGTGATGGTGCCTCCAGAGCTCATGGTGGCATGCACTTGCGATGTTGTGCATGTGGTTTCATGGGCATGTGCTAGCATTCAACTAGTGGTGCCCATGGTGTGGTGTACCTATGGTGTTAGCACCCGTTGATGACGGCGCCTGCCTGACAGTTTCATGTCCCCCTTATTTTTTCTTCTTTTTTAATTGTTAGAACCCTTTGAACCTTGTCTTGTGTCATTTCTACTTGGAGAGGCTTTTTAGCCTTTTGAGGGCCCTTGGATGAAATTAGTATAAATTCAAAAACTGACATGATCCAGTGCTAACACCATAAAAGAAGAAATAGAAATAATAAATCTAATAGAAATGTACCCGGAAACATAGGTAAAGGTCTCATCATAACCCTATCCCTCTTTCTAGGAGAATCCTCTAGCCACAAATCTCACTTTGTACTAATCAATATTGGCATCCATTGCATGCTTAATCATGTATATTCATTTGAAGGTTATCATTGACTTCCCTTCAAGTCTCAGTGCATTTTTTTGTACATCATTCTTCATAATGGATTGGTACTCCTCCATCATAGCATCTCTTTGAACTTATTGGCTAGTTGCTTCCTCATAGTTTGAAGGTTAAGAATCAATGGGATGAGTCTTTAGAGTTGCGTATCTAGAATACCTCTTAGGTATATTACTTTCCTTGAAGGTTCCACATGGAGTTGCATGTCCTTCTACTTCCTGCAAGTTGGATCTAAGCCATGTTGTGCTTTTCTTTATTTCAGGAATAATAATTGGATCCACCAGATCATTGGGCCATTCTAGCTCTTATTGATGATCTATGGGATGTTTTGTAGGTTTGAAAGGACCTAAGCCTTCCTCCTTGGGAGCTTCATGTTCTTCGTTTTCATCATCAGTTTCCATGTGAACTTTGGACTTCCAATAGGCAACACTTTCATTAAAGGTAACGTCCCTACTGACTTCAATCTATCACAATTCTAGAACATAAATCCTATAGTCCTTCGATGACTCGCTATATCCAAAAAAAAATTCCTTTATTTCCTTAACAGTATAGTTTCATCCTCTTCTCCTTAGGTACATGAATGTAAATTAGGCAACCAAATATTCTCAAATGCCCAACCTCTAGCTTTTGGCCAGTGAATTCTTCTTCGGGAGTCATATCTTGCAATATTCGATGAGGACTTATATTTTGAACATACGATTACTATCAAGGATGCTTCTCCCCATAAAAATATAGAAAACTCTTTATCATTAACCATTGCCTTAATATCTTCTTCAATGGACCTATTCTTTCTTTCAATAGTTCCATTTTGTTGGGGGTTGTAATGGACTATCAACTCCCTCTTAATCCCTACTTCTTTCCAGAAAACTATGAGCTCATTGGAAGTATATTCTCCATTATCTTATCTCAAAGTATTTATTTTATTCCTTATCAATTTCTTTACATAGGCCTTGAACTCTTGAAATTCATTGAAGACTTCATCCTTTTTCTTCATGAAGTAAATACATGCCTTGTGGGAGAAATCATCAATAAAGGTAGCATAGTATATGAATCCTCCTAGAGATTTTACTAGCATTGGACTGCATACATCAGAATAAATTAGATCCAATATTTCCTTGGACCTACTATCACTACTTGGAAAATATCTATTGACATTCTTTCCAAGTGTGCATCCTCTACATACTCCTTCATGCTCTACTTGCCATTCTAGAATAATGAAAACCATATGATTCAACGTTGGCAGATCTTTGTAGTGAGTGTGAGCATATATTCTATGCCATGGTTCACATAGATTAATATCATTATGCAATAATGCTTGAGTTGGTTGTACCTAGAGTTTATACAACCCTCCTTTACAAACTCCAATTATTCTAGTAGAATCTATACTTGAGCCCATGGATCATACAAGGACTTGGCCATCAACAGATGCTACTTTATCTCCTTTATATTTCAAACATGAAATAGAAACCAAATTATTTTCAAACCTAGTATGTACAATATGTTTCTTAAATGAATGTTTCCATTACATTCCCACTCAATTGACGTTGACCCAACACCTTTGACTGCGTAACAGTTGTTACCTCCAAGTTCTACTTTTTGTGAAGATTTCTACCAAATTTCTGAGATTGTCACAAGATCTTGTCATATGTCTGGAGGCACCATTATCTAACAACCACATATCACTACTATTTGCAATAGAACCTGCAAGAGCAGAGAAAAATAAGAAATCTTTGTTACCTAGATTTCCATTCTTAGATTTCTTTGAATTTTCTTCATGATCAGTGTTTGTTGTGGAAGCATGTTGTTTTCCCTCCCTTTTTCTATCATTTAATCCTTCAAGACATATATTTCTGTAGTGACCAAATTTGTGACAATGATAGCATTGGATATTTGACATATCTTTCTTTTCTTTGAGGAGCAGGTCTTCTAACTACATTTCTTCTTTGGAAACCAAACTTATTTCTTCCTCCATCCTTCTTGGAATGGGCTGAAAATGCTTGGGAGTCACCTTATTTAGGTCCTTGAATTCTTCCTTTTGATACAAGTTTAGATTCTTCTTGAGTACATGAGGTCCATTGTTCTTCAAAACTTGGAATCTTTTCTCTACCACAAATGCTAGATGCAAATGATTCAGGAAAACCATTAAGTGTTGTAGTCACAAGTTCTTTATCATAAATAATTTCATCAGTTTGTTGAATTTGATCTCTTAGTTAAGAGATCCTCATGAAATATGAGGCCACATTATCATTTCTTTTCATTTTAACATCATGAATCTCATTCTCTGACAAATTTTGTTGATGGTATATCATCCAACCAGGGCATCATATATCTTCTTCGAAGTGTCAAGATTTGAGACATGTGGAATCAAATGATCTCTGATAAACTCCACAATAATACTCATGGTTGTGATGTCATCCTTATTATATTTTTTTCCCATCCTTTTTATATTTTTTCCGTTAACTATTTGTAGGTTCAATACACTTGCCCTTCACAAGATCCAAAACATAAATATGTGCACGAATGAGGTCAATCCTTGTCTTCCAAGCCCTGAAATATATAGCTCCTTCCAATTTTTTCTTTTGTTGGAAATAATACTGAGGGGGGGGGGAATCAGTATTATCTAGCAATTTACCAAATCTTCCTTATTTGGTCTTTTGAAATATTCTTGCATATCAGTACCATAAAACAATGAGCATGAATAAAGAAAATAGACAGTCACACCAAAGAACACAAGATGTAAGGTGGAAACCCAATGCGGGAGAAAAACCACCTGCTGCAATAATGTCTCTATCTTCTTTCAAGAAATTCTTTTTACAATGATTTTGTACTGGTGCAGTCCTTTACCAGCACGCAGGCTGCAACCTGCAAAGAGCTACAACTCTTTCTCGTTTTCCAGACTTCTCCTGGAAGGGAGCTACAACCCCCTACTTCTTTTTCAAAATGATCAACAAGTATACAACAGATACAGTCTATTACAGATATCAGATCAGTAATTACAGAAACAACCCAGAACACCTTATGAACAGAAATATACAGTTAACAGATCATCTTGAGACAGGGACGCATATTTTCTTTCTGTGGCCTGCGACTGGACGCAGTATACCTTATGCTGTTCTGCGTGCAGACGCACTGTTACTTTTGCTTGTCTGCGACCGACGCACACATCAACACTATCGCGCCGCGTCTTTTGCTTCAGAGACGCACCCAATACCACAGACGCGCCGCGTCCTTCGCTTCAGAGACGCACCTGATCCTTTACTGTACTGCGTCCCGGCGCACTTTCCCTTCACTGAATCTGCGTCCCTTTAGATATAGAAGATAAGAGGACTTCAGAACCAACCCAAACACTCAGATCCACAGATCTGATCATGCGCCATATAGATCGTAGTCCATTAGAAGATTTACCCTTAAAGATATGGACTAGATCACACCAAGAGATGATCAACCAAGATGATGCTTAATCCAAATGAACTCCTTTGCTTTATATAGGCAAGCTTCTCCCCAAAGCGTGGAACAATACCACGAGCCGACACCATAGAAACACGCAACCGTCGGCTAGATACCATACAAGAAGCCCCCACGAGCTTTTCTCTACCTTGAAATGTGTGCACTGGGCGGACGCACCTTCTGAACGGCTGGCCAGCGTCCCTGGACGCGGGTTCTGTATGGAATACCTGCGGGGACGCACTTGCTGAACAAAATTTCCTGCGTCCTTCTTGATTTACCATCTGAAAGAGTTTGCCATCAAGTACAACACCTGAATCATAATGCCAACAAACTCCCCCTTTGGACTTGATGGCAACCACATAATCTTCAGCTTCATCATTCTCCCCCTTTGACATCAAGAGCAAAGGGTATGCTCCCCCTATGCTCATGCTTCTCCAGATTTGTAACCAGAAATCCATCATGAAGGAGACAGAGACATATTGCAGCTATTTCCAAGATCTCTTTCTCCATAATGCCAACAATGCATTATGTGCTCCCCCTGAGCCTATACCATCAATAGGAAGATGGTCAACAGTGAGATGATGCATCAACAACCCCCAGCTTTTGCCTGAGGTATTCAAAAGTGTCCCTGGGCAACGGTTTGGTGAAAATATCAGCAACTTGTTCCTTAGAAGGAACATACTCCAACTTGACCTTCTGTTCAAGTACTTGTTCCCGGAGAAAATGGTACTTGATTGGTATGTGCTTGGTTTTTGAATGCATAACCGGATTCTTTGAGATGCTGATTGCACTTGTGTTGTCACATAAGATAGGAATAGGAGGTGTACAAGTGATTTGATAATCCTGCAAAGTCTGCATCATCCAAAGAAGTTGGGTGCAACAAGATGCAGCCGCAACATATTCCGCTTCAGCTGTAGACAAGGCAATTGAACTCTGTTTCTTGCTGAACCAAGATACCAGTCTAGAACCCATAAAGAATGCACCACCACTTGTGCTTTTCCTGTCATCCACGCTTCCGGCCCAATCTGCATCTGTATAAGCATGAAGAGTGAGATCTGTATCTCTAGGATACCATAGGCCATAATTTTGAGTCCCTTGAAGATATTTGAAGATTCTCTTTACTGCTTGAAGATGAGTCTCCTTTGGATTTGCCTGAAACCTTCCAACTATTCCAACTGCATGCATGATGTCTAGTCGGGTACCTGTCAAATATAGTAGACTTCCAATCATAGATCTGTAGGTTGGTTGATGAACTGCTGCAGATTCGTCATTTGCACTGAGACTACATCCTGTAACCATGGGTGTACATACTGGTTTTGCATTTTCCATGCCATATTTCTTCAAAATCTGCTTGAGATACTTGGTTTGAGATAAAAGGATTCCTCCTTTCTTTTGTTGGATTTGCAAACCAAGAAAGTATGTCAGTTCTCCTAGCAAGGACATCTCAAATTCTTTCTGCATGACTGAGGCAAAGCTTTGACTCATAGCTTCTTCATTACTGCCAAAAATAATGTCATCTACATACACAACAAGTATTAGTAATTTGTCATTTTCAACTTTTATATAAAGATTGCTATCTGCTGAACCTTTTGAAAAACCTTGTTGATGAAGATATTTGTCCAACCGGTAGTACCAAGCCCTTGGAGCTTGTTTGAGACCATAGAGAGCCTTTTTTAATCGGCATACAAGATTTGGATCGTTTCCAAGAATGAAACCATCTGGCTGTTCAATGTATACTTCTTCATCCAAGTCTCCATTCAGAAAAGCTGATTTCACATCCATTTGAAATACTTTGAAGTTCTGACAACTTGAGAGAGCAAGAAACATTCGGATGGCCTCAAGTCTTGCAACAGGAGCAAAAGTTTCTTCAAAGTCTATTCCTTCTTGCTGTGCATACCCTTTACAAACAAGTCTGGCTTTGTTTCTAATTACTTCTCCATTTTCATTCAATTTATTTTTGAAAACCCATTTTGTTCCGATAACATTCTTATCCTTTGGTCTAGGAACCAGCTCCCAAGTATTGTTCTTTTCGATTTGCTCAAGTTCTTCATCCATTGCTTTCACCCAACATTCATCTTTGCATGCTTCTTTCACATTTTGTGGTTCAGTGGAGGAGAGTAATGCCAAATAACTTGAAGCTTCTGCAACTGTTCTTCTAGTTTGTATACCTGCTTCCTTTTGTCCCATGATCTGAGATTCTGGATGGTTCTTTTGAACATATCTGGATGGAGTCTTTTCTTCTATTCTTGTTCTTTCTTCTGCTTCTTCGTGAGGTCCGTCTTGAAATTGTTCTTGCGGTTCTTCTTCTTCATCATTCTGTCTTTGAGGGTAGCTTTCATCTTCTTCAATGTCTTCACGATGTATTTGCCTAGGAATGTATCCTTTCTCATCAACCACTACATCAATGCTTTCAACAATTCTGCCAAGTCTTTTATTGTAGCATTTGTATGCTTTGCTATGTGGAGAGTAGCCAAGAAGAATTCCTTCATCTGCTCTAGGATCAAGTTTGCCAAGCTGCTCCTCAGTATTTTTGATATAGCATTTGCTCCCAAAGATTTTGAAGTGCTTTACTGAAGGAGTTTTACCACTCCAGAGCTCATGAGGAGTTTGAGTGTTGTTCACTCGGACATTTGTCTTGTTGAGAATAATAACTGCCGCATGTGCAGCTTCACCCCAGAAGGTTGCAGGAGTTCCTGATTCATCAAGCATAGCACGAGCCATTTGCTGGACTGTTCTGTTCATTCTTTCCACTACTCCATTTTGCTGAGGAGTTCTAGCTGTAGAAAATTCTCTCCTTATTCCATGTTCATCACAGAAATCGAAAAATTCATTTGAAGTAAATTCTCCACCTCTGTCGGATCTGAGGCACTTAATCTTGTGACCTGATTCATTTTCAGCCAAGGCTTTGAAGGATTTGAATTTTTCGAAAGCTTCATCTTTGTGCTTCATAAGTCCTAACCAAACAAACCTGGAGAAATCGTCAATAAATAATATCAAGTATTCCTCTCCTCTAGGTGTTCTTTTTCTGAATGGTCCACATACATCTGTATGTACTAGCTCAAGGGGCATACTGGCTGATCCTTCTTTCTCTGGAAAGTTAGTTCTAGTCTGTTTTCCAAACTGACATGATCTGCACATGGTGTTGTCAGGAATTTTGATATCTGGAAGATCGCGAACTGCCTGATATTTGCAAGCTTTCCTTATTTGTGAGAAGCTTAGATGTCCCAATCTTCGATGCCATAACCAGTGCTCTTCATCCTTGCTTAAATAGCATTGTTGTTGTTCTTCATCAAAAATGTATAGATTATTTGAAGTTCTTTTTCCTTTGAGAACTGTTTTACCTGTATCAAGATCACGAACAAGACATCCATTTGATCTGAATATAACCTCGGTTCTTTGATCACACATCTGGCTTACACTTAGAAGATTATGCTTTAGTCCATCAACAAACAAAACATTTCCAGCCTTAACATCTTCTTTTAAAGGAGCAATACCTTTTCCTTTTATAGTTGCAGGAGTATCATTTCCAAAAGAGACTTTCTTTCCCTTTTCTAAATTAGAATAAGATTCAAGTTTTTCTTTATCACCTGTCATGTGCTTTGAACATCCACTGTCAATGTACCATAGATTTTCTTGTCCTTCTGCATAGAATGCTATCCCACATCTTTCTGTTTGAGGTTCCTTTATTTTCCATGTTTTGGTGCCTGAGGTTTGTTCCCTTTTTTGTTCTTGTACCTTTCTTTCCGGAAACCTGCTTCTACATTCAACATCTTCATGTCCAAAATTATTGCAAATAGAGCATTCAACTTCATTTTCAAGAGCTGAAAAATTGTTATAGGTCCTTTTTGTATTCCCTGTCATGCTTCTTTGTTTTTGAGCTTCCCTAGTCATGATTGTTTTATACGCAACACATTGGGCTGCTTTGTGACCAAAGTTATGGCAAGAAAAGCATTGTCCATTGAAGAAGTTTCTGCGATTATTGAATCTACCAGCCGACTGATTGTAATTTCTATTTTCATCTATTCTTGAACCAAATTGAGAAGGTTTTACCTGTGGCTGGTTGTGGCTTTTGTTCACCCTTAAGCTGGATTGCCCCTGATAGTTTGAAGTTTGTCCCTGCTTTACCTGATGATCTTCCTTGTGTTCTTGCTCATTTCTTCTTGCTGCATCAAGATAACTTTTTGAAGTGGAGGCTTGAGAAGTTTCTCCATTGTAGCCCAGACCTGTCTTATTTAGAGGAGATCGCTGCACACTGATAATCTCATTCAACGTTTCAGATCCTTTGACAAACTTGAGATTAATAGTTTTTGTTTTCTCAATTTCTTTTCTAAGACCAACAATTTCACCTTCTAATTTTTCAAGATGTTTTTCCTTTTCATCAATCTGAAATTGTAGAGTATCAATAATCATGTTCTTTTCTTCTATACATCTCTTGAGTCTAGTAATTTCATCATAAAGGTTATCCACATCTATAGCATCCTCATAATTATCATCTTCAAATGCCATTAACAATCTATATTTGTTACCTTGTTCATCTTCATCACTGTTTGATAAGCCATCGCTATCTTCATGGGTGTAGTAGCTTTTCTTATTTGTACCCTGTTTCTTGTTCCATCTAACTGGTTCCTTTCCTTTATCCTTATAAGAGCATTTTGCAGCATAATGACCTACTCTTCCACAAGCAAAACATTTGAAAGGTAGCTTACCTCTGAACCTTCCAGAACCCCTTTGAAGATTTCTGACAAAGTTTGATTCTTCTTCCTCTTCTTCTGGAACATGACATGCTTCATAGTGATCTTCTTTGCCTGATGCTTTAAAAGCAGCTTCCCTTCTGTCTGATGGACCTCCCTTTCTCATTTCATAAGCAGTTAGAATTCCATGCAGCTGAGACATAGTGAGAACACGGAGATTTTCCTTTTCTTCTACTGCAGATACTTTAGATTCAAACTTGGGAGATAAAGATCTTAGAATCTTTTGAACTACTATAGTCTCTTTTATTTCTTCACCCAAATTTTTCATACAATTAACAATCTCATCTACTCGAAGAAAATAATTAGCCACACTTTCATCATTATACATCTTGAGAGTCTCATATTGAATCCTGAGATTTTGAAGTTTAGCTTCTTTTACCTGTTCATCTCCTTCATAGCTAGTGATCATTTTGTCCCATATCTCTTTTGCTGATTTGAAGTGCATGACCTTCATGAACTCTGTTTGAGATATACTTCCTAATAGAGTACTGACTGCTTTTGCATTTGTTTCATACTGCTTTTTCTCAGCTGGATCTGTAGGAGTAACTGAAGGAAAGGCATAGCCTGATTCTACAATGTTCCAAACTTCTGTACCAAGAGATTGAAGATATGCAGTAACTCTTACCTTCCAATAATTGAAGTTTGTTCCATCGAAGACGGGTGGCCTGATTGATGCTTCTCTCTCGTAGTTGCTCATGATGAACGATCTACCTTCAAGCGATCAAGCTGTTCTGAAGGACCTGCTCTGATACCAATTGTTGGAAATAATACTGAGGGGGGGGGAATCAGTATTATCTAGCAATTTACCAAATCTTCCTTATTTGGTCTTTTGAAATATTCTTGCATATCAGTACCATAAAACAATGAGCATGAATAAAGAAAATAGACAGTCACACCAAAGAACACAAGATGTAAGGTGGAAACCCAATGCGGGAGAAAAACCACCTGCTGCAATAATGTCTCTATCTTCTTTCAAGAAATTCTTTTTACAATGATTTTGTACTGGTGCAGTCCTTTACCAGCACGCAGGCTGCAACCTGCAAAGAGCTACAACTCTTTCTCGTTTTCCAGACTTCTCCTGGAAGGGAGCTACAACCCCCTACTTCTTTTTCAAAATGATCAACAAGTATACAACAGATACAGTCTATTACAGATATCAGATCAGTAATTACAGAAACAACCCAGAACACCTTATGAACAGAAATATACAGTTAACAGATCATCTTGAGACAGGGACGCATATTTTCTTTCTGTGGCCTGCGACTGGACGCAGTATACCTTATGCTGTTCTGCGTGCAGACGCACTGTTACTTTTGCTTGTCTGCGACCGACGCACACATCAACACTATCGCGCCGCGTCTTTTGCTTCAGAGACGCACCCAATACCACAGACGCGCCGCGTCCTTCGCTTCAGAGACGCACCTGATCCTTTACTGTACTGCGTCCCGGCGCACTTTCCCTTCACTGAATCTGCGTCCCTTTAGATATAGAAGATAAGAGGACTTCAGAACCAACCCAAACACTCAGATCCACAGATCTGATCATGCGCCATATAGATCGTAGTCCATTAGAAGATTTACCCTTAAAGATATGGACTAGATCACACCAAGAGATGATCAACCAAGATGATGCTTAATCCAAATGAACTCCTTTGCTTTATATAGGCAAGCTTCTCCCCAAAGCGTGGAACAATACCACGAGCCGACACCATAGAAACACGCAACCGTCGGCTAGATACCATACAAGAAGCCCCCACGAGCTTTTCTCTACCTTGAAATGTGTGCACTGGGCGGACGCACCTTCTGAACGGCTGGCCAGCGTCCCTGGACGCGGGTTCTGTATGGAATACCTGCGGGGACGCACTTGCTGAACAAAATTTCCTGCGTCCTTCTTGATTTACCATCTGAAAGAGTTTGCCATCAAGTACAACACCTGAATCATAATGCCAACAAACTCCCCCTTTGGACTTGATGGCAACCACATAATCTTCAGCTTCATCATTCTCCCCCTTTGACATCAAGAGCAAAGGGTATGCTCCCCCTATGCTCATGCTTCTCCAGATTTGTAACCAGAAATCCATCATGAAGGAGACAGAGACATATTGCAGCTATTTCCAAGATCTCTTTCTCCATAATGCCAACAATGCATTATGTGCTCCCCCTGAGCCTATACCATCAATAGGAAGATGGTCAACAGTGAGATGATGCATCAACAACCCCCAGCTTTTGCCTGAGGTATTCAAAAGTGTCCCTGGGCAACGGTTTGGTGAAAATATCAGCAACTTGTTCCTTAGAAGGAACATACTCCAACTTGACCTTCTGTTCAAGTACTTGTTCCCGGAGAAAATGGTACTTGATTGGTATGTGCTTGGTTTTTGAATGCATAACCGGATTCTTTGAGATGCTGATTGCACTTGTGTTGTCACATAAGATAGGAATAGGAGGTGTACAAGTGATTTGATAATCCTGCAAAGTCTGCATCATCCAAAGAAGTTGGGTGCAACAAGATGCAGCCGCAACATATTCCGCTTCAGCTGTAGACAAGGCAATTGAACTCTGTTTCTTGCTGAACCAAGATACCAGTCTAGAACCCATAAAGAATGCACCACCACTTGTGCTTTTCCTGTCATCCACGCTTCCGGCCCAATCTGCATCTGTATAAGCATGAAGAGTGAGATCTGTATCTCTAGGATACCATAGGCCATAATTTTGAGTCCCTTGAAGATATTTGAAGATTCTCTTTACTGCTTGAAGATGAGTCTCCTTTGGATTTGCCTGAAACCTTCCAACTATTCCAACTGCATGCATGATGTCTAGTCGGGTACCTGTCAAATATAGTAGACTTCCAATCATAGATCTGTAGGTTGGTTGATGAACTGCTGCAGATTCGTCATTTGCACTGAGACTACATCCTGTAACCATGGGTGTACATACTGGTTTTGCATTTTCCATGCCATATTTCTTCAAAATCTGCTTGAGATACTTGGTTTGAGATAAAAGGATTCCTCCTTTCTTTTGTTGGATTTGCAAACCAAGAAAGTATGTCAGTTCTCCTAGCAAGGACATCTCAAATTCTTTCTGCATGACTGAGGCAAAGCTTTGACTCATAGCTTCTTCATTACTGCCAAAAATAATGTCATCTACATACACAACAAGTATTAGTAATTTGTCATTTTCAACTTTTATATAAAGATTGCTATCTGCTGAACCTTTTGAAAAACCTTGTTGATGAAGATATTTGTCCAACCGGTAGTACCAAGCCCTTGGAGCTTGTTTGAGACCATAGAGAGCCTTTTTTAATCGGCATACAAGATTTGGATCGTTTCCAAGAATGAAACCATCTGGCTGTTCAATGTATACTTCTTCATCCAAGTCTCCATTCAGAAAAGCTGATTTCACATCCATTTGAAATACTTTGAAGTTCTGACAACTTGAGAGAGCAAGAAACATTCGGATGGCCTCAAGTCTTGCAACAGGAGCAAAAGTTTCTTCAAAGTCTATTCCTTCTTGCTGTGCATACCCTTTACAAACAAGTCTGGCTTTGTTTCTAATTACTTCTCCATTTTCATTCAATTTATTTTTGAAAACCCATTTTGTTCCGATAACATTCTTATCCTTTGGTCTAGGAACCAGCTCCCAAGTATTGTTCTTTTCGATTTGCTCAAGTTCTTCATCCATTGCTTTCACCCAACATTCATCTTTGCATGCTTCTTTCACATTTTGTGGTTCAGTGGAGGAGAGTAATGCCAAATAACTTGAAGCTTCTGCAACTGTTCTTCTAGTTTGTATACCTGCTTCCTTTTGTCCCATGATCTGAGATTCTGGATGGTTCTTTTGAACATATCTGGATGGAGTCTTTTCTTCTATTCTTGTTCTTTCTTCTGCTTCTTCGTGAGGTCCGTCTTGAAATTGTTCTTGCGGTTCTTCTTCTTCATCATTCTGTCTTTGAGGGTAGCTTTCATCTTCTTCAATGTCTTCACGATGTATTTGCCTAGGAATGTATCCTTTCTCATCAACCACTACATCAATGCTTTCAACAATTCTGCCAAGTCTTTTATTGTAGCATTTGTATGCTTTGCTATGTGGAGAGTAGCCAAGAAGAATTCCTTCATCTGCTCTAGGATCAAGTTTGCCAAGCTGCTCCTCAGTATTTTTGATATAGCATTTGCTCCCAAAGATTTTGAAGTGCTTTACTGAAGGAGTTTTACCACTCCAGAGCTCATGAGGAGTTTGAGTGTTGTTCACTCGGACATTTGTCTTGTTGAGAATAATAACTGCCGCATGTGCAGCTTCACCCCAGAAGGTTGCAGGAGTTCCTGATTCATCAAGCATAGCACGAGCCATTTGCTGGACTGTTCTGTTCATTCTTTCCACTACTCCATTTTGCTGAGGAGTTCTAGCTGTAGAAAATTCTCTCCTTATTCCATGTTCATCACAGAAATCGAAAAATTCATTTGAAGTAAATTCTCCACCTCTGTCGGATCTGAGGCACTTAATCTTGTGACCTGATTCATTTTCAGCCAAGGCTTTGAAGGATTTGAATTTTTCGAAAGCTTCATCTTTGTGCTTCATAAGTCCTAACCAAACAAACCTGGAGAAATCGTCAATAAATAATATCAAGTATTCCTCTCCTCTAGGTGTTCTTTTTCTGAATGGTCCACATACATCTGTATGTACTAGCTCAAGGGGCATACTGGCTGATCCTTCTTTCTCTGGAAAGTTAGTTCTAGTCTGTTTTCCAAACTGACATGATCTGCACATGGTGTTGTCAGGAATTTTGATATCTGGAAGATCGCGAACTGCCTGATATTTGCAAGCTTTCCTTATTTGTGAGAAGCTTAGATGTCCCAATCTTCGATGCCATAACCAGTGCTCTTCATCCTTGCTTAAATAGCATTGTTGTTGTTCTTCATCAAAAATGTATAGATTATTTGAAGTTCTTTTTCCTTTGAGAACTGTTTTACCTGTATCAAGATCACGAACAAGACATCCATTTGATCTGAATATAACCTCGGTTCTTTGATCACACATCTGGCTTACACTTAGAAGATTATGCTTTAGTCCATCAACAAACAAAACATTTCCAGCCTTAACATCTTCTTTTAAAGGAGCAATACCTTTTCCTTTTATAGTTGCAGGAGTATCATTTCCAAAAGAGACTTTCTTTCCCTTTTCTAAATTAGAATAAGATTCAAGTTTTTCTTTATCACCTGTCATGTGCTTTGAACATCCACTGTCAATGTACCATAGATTTTCTTGTCCTTCTGCATAGAATGCTATCCCACATCTTTCTGTTTGAGGTTCCTTTATTTTCCATGTTTTGGTGCCTGAGGTTTGTTCCCTTTTTTGTTCTTGTACCTTTCTTTCCGGAAACCTGCTTCTACATTCAACATCTTCATGTCCAAAATTATTGCAAATAGAGCATTCAACTTCATTTTCAAGAGCTGAAAAATTGTTATAGGTCCTTTTTGTATTCCCTGTCATGCTTCTTTGTTTTTGAGCTTCCCTAGTCATGATTGTTTTATACGCAACACATTGGGCTGCTTTGTGACCAAAGTTATGGCAAGAAAAGCATTGTCCATTGAAGAAGTTTCTGCGATTATTGAATCTACCAGCCGACTGATTGTAATTTCTATTTTCATCTATTCTTGAACCAAATTGAGAAGGTTTTACCTGTGGCTGGTTGTGGCTTTTGTTCACCCTTAAGCTGGATTGCCCCTGATAGTTTGAAGTTTGTCCCTGCTTTACCTGATGATCTTCCTTGTGTTCTTGCTCATTTCTTCTTGCTGCATCAAGATAACTTTTTGAAGTGGAGGCTTGAGAAGTTTCTCCATTGTAGCCCAGACCTGTCTTATTTAGAGGAGATCGCTGCACACTGATAATCTCATTCAACGTTTCAGATCCTTTGACAAACTTGAGATTAATAGTTTTTGTTTTCTCAATTTCTTTTCTAAGACCAACAATTTCACCTTCTAATTTTTCAAGATGTTTTTCCTTTTCATCAATCTGAAATTGTAGAGTATCAATAATCATGTTCTTTTCTTCTATACATCTCTTGAGTCTAGTAATTTCATCATAAAGGTTATCCACATCTATAGCATCCTCATAATTATCATCTTCAAATGCCATTAACAATCTATATTTGTTACCTTGTTCATCTTCATCACTGTTTGATAAGCCATCGCTATCTTCATGGGTGTAGTAGCTTTTCTTATTTGTACCCTGTTTCTTGTTCCATCTAACTGGTTCCTTTCCTTTATCCTTATAAGAGCATTTTGCAGCATAATGACCTACTCTTCCACAAGCAAAACATTTGAAAGGTAGCTTACCTCTGAACCTTCCAGAACCCCTTTGAAGATTTCTGACAAAGTTTGATTCTTCTTCCTCTTCTTCTGGAACATGACATGCTTCATAGTGATCTTCTTTGCCTGATGCTTTAAAAGCAGCTTCCCTTCTGTCTGATGGACCTCCCTTTCTCATTTCATAAGCAGTTAGAATTCCATGCAGCTGAGACATAGTGAGAACACGGAGATTTTCCTTTTCTTCTACTGCAGATACTTTAGATTCAAACTTGGGAGATAAAGATCTTAGAATCTTTTGAACTACTATAGTCTCTTTTATTTCTTCACCCAAATTTTTCATACAATTAACAATCTCATCTACTCGAAGAAAATAATTAGCCACACTTTCATCATTATACATCTTGAGAGTCTCATATTGAATCCTGAGAGTTTGAAGTTTAGCTTCTTTTACCTGTTCATCTCCTTCATAGCTAGTGATCATTTTGTCCCATATCTCTTTTGCTGATTTGAAGTGCATGACCTTCATGAACTCTGTTTGAGATATACTTCCTAATAGAGTACTGACTGCTTTTGCATTTGTTTCATACTGCTTTTTCTCAGCTGGATCTGTAGGAGTAACTGAAGGAAAGGCATAGCCTGATTCTACAATGTTCCAAACTTCTGTACCAAGAGATTGAAGATATGCAGTAACTCTTACCTTCCAATAATTGAAGTTTGTTCCATCGAAGACGGGTGGCCTGATTGATGCTTCTCTCTCGTAGTTGCTCATGATGAACGATCTACCTTCAAGCGATCAAGCTGTTCTGAAGGACCTGCTCTGATACCAATTGTTGGAAATAATACTGAGGGGGGGGGAATCAGTATTATCTAGCAATTTACCAAATCTTCCTTATTTGGTCTTTTGAAATATTCTTGCATATCAGTACCATAAAACAATGAGCATGAATAAAGAAAATAGACAGTCACACCAAAGAACACAAGATGTAAGGTGGAAACCCAATGCGGGAGAAAAACCACCTGCTGCAATAATGTCTCTATCTTCTTTCAAGAAATTCTTTTTACAATGATTTTGTACTGGTGCAGTCCTTTACCAGCACGCAGGCTGCAACCTGCAAAGAGCTACAACTCTTTCTCGTTTTCCAGACTTCTCCTGGAAGGGAGCTACAACCCCCTACTTCTTTTTCAAAATGATCAACAAGTATACAACAGATACAGTCTATTACAGATATCAGATCAGTAATTACAGAAACAACCCAGAACACCTTATGAACAGAAATATACAGTTAACAGATCATCTTGAGACAGGGACGCATATTTTCTTTCTGTGGCCTGCGACTGGACGCAGTATACCTTATGCTGTTCTGCGTGCAGACGCACTGTTACTTTTGCTTGTCTGCGACCGACGCACACATCAACACTATCGCGCCGCGTCTTTTGCTTCAGAGACGCACCCAATACCACAGACGCGCCGCGTCCTTCGCTTCAGAGACGCACCTGATCCTTTACTGTACTGCGTCCCGGCGCACTTTCCCTTCACTGAATCTGCGTCCCTTTAGATATAGAAGATAAGAGGACTTCAGAACCAACCCAAACACTCAGATCCACAGATCTGATCATGCGCCATATAGATCGTAGTCCATTAGAAGATTTACCCTTAAAGATATGGACTAGATCACACCAAGAGATGATCAACCAAGATGATGCTTAATCCAAATGAACTCCTTTGCTTTATATAGGCAAGCTTCTCCCCAAAGCGTGGAACAATACCACGAGCCGACACCATAGAAACACGCAACCGTCGGCTAGATACCATACAAGAAGCCCCCACGAGCTTTTCTCTACCTTGAAATGTGTGCACTGGGCGGACGCACCTTCTGAACGGCTGGCCAGCGTCCCTGGACGCGGGTTCTGTATGGAATACCTGCGGGGACGCACTTGCTGAACAAAATTTCCTGCGTCCTTCTTGATTTACCATCTGAAAGAGTTTGCCATCAAGTACAACACCTGAATCATAATGCCAACAAACTCCCCCTTTGGACTTGATGGCAACCACATAATCTTCAGCTTCATCATTCTCCCCCTTTGACATCAAGAGCAAAGGGTATGCTCCCCCTATGCTCATGCTTCTCCAGATTTGTAACCAGAAATCCATCATGAAGGAGACAGAGACATATTGCAGCTATTTCCAAGATCTCTTTCTCCATAATGCCAACAATGCATTATGTGCTCCCCCTGAGCCTATACCATCAATAGGAAGATGGTCAACAGTGAGATGATGCATCAACAACCCCCAGCTTTTGCCTGAGGTATTCAAAAGTGTCCCTGGGCAACGGTTTGGTGAAAATATCAGCAACTTGTTCCTTAGAAGGAACATACTCCAACTTGACCTTCTGTTCAAGTACTTGTTCCCGGAGAAAATGGTACTTGATTGGTATGTGCTTGGTTTTTGAATGCATAACCGGATTCTTTGAGATGCTGATTGCACTTGTGTTGTCACATAAGATAGGAATAGGAGGTGTACAAGTGATTTGATAATCCTGCAAAGTCTGCATCATCCAAAGAAGTTGGGTGCAACAAGATGCAGCCGCAACATATTCCGCTTCAGCTGTAGACAAGGCAATTGAACTCTGTTTCTTGCTGAACCAAGATACCAGTCTAGAACCCATAAAGAATGCACCACCACTTGTGCTTTTCCTGTCATCCACGCTTCCGGCCCAATCTGCATCTGTATAAGCATGAAGAGTGAGATCTGTATCTCTAGGATACCATAGGCCATAATTTTGAGTCCCTTGAAGATATTTGAAGATTCTCTTTACTGCTTGAAGATGAGTCTCCTTTGGATTTGCCTGAAACCTTCCAACTATTCCAACTGCATGCATGATGTCTAGTCGGGTACCTGTCAAATATAGTAGACTTCCAATCATAGATCTGTAGGTTGGTTGATGAACTGCTGCAGATTCGTCATTTGCACTGAGACTACATCCTGTAACCATGGGTGTACATACTGGTTTTGCATTTTCCATGCCATATTTCTTCAAAATCTGCTTGAGATACTTGGTTTGAGATAAAAGGATTCCTCCTTTCTTTTGTTGGATTTGCAAACCAAGAAAGTATGTCAGTTCTCCTAGCAAGGACATCTCAAATTCTTTCTGCATGACTGAGGCAAAGCTTTGACTCATAGCTTCTTCATTACTGCCAAAAATAATGTCATCTACATACACAACAAGTATTAGTAATTTGTCATTTTCAACTTTTATATAAAGATTGCTATCTGCTGAACCTTTTGAAAAACCTTGTTGATGAAGATATTTGTCCAACCGGTAGTACCAAGCCCTTGGAGCTTGTTTGAGACCATAGAGAGCCTTTTTTAATCGGCATACAAGATTTGGATCGTTTCCAAGAATGAAACCATCTGGCTGTTCAATGTATACTTCTTCATCCAAGTCTCCATTCAGAAAAGCTGATTTCACATCCATTTGAAATACTTTGAAGTTCTGACAACTTGAGAGAGCAAGAAACATTCGGATGGCCTCAAGTCTTGCAACAGGAGCAAAAGTTTCTTCAAAGTCTATTCCTTCTTGCTGTGCATACCCTTTACAAACAAGTCTGGCTTTGTTTCTAATTACTTCTCCATTTTCATTCAATTTATTTTTGAAAACCCATTTTGTTCCGATAACATTCTTATCCTTTGGTCTAGGAACCAGCTCCCAAGTATTGTTCTTTTCGATTTGCTCAAGTTCTTCATCCATTGCTTTCACCCAACATTCATCTTTGCATGCTTCTTTCACATTTTGTGGTTCAGTGGAGGAGAGTAATGCCAAATAACTTGAAGCTTCTGCAACTGTTCTTCTAGTTTGTATACCTGCTTCCTTTTGTCCCATGATCTGAGATTCTGGATGGTTCTTTTGAACATATCTGGATGGAGTCTTTTCTTCTATTCTTGTTCTTTCTTCTGCTTCTTCGTGAGGTCCGTCTTGAAATTGTTCTTGCGGTTCTTCTTCTTCATCATTCTGTCTTTGAGGGTAGCTTTCATCTTCTTCAATGTCTTCACGATGTATTTGCCTAGGAATGTATCCTTTCTCATCAACCACTACATCAATGCTTTCAACAATTCTGCCAAGTCTTTTATTGTAGCATTTGTATGCTTTGCTATGTGGAGAGTAGCCAAGAAGAATTCCTTCATCTGCTCTAGGATCAAGTTTGCCAAGCTGCTCCTCAGTATTTTTGATATAGCATTTGCTCCCAAAGATTTTGAAGTGCTTTACTGAAGGAGTTTTACCACTCCAGAGCTCATGAGGAGTTTGAGTGTTGTTCACTCGGACATTTGTCTTGTTGAGAATAATAACTGCCGCATGTGCAGCTTCACCCCAGAAGGTTGCAGGAGTTCCTGATTCATCAAGCATAGCACGAGCCATTTGCTGGACTGTTCTGTTCATTCTTTCCACTACTCCATTTTGCTGAGGAGTTCTAGCTGTAGAAAATTCTCTCCTTATTCCATGTTCATCACAGAAATCGAAAAATTCATTTGAAGTAAATTCTCCACCTCTGTCGGATCTGAGGCACTTAATCTTGTGACCTGATTCATTTTCAGCCAAGGCTTTGAAGGATTTGAATTTTTCGAAAGCTTCATCTTTGTGCTTCATAAGTCCTAACCAAACAAACCTGGAGAAATCGTCAATAAATAATATCAAGTATTCCTCTCCTCTAGGTGTTCTTTTTCTGAATGGTCCACATACATCTGTATGTACTAGCTCAAGGGGCATACTGGCTGATCCTTCTTTCTCTGGAAAGTTAGTTCTAGTCTGTTTTCCAAACTGACATGATCTGCACATGGTGTTGTCAGGAATTTTGATATCTGGAAGATCGCGAACTGCCTGATATTTGCAAGCTTTCCTTATTTGTGAGAAGCTTAGATGTCCCAATCTTCGATGCCATAACCAGTGCTCTTCATCCTTGCTTAAATAGCATTGTTGTTGTTCTTCATCAAAAATGTATAGATTATTTGAAGTTCTTTTTCCTTTGAGAACTGTTTTACCTGTATCAAGATCACGAACAAGACATCCATTTGATCTGAATATAACCTCGGTTCTTTGATCACACATCTGGCTTACACTTAGAAGATTATGCTTTAGTCCATCAACAAACAAAACATTTCCAGCCTTAACATCTTCTTTTAAAGGAGCAATACCTTTTCCTTTTATAGTTGCAGGAGTATCATTTCCAAAAGAGACTTTCTTTCCCTTTTCTAAATTAGAATAAGATTCAAGTTTTTCTTTATCACCTGTCATGTGCTTTGAACATCCACTGTCAATGTACCATAGATTTTCTTGTCCTTCTGCATAGAATGCTATCCCACATCTTTCTGTTTGAGGTTCCTTTATTTTCCATGTTTTGGTGCCTGAGGTTTGTTCCCTTTTTTGTTCTTGTACCTTTCTTTCCGGAAACCTGCTTCTACATTCAACATCTTCATGTCCAAAATTATTGCAAATAGAGCATTCAACTTCATTTTCAAGAGCTGAAAAATTGTTATAGGTCCTTTTTGTATTCCCTGTCATGCTTCTTTGTTTTTGAGCTTCCCTAGTCATGATTGTTTTATACGCAACACATTGGGCTGCTTTGTGACCAAAGTTATGGCAAGAAAAGCATTGTCCATTGAAGAAGTTTCTGCGATTATTGAATCTACCAGCCGACTGATTGTAATTTCTATTTTCATCTATTCTTGAACCAAATTGAGAAGGTTTTACCTGTGGCTGGTTGTGGCTTTTGTTCACCCTTAAGCTGGATTGCCCCTGATAGTTTGAAGTTTGTCCCTGCTTTACCTGATGATCTTCCTTGTGTTCTTGCTCATTTCTTCTTGCTGCATCAAGATAACTTTTTGAAGTGGAGGCTTGAGAAGTTTCTCCATTGTAGCCCAGACCTGTCTTATTTAGAGGAGATCGCTGCACACTGATAATCTCATTCAACGTTTCAGATCCTTTGACAAACTTGAGATTAATAGTTTTTGTTTTCTCAATTTCTTTTCTAAGACCAACAATTTCACCTTCTAATTTTTCAAGATGTTTTTCCTTTTCATCAATCTGAAATTGTAGAGTATCAATAATCATGTTCTTTTCTTCTATACATCTCTTGAGTCTAGTAATTTCATCATAAAGGTTATCCACATCTATAGCATCCTCATAATTATCATCTTCAAATGCCATTAACAATCTATATTTGTTACCTTGTTCATCTTCATCACTGTTTGATAAGCCATCGCTATCTTCATGGGTGTAGTAGCTTTTCTTATTTGTACCCTGTTTCTTGTTCCATCTAACTGGTTCCTTTCCTTTATCCTTATAAGAGCATTTTGCAGCATAATGACCTACTCTTCCACAAGCAAAACATTTGAAAGGTAGCTTACCTCTGAACCTTCCAGAACCCCTTTGAAGATTTCTGACAAAGTTTGATTCTTCTTCCTCTTCTTCTGGAACATGACATGCTTCATAGTGATCTTCTTTGCCTGATGCTTTAAAAGCAGCTTCCCTTCTGTCTGATGGACCTCCCTTTCTCATTTCATAAGCAGTTAGAATTCCATGCAGCTGAGACATAGTGAGAACACGGAGATTTTCCTTTTCTTCTACTGCAGATACTTTAGATTCAAACTTGGGAGATAAAGATCTTAGAATCTTTTGAACTACTATAGTCTCTTTTATTTCTTCACCCAAATTTTTCATACAATTAACAATCTCATCTACTCGAAGAAAATAATTAGCCACACTTTCATCATTATACATCTTGAGAGTCTCATATTGAATCCTGAGAGTTTGAAGTTTAGCTTCTTTTACCTGTTCATCTCCTTCATAGCTAGTGATCATTTTGTCCCATATCTCTTTTGCTGATTTGAAGTGCATGACCTTCATGAACTCTGTTTGAGATATACTTCCTAATAGAGTACTGACTGCTTTTGCATTTGTTTCATACTGCTTTTTCTCAGCTGGATCTGTAGGAGTAACTGAAGGAAAGGCATAGCCTGATTCTACAATGTTCCAAACTTCTGTACCAAGAGATTGAAGATATGCAGTAACTCTTACCTTCCAATAATTGAAGTTTGTTCCATCGAAGACGGGTGGCCTGATTGATGCTTCTCTCTCGTAGTTGCTCATGATGAACGATCTACCTTCAAGCGATCAAGTTGTTCTGAAGGACCTGCTCTGATACCAATTGTTGGAAATAATACTGAGGGGGGGGGGAATCAGTATTATCTAGCAATTTACCAAATCTTCCTTATTTGGTCTTTTGAAATATTCTTGCATATCAGTACCATAAAACAATGAGCATGAATAAAGAAAATAGACAGTCACACCAAAGAACACAAGATGTAAGGTGGAAACCCAATGCGGGAGAAAAACCACCTGCTGCAATAATGTCTCTATCTTCTTTCAAGAAATTCTTTTTACAATGATTTTGTACTGGTGCAGTCCTTTACCAGCACGCAGGCTGCAACCTGCAAAGAGCTACAACTCTTTCTCGTTTTCCAGACTTCTCCTGGAAGGGAGCTACAACCCCCTACTTCTTTTTCAAAATGATCAACAAGTATACAACAGATACAGTCTATTACAGATATCAGATCAGTAATTACAGAAACAACCCAGAACACCTTATGAACAGAAATATACAGTTAACAGATCATCTTGAGACAGGGACGCATATTTTCTTTCTGTGGCCTGCGACTGGACGCAGTATACCTTATGCTGTTCTGCGTGCAGACGCACTGTTACTTTTGCTTGTCTGCGACCGACGCACACATCAACACTATCGCGCCGCGTCTTTTGCTTCAGAGACGCACCCAATACCACAGACGCGCCGCGTCCTTCGCTTCAGAGACGCACCTGATCCTTTACTGTACTGCGTCCCGGCGCACTTTCCCTTCACTGAATCTGCGTCCCTTTAGATATAGAAGATAAGAGGACTTCAGAACCAACCCAAACACTCAGATCCACAGATCTGATCATGCGCCATATAGATCGTAGTCCATTAGAAGATTTACCCTTAAAGATATGGACTAGATCACACCAAGAGATGATCAACCAAGATGATGCTTAATCCAAATGAACTCCTTTGCTTTATATAGGCAAGCTTCTCCCCAAAGCGTGGAACAATACCACGAGCCGACACCATAGAAACACGCAACCGTCGGCTAGATACCATACAAGAAGCCCCCACGAGCTTTTCTCTACCTTGAAATGTGTGCACTGGGCGGACGCACCTTCTGAACGGCTGGCCAGCGTCCCTGGACGCGGGTTCTGTATGGAATACCTGCGGGGACGCACTTGCTGAACAAAATTTCCTGCGTCCTTCTTGATTTACCATCTGAAAGAGTTTGCCATCAAGTACAACACCTGAATCATAATGCCAACATCTTTGTCTTCATAGATGAACCCATGGTCATAGATAGACAATCAAATTTCAGATGTAGGTCTCTTCAAGAGAGATCTTAATGCCCTTTCGTTCACTAAAGCTCTGGCACCATGTTGATTTTTTTACTTTCAATGATGTAGATATTATTTTAGCACGTTAATATATCATTAAGAAATTATGCTTTAGGAATTAAACCATAAAGGTAGTAGGATAGTAGAGATCACAATGCACAAAGATAACACAATATTTACCTTGGGAAAACCCACTTGGGGGGAAACCCAACAACCCTTTCCTTAGAGAAATTATTTAGTTCAATAAGAGATACATCTAATTCTTCAAGGCATATACAAAGTAAAATTTACCAACAATACAACCGTGGTCAAACTTCCTTCTTGTCAAGTCACAAAGCTTCCCAAACAACTTAGCCATTTCTAATTTTCCTAGGCCAAAATTTGGCCTTCTTCTGTGCCCAGAAATTCATACCTGCTACCGAGAAACTTCACTTGTGAAAGGTTGCAAAGAGAGGGTTTCACATATGTGAGATAGAGAGAGAAAGAATGCTTGATATGTCTTCGTCCTTCTTGTCTTCTTCTCCTTCCATGAATTCCTAGAAGATATCTTGTTTTTTTGTGATCTGAATTTTTACTTGTGGAGGAGGATGAGTGGAGTATATAGTGTTTTGCATGGTTGTGTTGTAACATATTCATGTCAAAGTGACACACTACAAAAAAATTGAGCTTTTCCAGAAATATTAATGAGTCTTAGTATTGCAACAAGAATTTTGCAACTCCCAAGGCTGCCAACTTTAATTATCAACTCAGGGTTCATACAAACATAAGAGGTGGCAATGTTGTATGCACAGTAGGCTAAGTTCTACTCAATTTATTCTGAAGAAATGGACCAAAACAAGGTATACAGAGACCACTCTATCAATTGAGTCTAGATTTGCAAGAAAAGAAGATTGCATAAAGGAAGTTATAATATACTTGCAGGAATGGAAATGTTAATCTATTTGTAGAAATGGAAATGTTACTCTACTTTGTAGAAATGTAAAGAGTAACCTACTTGCATAAATGTAAATGCTACTCTACTTGCATAAATGTAAAGGCTACTCTACTTGAAAATTTAAGCATTAACCTACTTGCATAATGTAAACATTAATCTACTTGCAAAATGTAAACGTTGCATCAAAGGGAAAACCTAGTCTATGTATAAGAAATAACAATGCTTGAAATGAAACCCCATCTTAGAAAGCATAAAATAGAGAAGGAAAACCTAATCTTACTTGCACAAAATAAATATCATGAAATCAACACTCAATCAGAACATCCAAAAGAGATGATATCCTAGTGAAAAATTTCATTAAGTGCTTCATATATTGTTCATGTAAATCATCGTTATATCATTTAATTCATGAACTTATTTAGTAAACCTAATTGCAGAGGTGACTTGCAGTGGTGAAGAGACAAGTCCTAATTGGTCTCTAATCTTCCTCAATCATGGTTTCAAGGCCTAAGGGACACTATGAAGGGCTAGGAGGAAAAAATCAATCTTTAAGGATAATTTAGGTCAAGTTTGGAGAGCTTCTACATGGTGCTACAAGATGCTACATGGTTGCTACAAGGTGCTACAGGATTGCCCTATTTTCCTAGTAGATTGAATATGTGACCATTCTAAGGGATAAAAAGGTGATTAAGGGTAAGGGAAGGTGGAATAAGGTTGGATGAGGCCCTTGTCAAGATAAGTACCCCTTAGGGGCCCATCTTGGACAAGGAGAAATGCACACAATGGCCTTCAACAAACTAGAAATGAAATCTCAGTGAACAGTGGTTTTGAAGGAGTTGTTTAGGAAGGAAAAAAGGATGTTATGGTATTATGAGAGGTGGAAATGACAATGCTATACCCTGAAATCCAACAATAGCACCTGCACACCACAAAATTTACTTAATCTTGCCAAACATCTAGAGTTTACTAACATTGTAAATTGCAGAAAATTGAAATAAAAGGAAAGGATGAGTTAAACTATATTCAGGATCTTCTGACTTCATGCAAAATGAAACCTATCTTTTATGTTTGCCAATACATGGCTCACAACCATATTTCCCAAGAAAGATGATTAGTGAGTCTGCAAAGGAAACTTTTCATGTAAACAAAACTTGAAAAAAGGAAATATTGCTAATCCTATGTACATAAAAGAAAGATGTTGAATAAATTGTACAAACAAGAGAGGCTAGAGTGCCTGGGTTGGGCCCTAACCCAAGGGAACTTGACCCCCTAAAACACACTCATATTTAAATAAATAATGGACTTCTCATTGATCTCAACAAGTGTTCAAGTACATGGAATGAAAATGACAAGTAAAATATCTTTGACATAGTAGTCATTGTTCTTCTCTAAAAATTTGAATCCCATTGAGCCCTTGGGATTCTTTATTTATACAAAAATGGTTGACAGGCAACCTCCTTGTAAGGATTGTTTCTTCCCTTCGGAATCCCTAAAAAGGTGGATCTAGCTCCCTAAGATCCTCGCCATATTTGAGTGCATCAGTTGTTAGAAGATCCTTGAACTATGGGTGAGTAAATACAAGGAGAAAGTCGAGTTGTATGTGAGTAAATGCAGGGGAAAATCCTCCTACTCTTATCCAACTACCTCCAACACATTTCTACATAGTAAATGCACCCTTTTCTTGCACATTAATCATGTTAGGCCACAAGATGATTTCAATTCGACCGAGGAGACGATCGGAGCTCTGAGGCGATTTCAAAAAACTCCTCCCGCGCTTGCCTGGTTCTGCTACCCAGGCCCTGCCTGGAAGGGCTGCCGCCGGCCCGCTGCCCTTCTCTCTCCTGCGCGCTCTGCATTCACCCTCGGGCCTCCTGCTCGGTCCTGCGCTGGGGCCCATTCCTCTGCTCCCGTCCCTTTTGAGCTGGCTTCTCAGTCTTGAATGGCTGGGAACGCCCCCCCCCCCTCCAGATCCAGAGAACCACGAAGAACTGTTCGCTTCATTGATCCCTGACAATGCTTCTACAAGAACTCGTCCCTCTGTCTCTAAGTTTGTCAAGAAACTGGATGAAATCCCTGAGGTTTCTCTCCCTCCATCCTTGCCAAGGAAATCAGCAATCACCCTCGCTGAAAGAGGTCTCGTAGGACAGTTCACTGGCCTTTGGCCTTCTCCAAGATCAGTTCAAAAATGGGTGGAGCGCAACTGGAACGCAATGACCCAAGGGAAAATAGCCATCAGATTTTGTGGAAGGGGCTATTACACATTTATCTTTGAAACAAAAGAGGACAGGAATCTCATATTCAGAAACGGCCCTTACTTTATGGATTCAAGAGGCCTCTATCTGAACAGATGGACACCAGACTTCGATCCGGAAATGGACATCCCAAATGCAGTTCCGGTTTGGGTCCGCCTCCCACATCTGCCGCTCCATTGTTGGGGGGATGAATCAGTAAAGGCAATAGGGAACGCAGTCGGCAAGTACATCGACAGATCTGAGCCAAGGGAGAACATGCATGTGTGCGCCAGGATTTGCGTAGAATTAGATCTCGGGAAAGGCCCGCCGGAAGCCATCAAGATCAAGGTGGATAAATGGACGCACATCCAATAGCTGGACTATGAGCAACTACCCTTCAAATGCAAGGTATGTCACGAATATGGGCATTTTGCAAATAGATGTAGCAAGTAAAAAATAAATGAACCCATCGAAAATGAAGAATCTCCGGACGACCACTGGGAACAAGTAAAAAAGAAAAAATCCTCCTCTTATCAAGGGCCTAGCTCCAAGCCCTCCCCGGAAATCCTCCCCCCTCCCCCTCCTCCCCGCACTAGCTCAGTTCCCTCCTTTCCCCTCCACCTCCAACCCCTTTGAATCCCTGGAAGTTGAAGATCCCTCTTCCCCTCCCCCTTCCCCCCGAGACAACTCATTAGTTGTCATCTCCTCGCCCTCAATCCCTCTGTCCTCCCCTCCTCCAACAATAGAGAGAATACTCAACAGAAACAAACTGAAAGAAACCAGTCTCCCCTCAGATCCACCAAGAAAGGCAGGTAGAAAGTCAAATAAAGAACTTAGAGATGAGGCAGCTGCGAAAGAGATGGCTACTGGAGCACAACAACCAATGGACTCCTACCTAGACAGGAAAAAAGGAAGTGGGGAAAAAACAAAGGAGAGGAGCGGGACTCATCCAAAATCTGGTAAATGATGAATCTGGTCTCTTAGAACTGTAGGGGGATGGGTTCCTCCTCAAAAATAAATGCAGTCCATGACTTAATAAATCAGGAGCAGCCAGACTTCGTCCTCATCCAGGAGACCAAAATATCAGACCAAGATTTCCAAAAACAAGCCAAAAGATTCAAAAATTTTGAAGGTTACTCAATAGGTTCAAAAGGTGCCTCAGGAGGCATAGGAACACTCTGGAACAAGAATAAATGGGATCACATCAACCTCCAATCTTGCAACTGGTGGATAAGAATAGAACTCAAAAACAAAGTCTCTCAAGAAGTCTTTAACATATACAACATCTACGCTCCAAACCATTATCGGGATAAAGCAACCTGTTGGGACTCATTATCCTTGGATTTACAGTCCTCTCATGACAGGAGCATAATTCTGGGAGGAGACTTGAATTTAATAAGAAATGTGGATGAAAAGCTTGGAGGAAACTTCCATGCGGATCCTTCAAGAGAGGCGCTGGAGGCTATAATCCAGACCTATAACCTCATTGACATACCCCCCTTCAACGGGAAATATACATGGAGTAACAAAAGAGCAGGCTGCCACAATATCAAAGAGAGGTTAGATAGATTTCTCGTGCAGGAAAGAATTGCAGCAAGCTTCTCTTCCATTAAGAGCAAAATTATTCAAGCTTCGGCATCTGATCACAAACCTGTGGTGATGAATATGGAAAAAGGGAGAAACTTGGGGCCTCTCCCCTTAAAATACAATAAAATATGGGATTTTAAAGAAGATTTTCATTCCCTCATACAAAAACAGTGGGCTAAGGAAGTATTGGGATCGCCTCATTACATCTAGGAATCCAAATTAAAATCCCTAAGAGCAGTGATTAAACAGTGGGCTAAGGAAAACGCAGCAAAGAGGAAAAAAGCAGATCTCTATACACAAATGGAGCAGTGGAATAAAGAAAAGGAGAACAACCAACTCACAAATGAAGATATAATCCATGAAAATGAAATGTATAGGGAGCTATATAGACAAAATAGAGCTGAGGAAGAGGAACAAAGGCAGAAATCGAGGTGCCTGTGGTTGAGGGCTGGAGATAAAAATACCTCTTTCTTCCATAAGAACATAAAGCTCAGGCGCGCCGGAAATCAGATAGATAAAATAGAGGCAGAAGGGAAAGAGTTCAGTAACCAAGAAGAAATTAAAGAGGCAGCTTTCAATCATTTTAAATCTCTTCTTACAGCAGTCGGACAGCTCTGACTTTCTCAACGTTGTAGAGAGTAAAATCTCAGATTCTCAAAATGAAGATCTGGATCAGGATGTCACAGAAGAGGAAATCAGATCGGAAACTTTTAGTATGCAACAGGATAAGGCTCCGGGCCCCGATGGATTCACGGTGGCCTTCTACCGAAATCATTGGGACACAATCAAAAAAGATTTTGTGTGGATGGTTAAAAATGTCTTTAAAAATCACAAGATGGGAGAAAACACCAAATCCTCACACCTTGCTCTCATCCCTAAGGACGTTAACCCTCGTTCCTTTGACCTCTTCCGGCCAATTTCCCTTTGTAATGTCTCTTACAAGATCATCACCAAAATTCTTGCCAATAGGCTCAAAAAGCTCCTCCCTCATTTAATCTCAGAGAACCAAGGGGGATTTGTTCCCCACAGGCAAATCACAGATAATGTCATACTCATTCAAGAGGCAATCCACAGCAGCATCAGCAGGAAGGAACGAGGCATGATAATCAAACTCGACATGGAAAACGCATTTGACAGAGTCGACCACCACTTCCTAACAGCAGCCCTCCAAAAATTCAGGATCTCAAAAAACTTTGCAAGCATCATCTCTGGATGCATCTCTAATCCTTGGACTGCTCCTCTGATTAATGGCCACCCAAGCAGGTATTTTAGAAGCACCAGGAGATTGAGGCAAGGTTGCCCTCTCTCTCCCTTCTTATACATCATTATGGCGGAAACTTTGAGCATTCACTTAGAAAATCTCCGCAAGCAAAAACAGATCACTGGAATTGGTATAGAAAGAGGGACCAAAGAGATCAATCATTCGCTCTTTGCGGATGACACCCTTTTCATTGGGGGAGCCTCAAGCCTAATGGCAAAAAGATTCAAGAAAGTCTTGGACGCCTTCCTAGCAGCCTCAGGAGGGATGCTGAATAATAAAAAATGCAAGATCTATACCTGGAATGTCTCTGACCAAATCAGGCAAAGAATCTCCTTGATTCTGGACATTCCAGCACAAAGGAATTGGAGTTACTTCTCTTATCTAGGTCTGCCTTTAGCCAAAGAAATAGTCAAGGCTGAGATTTGGGCCAAACATATAGAAAAGATGAGAGGTCTCCTTCAAAGTTGGGGAGTTTCTTGGCTAAATCTGGCTGGTAGAACGACCCTTATAAAGGCTATCCTATCTGCTCTCCCCATCTACCAGTATGTGGTCACATTGGCTCCCGCTAGTATACATAAGCACATGGAAATTTTAATGAGAAGCTTCCTCTGGCAGGGGGGAAAGCAAGAATCTAAAAAATTTAGCCTTGTCAAATGGGATCAAGTCATTCTTCCCTAGGATAAGGGTGGACTAGCCATTAAAATCCCGAGCCTCTCCAACCGTGCTATGGGCTTTAAACTGATCTGGAGAATTCTCAACGGCAAAGGCTCTTGGTGGGTGGAGGTTTTGAAAAGGAAATACCTTAATGGACCAAATTCTAATCTCCTTTCCGAAACAATAGCTGAAAGATCTTGCACCCGTGTTTGGAAGATCATTAAAAAAGTCCTCCCACAGTTCAGACAGAACATTTCCAAAGTGCCTGGAAACGGCAAGGAGGTCAATATTTGGACTGATAGAATCATGGGCGCCAAACCAAGAAACCTCCTCCAAAATCTCAGGCCTCTGCAGATCTAGATGGAAGCTAAAAAATTAATCTCCTTGTACTATATTTCAATATGGGACCAAAACATCTGGCAGGGCTGGAAGGACCTTCAAATTCCCAATGAACTCAGAGATCTATGGCTCAATCTTAAGGTCTCCCTCACAGGCGCCGCTCCCACCAACATAGGGGCTGAAGATAGGTATATCTGGGAGCCAAGCGGGGGGAAATTCACTGTCAAAGAGGGTTACAAATTTCTCCAGGCATCCACTTCAACAGCCAAATGGAACCTCTTCACAACTGTATGGAAATCAGAGTGCATACCAAAGGTCAAACATTTCAATTGGTCTCTCCTCAAAGGAAAGGTGCTCACAGTTGAAAACCTAAGGAAAAGAGGGATCTTGGGGCCCTCAATATGTTGCTTCTGTCATGCTAAGGAGGAGAGTAGTCACCATATTTTCTTCCACTGCCCCCTCGCCCAAAGTTGCTAGTCTCAGATTGTCAGACCAATGGAAATTGAAGAGACTTTTGATCAGCTACCCTCTCTCCAAAAAAACAGGGTAAAATGTTATCCTTTTCCTAAGAAAGGTAAAAGCAATATCATTTGTTTGTGGAAATGCATCCCAGCTACTCTTAGTTGGAAAATCTGGCTAGCTAGGAATAACTGTATTTTCAATAACAAGAAGCCCAATCCTGCCCGTATACTGGCAAAAACAACAGTGCTCATATCTGAAACAATAAGTGCAAACTTGGTCGCTCCTCCAGATCAATCAAGCTGGCACAAAGAAGAGATGGAATGGTACAACAAATTCTGCATCAACTACAGCAACAACCAACTAGCTCACCCCAAAGCATGCACGAGAAGAATACACTGGAAGCTCAGAGGCACAAAGGAAGAAGTAAGTCAATGGATTCTAGACCAGAATCGCCCCACTTTGCATTTCGACGGTGCCTCCAAAAATAACCCGGGGGAAGCTGGAGCAGGGGGCATCATAAAGGACAGTCAAGGTAAAATTCTTGTAAGCTATGAATGGGGATTGGGCCAAATGTCCAACAATTTGGCAGAAGCTTACAGCCTCTACTTAGGCACCACCATCCTGAACCGACTGAGAATTAGGAATCCAATCATATTGGGAGACTCGGCCATCGTTATTGCAGCTATGGTGTCGGGGACAGATTTTAAAAAAGAGGCCCTTAATAATGTAAAGCTCAGGATTGCGGATAACATCAAAGAAATGGGGGACACGACCTTCAAACATGTCCTAAGAGACAACAACACAGAAGCGGATCACTATGCCACTAAGGCATCCAACAGACAGATCAGTCAAGTGAGGGAAAATAACTCCATATATGAAAAACCAATCCCGTAGTTGGCTTAGCTGCCTCTCAAACTCTCAGACCAGTCATATCAGTATATTCCCGACCTCTTGTCTAATCATTCCCCTCATTTCCACTTGTGCTCTCTGGCCAAAATCAGTCAAGTCGCACGCAGCCTGTCATGTCTTGAACTACGATCCTTCCTTCTCCGTGTTTTCCACTCATTCTCTCTGGACCGATCACAGGATCTCGTTCTCCCAGTTTTCTCGTGACTCTCTCATGCAGAATTTAGGTAGGAGTCTTTTCAAAATCTCCATAGACTGCTACAAAGATTTTAAGTCTGAACCCAAGCCTGGCCAGATCATCGAGTCTACGTCGCCCTCTCTGCTAGCTCACCCTTCCACTCCGCTTTATATATCCATTAACCCCTCTCTCTATGAGCACACCAGAAACTCGTTCTTATGCTCGCAGGAGAGTAAAGAACCTATATTTGGCAATTAGCTCAAGAAGTTCTGCAGCAAGCGAGGCAGCCAACAGCTCAACATAGTCGTGAGATCGCCTTCTAAAGCTTCCAGGGGTGTCTTTAGCAATCAACAAGCTTGTAAGTTCGTCATCTGCTCAGTTGTTCCTCATCTGCACGATCGTTTGGTAAATCTCAGAGCCCGGTCTTTCCTTTTATGCGCGGTTCCTTCCCTGGTCTGTTCCCTCTTCTTGGCATTCCCCTCATTTTCTTCCGGTCTCCCTCTCCTTATTTTCTTCCCCAGTCCCTTTTCCCTATCCCTGCACTGCATCCCCTTCTCCAATAGCTCCCTAGATATGGCTGAGATTCCGGAAAACAGAGAGCCTGTTGAGAATCCGAAAAACAGAGAGCAACCCGAGAATCCTCTGGACAGAGTGATCGCAAACAACAGCTGCACGTTATGTAAAGCCCATTGCTTTATGATAGCAAGGTTCGTCAAACATTTCAATGAGCTCAAAGAGGACTTCCAGGCAGACAGCAGATCAAAGAGAAAGAAGTTGGAAAAACAAAAAGCAGAGATAGAAAGCCTAAAGGAAAAATGTAACCACATGGAGGAGGCAATCGCCCATATCAAATCTATCACTCAGAGTATGCAAGCTGAGACCTCAACCAGAGCTAGTGCTAAGAAAGAACCTCAGATTGACGACTCTGTCAATCAGCTTTAGCAATCTGCCTAATGACTTGTAAATTTTGTCTTCTCGCAGGTCTGTTTGTAAGGCTATACAGCCGTTTTCTCTTTCAATCTGTTCTACTCAAGTTTTCATATAAGAAGTCAAGGTCTGCGAACCCTTTTTGGACTTCTCCTTATCTATTTCTCCCTACATATGTAACAAGACTTGGCTCCTAGCAGTTTTTATAATATATAAGTACCCGATCATGTTAAAAAAAAAATCATGTTAGGCCACAAGATATGATAAACATCATTTAGTCTTCCTAATAAACACATTATAGTTAAAAAGATGTTATCAAATGTGACGAAAGAGGTAAATGTATGTTGAAGGATGGCCAAATGGGCCTTGTTATATACCTCTTAATCAGGCCCAACAAATTACCAGCTTATTGGGAGTTTTCATCCCCTTGGGAATGATTTTGAAGGCAACCATCTACAAGATGTACAACATAAATATTTTTTCTAGAACTAAAGGGCTTGTCATGTTTTTCTTTGTTTTCCATCAGTAACTGACTTTGGATAGACCATAGTAATTATTGGATTAATTTAGCAAAGGAAATGGTTGTTATACAATCATTTTGGCAAATATCAAATGTTACCTATTTGAGAAAAATACTAGCAATATCAAGGCCCTCTTCAAGCACTTGCAGTTGTATTGATGATTTGACAATTTTGAGGCACTGTGATAGTGGGATTGAGAAGCAAAATGAAGGAATTAGAGAGGAAGAGTCAAAATATATGTTCCAAAATCTCTAACATACATTCCAATCTTAGTAAATATCATTGTGCAATCATCTTCCTTTTGTCAATTTTTTTGACCGTCTTCAAGGGATCTAGCAGTAGGAGGGAAAGAGCCCTAAAAATGAAAGTGGTTTGGACCATCAACTCCTTTATTGCGGCCTTTGCTAGGAATTATCATCTTCAAAATATCATATATGAGCATCTCACCTTGGAAAATATTATTCTTATTGTTTCATATCAACAAGGAGTTTTATGCATGAACAAAAGTCAATTGCAATAATTTTGGGATAAACCTATTACAACGTCTACTTAATTTAACAGAACCCAAGTTCTTGCACTAAACATGAAACTTTGGTATGCCCCATGTTTATAGTTCCTATGTGGAATGGTGTTAAAGGGTGTGACCTTGGTCTTAATTTGCCCTTGTGAATACCCAATATACAAGGAAACAAATGGATTGTTGGTTGAAGATTTCCAAGGACCATTGAAGATTGCATCCAACATTATTTTAAAATGGAGGACATATCTTCTAGAAATTAACTCATTCTAGGTCTCTAAAAATAGGCAGTTAACTCAAGTGTTACACCCTTACAAGATTCTTTATGAAGATGATTGAGTATTAGCTCAAGTTTTCGTACATTCAAAGAGTCTGTGTATGAAATATTAGTTGATATCAAAGTAATTTGATTTCACCTTTGAATTTGGTGCTTCCATAATTTGTCCAAATGGTAAGTCGGGCAACCATTCTGATCATTAATGAACTGAAGTGTGTATGTTGTTACTACTTTCTCTTGCTCGACAATTTGTCCAGATCCACCACACTTTTCAGAAGTTCAACAAAGTGCTTTTCAGCGCTACATTTCCTCTTCATGTCACTGATATGTCAATTTAAGAATGCTTGATGATCATTTGATTTGTTGTGAGCATGATATGAGTCAGGAAATTGTAATTCATATAAAGGCCACATTTTCTAATTTTTTATAAGTTTTATCAGTTTTATCACATGAATCCTATGTTGAGTTGAAATTTTCCAACATCTCATTGCAATGCAAGGATAAAATTCCACAGGATGAGTTAAAGAATATGAGTATCATGTGCAGAAGTCAATGGTCAATTGGAAGCGACAGCAACATAATTATAGTATTCCATTGTCAAAGACTCTGTTCGTTTTCTATGTTGATTAAAGTGGAAATTTTTGATAAATAATCTTATGTAAGCTTGCTCTAATGCATGTAAATTGTTGGACTTTGTTGACACGTCTGATAAAGGAGAGCAGGAAAAAGTATTTGACAATGTCACCAAAAGAATCTCATATAAACCAGATGAATACTTGTCAAGATCTTGTCATAGGTTTGTTATGCAACCAACTCACAAAATAGAAGAAAGAGATAGATCAACGACTTAAAACGTAGCCTCTTCGAGGGGGAACCTCCTTTACATTACACAAATGAACAATTCTTGGATGATACAAATGACAAGACCTCCTTTCTGTATATAGGAGTCTAAGGTGTCACAATATAATCAAAGCCAACATAAAAATAATAATGTAAGGGCACAATAATAACAATAGTGGGCTTCTATGGAGCACAATAATAACAATATGGGGACAACATTGGCACAACAATAACAATAAGGGGTACAATGACAATAATAATAAGGGGATACACTAGTATTATAGGGACCTAACATGCCCCTCTCCTTCAAAAAAGTGTTGTCCTCAACGCTTGAGTAGTTATGGATGCTTCTGTATAAAATTCTCATCCTCCCATGTAGAATATTCAGTGGGTAAGTTCTTCCACTTGATGAGATACTTTGAAATTGATCAATTTTGTAGCTGTCGAGTTCTTGTTTCTGTGACTTCTTTAGGTTTCAATATGATTTTTCCTTCCTCGTCAAGTTCTGGCAATATTGTTTGAACTGGGAGCTTGTCACCTATAACCTTCTTTAAGCATGAAACATGGAAAACTGGGTGCACTCAGGAAGATGCAGGAAGTTCCAATTTGTATGCCATAGTACCAATCTTTTGCAACACCTTGTACAGACCATAATACTTTGGTGATAATTTATTATCCTTATTAGCTTGCTTGAGGGACATTTGTTTGTATGGTTGTAGCCGTAGAAATACCCAGTCACCTACATCAAAACTTATTTTGCTGCGATGTTGATCTGCTTATTGTTTCATTCTATTCTTTTGCCAAAGTGAGGTTATCCTTTAAGAGTTGGAGAACTTTTTTTTGATGCTCGATCTGATCGTCCATTTCTTGAACCTTATAATTTTCTCTTAAATATGATGTGATGGACGGTGGATGATATCCATAAAGTGCCATAAATGGGGTCATTTTTGCTGCAGTATGGAAGGAAGTGTTATATCACCATTCAGCAAGAGGTGACCATTTGACCCATTGTGTATGTTTATCATATACAAAGCAACGGAGATATCCTTCCAAACATTTGTTTACTATCTCAGTTTTCCCATCAGATTGAGGATGATAAGATGAACTATTAGCTCACTGAGTACCCATACAAGAAAATAATTATGTCCAAAAATTTCCAGTGAAAATAGGATCTCTGTCACTTACAATAATCTTTGGGTTTCCATGTAGCTTTTGAATTGTTTCCATAAATGCAGTAGCAACTGTATTGGCTTTAAATGGATGAGATAATGCACAAAAGTGTGCATACTTGGTAAGTCTATCAACTACCACCATGATGACACTCTTTCCTTCGGACTTGGGTAAACCTGTGATAAAATCCATTGAAACCTCCTCCAAACGTTGACTTGGAATGGATAAATGTTGTAATAGACCTGCGGTCTTAATTGTCTCAACCTTATTTTGTTGGAAAACGAAACATTCCGCCACAAACTTTTGAATATCAGATTTAAGGCCATCCCAAAAAAGTTCCTTCTTAACCCTGTGGTAAGTTTTTAAAAATCATGAATGCCCTCCTAAGGTGCAATTCCCTAAGAATCTTTGTTTGAGTTGGGAATTCTTACAGAGGTATAAGCGATCTTTGTACCATAATGAATCATTTTTCCAGCTAAATGTATTAGATGCATTGGGCTCTTGCTGCAACTTTTGAATGAGTTCCCACACTTCTTCATCATTCTTCAAGTCATCTCTTGCTTCGTTTATCCAATCTATTTGGATAATAGAAATGGCACAAAGCAGTGCTTCCACATACTCATCCTTTCTTGAGATTGCATCTGCAACAACATTTTGCTTCCCTTTTTTGTAGATGATTTCAAAGTCATAACCCAACATATTTGTGACCCATTTTTGTTGCTCTTCTGGAGATAATTTTTGTGCTAAAAATTATTTAAGACTATCATGATCTATTTTTACCTTGAATTGTCTTCCCATTAGGTAAAGTCGCCATTTCTTAAGTGCATGTAGTATTGCCAACATTTCCTTCTCATAAATAGCTTTGTGTAAATATTTTCCTTTGATTGGATGGCTTTCGAAAGAAATGGGTCTTTATTCTTGCATTAAAATAACACCAATTCCATTTCCTAAGGCATCACATTCCACAATAAAGGTTTTTGTGAAGTCTGGCGTAGCTAAGACTGATGTTTGGCACATTGCCTCTTTAAGATGTTCAAAGGCCTTCGTTGCTTCTAGAGTCCAAGAAAATGGATCTTTCTTCAATAATGTTGTTAGAGGTGCTGCTATTCTCCCATAATTCTTAACAAACTTGGGATAATACCCTTTCAACCTGGGAAATCCTCGCAGATGCTTTATGGATATGTGAATTATACATTCCTTAATGGATTTAATTTTACTAGGGTCTACCTTAACACCTTCATGAGATACAATATGACCCAAATATTCCACCTCTTGTACTCCAAAGAAACATTTGGAGGTTTTTGCATATAATCGTTTCTCCTCCAATAGTTTGAGCACTCTGTCAACATGTTGAACATGATCCTTCTAAGACTTGTTGTAGATTAGTATATCGTCAAAAAATACTAACACAAATTTTCTAAGGAAGGGTTTGAAAATGGAATTCACCAATGCTTGAAATGTAGAAGGAGCATTGGTGAGTCCAAAAGGCATGACCAAAAATTCATAATGACCCTCATGAATTCTAAGTGTTGTTTTTGGAATGTCTTCAGTCTTCATTCTGATTTGATGATATCATGAACGAAGGTCTAACTTGGTGAATTAAATTGCTCCATGCAATTCATCCAATAATTCATCAATGACGGGAATGGGAAATTTATCTTTAATAGTGAGCTTGTTGAGCTCCCTATAATCCAGACACATGTTCCATGATCCATCCTTCTTGTGCACCAATACTACTGGAGTAGATAAAGAACTTTGACTAGGTTGAATTATACCAGCCTCTAGCATTTCTGCGACCATACATTCAATTTCACTCTTTTGGGCATAGGGATATCTGTAAGGCCTAGTGTTTGGAGGAACACTTACTGGAATCAAACAAATAGCATGATCATGATCACGAATAGGTGGGAGGCCTTTGGGAGTCTCAAATACCCTTGAATTATTGTCCAAGACTTTTTGGAGATATGGAGAAATAGATGATTCCAATGTGGGAACCTCTAGCGAACATAATTGTGCAATTACGCCTCGTTGTTCTTTCTTTAGAATATTTTTCATGTTGTTGGAGTTGATTATCTTTCTCGATTTCCCTGTGATGCCCTTAATTCAACTTCCTTTCCTTCCGAAAAAAATTCAAGAAAAGTTCTTGAAAATTAAAATTTATCGTACCCAAAGATTGTAGCCATTGGAATCCTAGTACAACATCAGCACCACCCATTGGAATGGAAAGCATTGGAGTATTCAACACATATTCCCCCATGGATAACTTGATATTATGGCACTTTCCAGAGAAATTTATGGTTCCTCCATTTGTAATGATCACTTGACACTCTGGTGCTGGAAATAGGAAGCAATTCAATTCCTTGGCTATCTTACAATGAATAAAATTATGGGTATTGCCCGAATCAATCAACACTATTACCTTTTTCTTCTTGATATGTCCTTCTATCTTGATAGTTTGAGGAGTGGTAATTCCAGCCAATGCATTACAAGATATGGTCAGATTCATTTCTTATTTCTCTAGAGTTTGTTCCTGGTGTGTATCCTCTTCTTTTGATGTTTCTTGTTCCTTTTCTTCCTCCTCTTCACAATCTATGTAAAATAATTTCTTCTCAGCATGCTTATGACCTTTAGTGTATTTTCTATCTCAACTATAACAAATCCCTTTTGCTCTTTTTTCTTCCAATTTTTGTGGTGTCAACCTTGTAGTTTGTGGAAGGCTAGGGGCAACAACACTTCAATCTTTATAGTTGTGAGTGGTGGGCTTCGTTGTTGCCATAATTTTGCTTTCAATTTTTCTTGCCAATATGAATGCCTTCTCCAATGAATCAGGTTCCCAAAGGCGAACCTCATGTTGGATGATATCCTTTAAAGTCCTTATGAACACATCAATCATATGCTCCTCTGGAATATCTTTTACCCTTATATTCAATTTTTTGAAATCCTCAATGTGCTCCACCATTGAACCCTTTTGTTTGAGATTTATCAATTGGCTAAAAAAGGTGTTGTTTTTTGTATCCTCATAACGTGCTATCATTTCTTCCATAAAAATTTCCCAAGTGACAATTTGTTTATGAGATCAAAGCCATCAATACCATACAAACTGATTGGGTTCCAAATATAAAGTTGCAATGTGCACCTTTTGTGTGTTTTCCATGTAATTATGGAGATCGAAATATTACTTCATCTATAGTATCCATGTTACAAGATCCTTTCCATCAAACTTCCTCATATCGATCTTTGGAATAGGGTCGATCTTCAATCCAACATTAGAATCTATGAAATCATGACTAACATTTCTTTTTTTCTCATCATGAGTTTCCTTTACTACCCTTTCGCCATTAGTAAGCATTTCTTGTAGCAACTTTGTCAAATCTATCTTCAAATATTCCATGTTGCCTTTAAGATTTGCTTCTATACCATCCATCTTAGCTTCCATGCCATCCATCTTATCTTCCATTCCATTCTTTAAACCATCCATCTTAGCTTCAGTTACTTATTGTGAGAGCAAAATTTGTTTCACTTGGTCTGATATATCATGTTGCATTTCTTCCTCTTCTTCATGTGTCGTAGTAGATATTTCAATTTTCTTACTAGGTGTTTCCATTTTATTTCTTCGGGTCATCAATTAATGATAATTATCCTTCAAAATTCCCTTTGAATTACTTTAAACTACTTCCTTAAACAAGGCTTATGCAAATTTTAATAAAACTACACACATTTTTTTTTTTTTTTTTTTTAGCTCGATCTTGAAGCGAACTTGTACAACATGCTACGTGTCACTGTTTCGACCTTAGGTTTTGAAAACAATACCCAACAAACTACAGCCTGTCTTATTTCTATCACTTTTTACAAAATTTGAATCATATGCTCAAAGAGAAAGTTATGATGATTTTCCCAAGGTGACCTGTTTGAGATCCAATTCTGGAGCCTGCAAAAACCCTAACTTCCTCAGTTCATACCTCCAAAAATAAAGTGAGACAAGATTGAAAATTCGGTCACAGGATTCATCACGATTTCGTCTCAAATGGGTTTTAATTTTAGCTTCTGAATCTTCGAAGAAAAAAATCATAGCGAAAATTCCACGATGGCCTGTTTGAAGCAGCGAAACCCTAGAATCCAAACCTCTTATACCATTGTTAAGAAACCAACTCACAAAATAAAAGAAAGAGATAGATAAAAAACTTAAAATGTAGCCTCTTCGAGGGAGAAACCTCCTTTACATTACACAAATGAACAATTCTTGGATGATACAAATGACAATACCTCCTTTCTGTATATAGGAGTCTAAGGGGTCACAATATAATCAAAGCCGACATAACAATAATAATATAATGACACAACAATCACAATAGTGGGCTTCTATGGGGCAAAATAATAACAATATGGGGACAAAATGGGCACAACAATAACAATAAGGGGTACAATGAAATTAATAATAAGGGAATACACTAGTGTTATAGGGACCTAACAAGGTGTGAGATTGATGATTGGAATTTAAAACCAGACTCCCTTGCATGCTTGATGTTTAATGGTAGAGGGTTTGTTATTGGTTATTTTTTCTAAACGGATGATGGAGTACATGGCATGTTTAGGTTAATAGCGAAGACCCCTTTCAATAAACCATATACAACCAATATTCCCCTCCACTAACCGCTTATGGAATTATGACTACCACATAGATGTTTTTGTATGCTTGAAGTGTGAAGCACTTGCACTGACATCTGTTGCAGCTCTAAGATTGGTTGATTTCGTGTTGTCAAACCCATAGATTACAAAGAGGAGGAAATCGAGGTGATATACAATAGATGCCAAAATATTTTAGTGACTTCCTATGGGAGGTATGAAAGCCTTGTTATCCAAAAATATCCATAAAATTCAATGTTATGTCTGAGCATAACATACCACGAAGCTTATAACATGGTTAATAAAATTAGATCTACTAGTCATAGCTATGGGCTTGGGCTAGGGATTGTTGTGGTACTTTTGGAGCAAAATTCCCTTAACGGATTATGAGCAGAGAGGTAGATAAGGGCCAACTTCCCTGACTCAACCATTAGAGAAACCGATGAAAAGTTTAATAAGGAAAATGCATAGGAAACCTTCACCATAATTCACACTTCTAAAGTGTTCACTTTGCCAATCAAAATTCATATTCAGGTCTTAAGTGAGAAGGAATAAGGAGAAATTATGGAAGAAAGTTTTTTGGAGATCAAAGCCAGCGAGAATGGGAACACAAGAAACATAGAAAATGGATAGAGAAGAATAGAAAATTTTTAAGGATGAACATATATGCTGGGTAAAGAAGCTACTTCAGTTATTAAGGTACCAAAGGCAATGGAATTAAGAAAACCCTTGGATGCTTTCATATGCTAGCGTTGTTAAATAAACATATAAGTATTTATTGGCCATGAGAGGAAGAAAACCAAAAAAATAAAAATCTTCCAAATAGAAAAATCAAATGGAACAAAGTGTTTGGTTCCCAATGTTCCTTATCCAAGTTTAACCACCCTTTATGAGGCTCTAAAACTTAGTTAGTAAAGCATGTGCTACTTTTGGTGGTGGATTTTGGTGTCTTTCTTACATTTATGCAACCTTCATTTCTAGAGACATGGCCATTTCAATCTAAATTGGTGTGCATACATGAACAAGCTATGGATAATAGTTCCATCTATGGTTCAGTCACCAATAAATCATCATGGCCATATTGGTTACTTATAGCACTAATTATTGCTTTATTGGTTGCATTTACTAAAACTATTATAGTACATTACATTGTATAGCTTACAGTGCTGAAGGTCAATCATTGTTGTTGATGGGAGATTGACCAAGAACCTGGTGGGGATGCAGGATCGTGATGATCTAAAAATGGGGAACTTAGGCTCCTTGTCTAACTTACAAGGACCTCTCCCACTTCCAAATCTTAAATGTTCCCAAGTCTTATTGGTTAACCAATGCGGATTTGATAATATGTGCTTGAATAATAGGTGTATGCTTATGTTTGTTTAAACTGTTTATGTGTTTTTTAAATTTTGTTCTTTGTGCTGATATGTAAATACATATGGCAGTAGACAAATGCAGCGATAAGCAAACACATAAGACAGCAATCTAACATGAAGTTCACCCAAAACTCTTGGGCAACATCTCCTTGAGCTCTAGTCAACTCAACTAGGCTCTTTGGGATTATGGCAAAGTCCTTTTTACAAGATCTTGGCTCAACTCCACTGTTTTACACAGAAACAATGGGTTTAGATACCATTTATCCCTAGCTCTTGAAGCTCTCGGCTGTTGGCTCTCAGCTTTGGCTCTGGTTCTTGGCTCTCACTCTCGCTCTTGGCTCTGGCTCTTTGGCTCTGGCTTCTTTGGCTTTCTGCAACCTTCAGCTCTCTAGCTTTCCACTTGAACTTCAAGTAACCCCAAAGGCTCCCTCAGCTGCTCTACACAGTAGTTCTTCGACTCCTGCTTCTACCTTCTGCTCTGCCTTTCGACTTCTTCTTCCCCCTTTTGCTCTCAATCGTGCTCTTTGGCTCTTTTGAGGCATCTTTCCGACTTTTTGGCTTCCCTGGCCGTTTCTCTACGATTCATTGTCCCTCTGCGGCTCTGTCACTTCAGAATGCATCATTGCCTGTAAAAACTCCTTTTGCAGTGTGGCATGATGATCAGGAGTGGTTACAGAAGGAATCGGGGTCGTTTCATAGGCGAAAATCCAAAAATTGAGGAAATTTCATTACACAAGCATTTTCCGGAAAATACACTATCGGACGTGTATTCCGGACATGAAACTCCCTTCAATCGCCCCTAAATCCCTATCAAGTCCACCATTAGGCGTTAAATCACATCGCACAGGCATATTGGGAAAAATCCCAAATACACAGGAAAACAAGTTAAATTGCTTTTTATCGGACTTGAAAACTTATCGCATCCACCCTATAATCAAATCGAGTCCACCTTTGGCTGTTGACACAATCTCCACTGTCGATCTACGTGATCTCCGATCCAACGATCATAATGCATTTTCAAGTGGTTTAAGGGTTACCCGCCTGAAAAGGAAGTTTTCCTCTCTCCTCCGCCAGCCATGTGTCGACCAAGCAGTGGGATCAGGCGAAGCCAGCCCAAAATTGTTTACCGCTTGAGGCCCGCCCGAAATCTTCCTTTACAGAACTCAAAATCTATGCAATTGGGCTTAGAATTCCCCTTCGGGTCTGTTTTATTGCTTCGGGCGTCATTTCTTTGTATTTCGGGTTTTTCGTTGAAAAACATTAATACATAGAAAATCTGGATTTCAGAATTTCAAATTTTATAGACTACGCTTATGAAATCCGTCAGGTCTGGAAATCGCCGATCACCGATTCAATCCTGGTCGTCCATTCCTTTCACGATCCGATGGCTGAGATTGTTCGTTGTGATCACTATTGCGTATCGCGTCACACACAGCCCAGGGGTCTTGTACATCACCAATGCCGATTTGTCAATCCGATCATCGGCGATCGGCGTATTACGTGATTGCAATCACCAGGTCCATGGTCCCAATATCGCATGTATGTATGCCTTCGATCCGATACATTGGATCGGCGGATCGAAGTTTCTTCTGCTTCCGCTTAAGTCTGTCCCTTTGCCTTTTTCTGATGCGATTTCCCTTTTTAAGGTTTTTTTTTGCCATTTTTAGGGGTTTTTGCCTCTTTTTTCAAAGAAACAAGGCATCTTATTTCTGGGATAACTTCTGCACCCTAAGTCCATTTTAGCCCATTCAAGTTGCAGTAGATTTAGAAGGAAAAGATCTCTGCAATGGGGCTATATCCAGGAACTTCCTTGGACTTTCATTTTCCTCTGTGAGGAACACTTAGGCTTAGGAGTCTTTCCAAAATCCATTTTGGATCACGTGAAGCCATTTATTTTTTGATGCAGGTTTTGGGGCAGCCACGCATATACTAGCCTCAGACTTTGTCTAGGTGCCGAGGGAAGATGTGATAATTTTGAGACGGGCTTTTTATCTGTGGAACATTTTTCCATTTCAACCATTTCATTGATTTTTGTTTAGGTGACCAGCTATGCTCTCACTGTGATTCTGTGTTATTTTACCCACCCTCTTCATGTCAAAACTTGTGCTATTTGTTTTTTCCATCATTTTCATCTTGGGCCTCCTTGTTTACTTAGATTTTACATCTTTTGGGGACGTACTTCTCCCAAGAGGTTCCTCTTCATTGGATTCTCTCTCGGCATCCTGATCACTCAAAGCTTTCACTGGTAAGTACAATCAGGTGTTAATTTTTTTATTTTTTTCTCTTTTCACTATTTTCAGGACGGTTAGCCTGGCCAACTATGTGGATTTGGAACCAACACCAAAGGAAATTTTTTCGGTTTGGGGTTTGTAACCAAGGCAACAAAATCTAGAGAATGTAGTCTTGCCAGCTAGGTCTCCACCTAGAAAAAGTTGCAGTGCAGAGCTGGCTTGGAATTATGGCGGTTGTCTAGGGCTATTGGAGGAGTCAAAACCTCCTTCCTCAAGGGCGGTTTGCTGGATTCCAGACTGTCAAGTTCATGATGGTCTGGATTGTGCAATATTGGCAAGAAAATCTATCGGGTTGTCAGCGGAAATACAAGTAAGCCCAAAAACCTCTTCTGCAGTCCCTGTTTCTGAGTTTCAAATGGGAAGTTTGGAAGATATCGTTAGAAGTAGTGGGATCAAGAGGAATGAAGGGTTGCAAACTTGTTTAAATGAAGTATTGGGGGTGGACCCGCTAGTAGCAGGCTTGATCTTGTACAAAACCCTTAACTGTAAAATTCCTGCTTCAAATTGTGCCATCAACCTTTCAGAGTCTTTCTATTTAGCTTCTGAGACTGTTGGTATTGGGGAGAAGTCTTTTATTAGTTTCCCGAAGAAAAAATCGTCTTTGGGTCGGCCACTCTTTGAAGTATTAGAGAATGAAGTGTTAGGGTTTCCAGCCTTCTCCCGCCAAGGGTTGGATTTGGTTGTACATATAGAGGCAGGCTCTCAAGGGTTGAAGGAGGCAGTCAACACCCCATTCTTGGCACTGGTGGGCAGGCTCTGGACTTTGAAGCTCCACCGAAAATCATTTTGGCACCAAATGTTCCCTTGGATGGTATCCCAGGCTTTGAAATCCATGAGGACGAAGAAAATACTTCAATTTCCCCTTCAGTTAATGGTCAGTCCTCACACTTAAAAAGGAAGAAGGGGAAGGTGATAAGAAAGAAGGCGGAGAAACTGAACTTAATTCTAGGGATATACATTTAGATGGATGAAGCTATGGATGCATCAGAGCGCATCATAGTGGGGCGGGTAAAGGGAAGAAAATTTACTACTAATTTCATTAAGGAATGGATAAGTAAGGAATGGAGCACAGGGTTGGTTACACAGACGGAGGTAATTTGTTTGACAAGGGATTGGTTCATGGTTCATTTCTCTAATGTTGATGTTGTAGATTGGGTACTTGAGCGAAACTGGGGATTTTGGAAAGCGCCAATTTTCTTCAAAAGATGGACACCCCTCTTTGATGCTCAAAGAGAAAGATTAGGAGAGATCCCAGTGTGGGTGCGTCTTCCATCACTTTCCCCTCAGCTTTGGTCGATGGATGTCTTCAAGGTGATTGGGAACATTTTGGGTACTTTTCTGGAAGTTGATATGTCCTTTCAAGTGACTATGGAAAGAAAGGTGGCACGTATTCTAGTTAGGTTGGACCCGAGGGAGGGTTTGGCAGATATGATGCAGATACAAGTGGATGGATACTCTCTCACTCAGTTGCTCGACTATGAAAAACTAACCTATAGATGCCACCGCTGCCACAAACATGGCCACTTGGCAAGGGATTTCCTTTGGGGTTTAGACGCTGGAGGAAAAACAAGGTGGAGCTGGTTCAAGAAATGCAAGAGCAGCCTGAGGATATTTTTATGGAGCAGGCAACATTTCCTGGGGAACATCAGGTAGAGGTTCTGGTTCAAGTTGTGGTCAATGAGGATCATTGGGGAGTACCTATAGGGGCTGAAAGACCTGCAATTGTACACTTGCATGATGAGATGGTAGAGGTGGAGGCATCTCATTCTCTTTCATTTCAGTGTATGCCCCTTGTGGATCCTATACTTGGGCCTGATCCTTCCAGGCCTCCTATTGATGTTATTTATCCTCAATGCAGTATTTCTTTCGCCCTTGACTGTATTATTACATCGATTCTGATATTAAATCTTTGGGGACCCTCTGTGGTGGGCTCTAGTCAACCCACCCCTTCTGCTTTTTTCCCTGGTAAGCCTCACTATAACCTTCATCCCTAGGACAAAAGAGAACATGCAGATGATCCTTTGGGTGGTCTCAGCCTATTATTTGACATTGTGGGTCCTCCTAAAACTCAGGGTAGGAAAATGAATATTTCAAAAGCCTAGTTAAAAGTTAAGCTTAACATCACTGATGGAAAATAACTCTCCCTCAAAGGGTCGCTTAGATCAGCATTGAACCCTATGGAAATTTCCAAATGATTTTTCTATCCTTCAATTGTAGAGGGATTTCCAGTCCTCGAAAAAAGTTGGCTTTAAAATATTTATTTAAGAATGTTTGTTGTGATGTTATTATGCTTCAAGAGACTCTTGGTCCTGGGAATTTTGTAATAAATTTTTTGAGAAACATGTTTCCTAGTTGTTCCTTTGTGGCTTTGGATGCATGTGAGCGTTCAGGGGGCTTGGAGATGGGGTTTAAGGATAGTTGTTTAAAACTCTTAAATTAATTGGGCTCTGATCTTATGTTTGGAGTAGAGGTTTGCTCCTTGGAACTCTGTTCAAACTTAGCTCTTTTAAACATTTATGGACCTTGTCAGGGATGTATCCCTTTTTGGAGTAAATGTTTTCAAAATCATTACTTAATGGCTCAAATCTTGTGGTGGGAGGGGATCTCAATGTCTCCTTAGGGTTCTCTGAATCATAGGGACCAAATGCACAAGCGGACCCTTTGGCTCATTTATTTCTAAACAAGATTCGGATGGGGAGATTTATTGATGTTGATCTTCTTAAATAAAAACATATCTGGAGAAATAGGAGGGTTGGTGAGGCAAGGGTAGCAAAATGTTTAGATCGGTTCCTAATTAAAGAAGATTTGGCTTCTCATATTCCTTTCTTTCGCGAGTGGGTTGGTTCTAGGGGTGATTCGAATCACTTTCCAATTTTTTTGGAACTAAAAGGGGCCAGTAGGAAGCCCGACTCTCCTTTTAAATTCAACTCTTCCTGGCTTAAATATTTGTCCTACAATAATTTGGTGCATGATATTTGAAGTTCTCAAAACGGAATATTGCGTTTATCCCTTGCCCAATCATTTATGAAGAAGCTAAAAAAAATTAAAAAAGTCAACGATCTCTTGGGCTAAGGAAAAATATTTAAGGGATGAAGCAGATTTAAAATCCATTGAGATCGAATTGGAGGATTTATAAATTCTAGAAGGGGATGGGTATGAGACAAAAGAGAAAAAGTGAAGGATAAAATCGAAGTAGGGTGAAAGGTATAGGATTCTGAAAGACATTGAAGAAAAGTGGAGGCTAAAAAGTAGAGTTATTTGGCTTGAGGCTGGGGATGAGAACTCCAAATTTTTTCATAACTATTCCAAGAGAAAAAAAAAACTCAAACATTATCTCAGAATTGAAAAACGATGAAGGGGTTTCAACATCTTCTTTCAGCGAGTTGGCAGCTCTGGGGGTTTTTCATTTCAAATCCCTATTTAAAGCTCCTTCTGAGGCCACCATCGTTGAATTCATTCGGGTGGCACAAGTCTTTCCCAACTTTGTTGAAGAGGTTGATAATGATATTCTCATGGCCCGCGTTTCTAAGGGGGAAGTGGAGGGTGTTCTTCATTCTATGCAAAAGGAGAAGAGCCTGGGTCCTGATGGTTGGACGGTGGAATTCTTCCAACATTTTTTTAACCTAATGGGGGATGAACTGGTGGGACTGGTGGAGGAGTCCAGAAGCAAGGGTTTTGTGCACGATTCTCATTCAACTTACCTGGCATTAATTCCAAAGTCCGATGATCCTAAAATCTTTGATGACTTCCCCCGGATGCGGGTGTCATTAAGGCAGTTAATGGTGAGCCACATGCCCAGCACAGGCTGCCATGTGAAGATCCGGAGCCTTCAATTCCCCTCGCCGCCGAGACTACAAGCCGGGTGAGGCATAAGGGAAGCCTTAATGAGGGAGCTGGTGGCGATGGTAAATATGCAGAGCGCATTCAATGCGGGCCAGTTACGAGGGAATGACAGTGGGGTTAAGTATGTTGGAATGTTGGGAAGCGAAGTTCAGTGTGTCGAGAAGGAAACTCAGAACTTTGAGCGTAGATGCTGTGACTTGGTGGATGAGAGCTCGGACGCGGTCCGCTCCTTGCTTGATTTTACTAGTTTTTGTCTTGGCTCAATTGAGCTCAGTTTCGATTCAATTGGGGGACGACAAGCTCCAGGAGGGGAGCGCAACTACAACACGCCCACCTTTGCTTTGGAACAGAGCAAGGAATTTGAGGATTCCATGGTGCGGCTGCGAGAACGGATGCCTTGCAGAAGAGGCTCGGGGCATGGAGAATCCTCTCGTCCCCCTGCAGCGGATGTCCACCATCACTGCTGCTGCTGCTACTGTTACAGGAGGGCAGGAGCCGCCCCAATTCCATCTAGTCAGTTTCTGGAAGCTGGTAGCTTTAATGATGGAGCACCCATGCTCCCAGCGTTTGGTTCAGTCATTTTCACACTGGGTAGCTCCAGGGACAATGCGGGAATCAATGCACATATCTCAGTGCTTTTCACCAAAATTCCTGAGGAGAATGAGGACGGACCGCCACAGGCACCTGCTGAGAATCGCTCCGAGAACAACAAGGGGAAGCGCCCAATGGGGGAGCCATCGAATTCAGAGGATAAGTTAGAAAGGGAGCCTCAGCAAGCCCCCTCCCGAGCTCATGAACATGAGATGCCAGCCCCCTCACAGGACCCCATGGCAATGTGGGAGGGCATCCCAGAGGGACAAGGATGGTGTAGAATTCTGGAAGAAGAACCAGAGGACTAGCACACAGTGGCTCTCCTTCGCATTGGATTCCTACGCGCAGGCCGGGTACGGGGCCTTGGTGGACTTCTGGTTTTCGTCTTTTATTTTGGTTTGTTTCCTTCCTGTTCTGAGTCGTGGTAACGGCCACTACAGTCTTGTTGGGTTGGCGTCATATGTCTGGTATACGTCTGAAGACTATGCTTGTTTTTTGTATATTCTGTGTTATGCTCTTGGAGTCTAAAGTCTTTCTGGGTAGTATGTCTTTTGTGGGATGCCCCTGCGTGGGCAATTTTGTTGCATCTTTGAAACATCACCGAGTTTTGAATACTGATCTTGTCTGGATATATCGCCCTGTGAGGCAAAAGTTTGAGAATGATAGAGTCACCCAAGGAGCCACAGTTGGCCCTGGGCAGACAGTCTTTTTGGATGTAAAGTTCACCTGTATATATTAATATAAATTAGTTAGTATTGCTGAGAAAAAAAAAAAAAAATCTTTGATGACTTCAGACCCATCTCTTTGTGCAATTGTACATACAAAATTATTTCCAAAACTATTGCAAAACGATTAAAACCAATCCTTTCAAAAAAATATTTCACAGGAACATTTTGGGTTCCTTGAGGGTCGAAAAATGCATGAAGCCATTGGGGTGGCCTAGGAATCTCTTCGCAGTATCAAAGACACAACAAAAAAAGGATTATAGTTAAGATTGATCTTTCAAAGGCTTGTGACAATATTAGCTGGATGTTTTTGTGTTTTTTGATGACTCACTTGGGTTTCAATATTGGCTTTATTAATTAGGTCATGGGTTGTATAACTAATGTGAGTTTTGTTGTTCTCATCAACGGGGTAGACTCTCCTTTTTTCACTAGCCAGAGGGGTCTTCGTCAAGGATTCCCTTTATCACCACTTTTGTTCCTTTTTTTTGTTGAGGGTTTGAGTCAATTGATTCATTCTGCCATCAGAAGGAGTGAATATAAAGGAATTGAAATTGTTATAAATATTTTTATTACTCATTTCTTATTGTGTATGACATTTTACTATTTTGCGATGGGTTTAGGGGAGAACTTGCTCAGCTGCAGTCAATTCTATATTTATTCCTTAAGGCAACTAGGATGAGTATAAATGCACACAAATCCTCTATTACTCACAATGGGCTCTTTGGGGTGAAGATAAATAGATCTTTATCCATTTTTCCCTTTGAAGTTAATACACTATCGGAAAGCCTCAAATACCTCGGGTTCCTCTTAAATTCGGACTCCTACAAGAATCTGACTGGAAATGGTTAGTTGCAAAACTTGAAAAGTGTGTCAAGCACAAGAGCTTTAAGTGGCTCTCTAGAGAAGGGCACTTGGTTCTTATTAAATCGGTTTTACTGCCCATCCCATTTTACTGGATTGCACTTTCTTGGGTCCCGAAAGGGATTCTTTCTCTAATTCGGAAAATATGTGGTTGTTTTTATGGACAGACTCAAAGGAAGATGATGTTCTCCCATGGGTGGACTGGGAGAAAATTGCTCATCCAAAAGACAAGGGTGGGTGGGGCATAAAGGATATCACATGTTTCTCTCACTCTTTGGCAGCAAAATCAGGTTAGAGCCTTTTAACCAAGGACAACCTATGGACATCTCTGATAAAAAGGAAATATATATATCCCTTGGACTTTTTTGTTTGGTTGAGAACCCCGGGAAAGTCCTCAAGAAACTCTTTGGTCATCTGGAAGGCTATGATTACGTCCTTTGACATTGTTGATGAAGCTTAGTCTTGGATGGTAGGGAATGGTACTAGTGTTCGAGTGGGAGTGGACCCTTGTGTTGGTTGTAATGAGGCTTTCACTCTTCCAAGGGAGCTGAGAGAGTCACTTGCTGCCAAGGGGATTTATCTTCTCAATCAAATTTCAAATGAGTGAACCACTTCTTTTTGGACCCAGAGTTGGAAGTCAGTTGAGGAATTAGACCTTGAGCCCTAGTGGGAGGGTGTTTGGCAGGACTACACTATGGAATTGCAGATAACAAACGTATGTATAAGGGAAAGGGTTGATGATCTCTGATGGGTCTACTCTCCCAGTCATTTTTATGTTCTGAAATTTGGGTACAACCTTAAAATGGGTAGAAGGGCTCGTGGAGTTTGGCACTGGTATTTCAAGCCTTTGTGGAAACTTAGTTGCCCAAAAGAAATCCAGACTCTTTATCTGGTGCATTCTACAGAACAAAGTCCCAACCTAGGACAAGCTCCAAAAAAGAAACAAACATTGTCTGGGTTGGTGCAGGCTTTGTAAAAATTCTGAAGAAAGCTCTTCTCATCTCTTTGTAAGTTGTCTTTTTGCTATAATTATATGGGATTTATTTCTAAAGGATGTTGGTATTAGTACGCATTGGTTTTATTTTTCCTTGGTGGAGGCTTGGCAAAATTGGTGGTCATCTTCACCTGATTCTCATCATAGGAACATTCCCCTGATTATCTGTTGGGGAATTTGGTTGCCTCAGAAGAAAAGTATTTTTAAAGACTAGCCCTCAAACCCCTATATTATTGTTATTTGGTGTGCCTCTATCTATGAGTTCATCCCTCACACCACTCCCGCTTTAGCTTGTCGAAACATTCAAGAAGAAATCATTAGACTTGATACATCATGGGCATATTTCGATGGGGCTTCAGACAGTCATGATCAATGTGGGGTAGGGATCATAATTCACATAAATGATAACAAAATCCTAAAATCTTTGGTGGGAATTGGCACTGGTTCAAACAACTATGCATAAATAAAAACTTTGAAACTTATTTTATGTTGGTTAAGACAGTTGGGGATTGATTCAGTATAGATTTTTGGTGACTCTCTGAACGTGATAAACTGGACAAACAATATGCAACGCTGTCAAAATCTTACATTGATTTCTATTTTAGAACAAATTTCTTTTATTAAATCAGCCTTTCATGATTTCTCTATTTGTCACATTTACAGGGAAAGGAATGTGAAAGTAGTTTACTTTTATAAAAAAGGTTTGCAGCAGGCTCTGGACTCCTAGCATATAATTGATTCGGACAACACGCAAGTCACCGAGTCAGATCAGCCTCCATACTTTTAAAAATATGGGTTCATTTGGTCTTTTTGGTTATGGTATTTATCTATGTATCTCGTTGCTATAAGGCTGAACAGTTTTATCAGTTACCACTTTACAGTTTATGTTCCCATGTTTTTCGACAGTTGGACTATGGATATACTACTATTATTTTTTGTTTTATGGGTTCTGTTCTCTTAATGTTCGGAGAGACCCAGTTTTTGTATTCTGGTATAAGTTTTACTTCATATGATTATTAGTAATGAGCAAGTGCACTTAACGCTTCCCTCAATATGTTATGGTTTCACTTTCTACTTATGGTGGATTCACAGTATTGGTTTTGAATGCTTTGATGCATCTAATCTGTAACTTGTATTTCCTTAATAAAGAGTTCGATTTTTCATGTGGAAAAGAAAGAAAGAAAAAGAGCTTATAGTATTATACGTTGTAGTTGTTGGGATTGTAGGTTTTAACCCCATAAAGAAATTACCTACATACGAATTCTAAAACACAGAAAATAAAAAATGTGAGAGCATAACACATAAAATACATATACACAGATATTTTCCCCTGGATCCCAAAACCGGGACTACCAGCTTGATTTTTCATTATGTTCCTTTCAATGTTACAATACATATATATACATGCCGAAGCATCCAATGCCATGGACCGAAAACCATCGCGCACAAAACCATGTGCGAAAACCATGAACAAAACCATAGGTAGGTTTGCCCACCTAATATAGGGTCCCAAAAAAAATTCCTCGGGGCGCTGCCCCGGACCCCATAGAGGGGCGGCTAACCGCCCCCTTCAAACCCCCTATGACCCCCCTGCTGCGCAATCGGCGCAACAAAGGGGGGGCTCTACCCCCCCTCTAACTACCCGATTAACTAGGGGAGCTATTCATGGAAAGAATATAACACAACCCAACATTCTCCCACTTGTTGTTTTCTTTCCACAGGAGAGCTTAGTCATTTATCCAGCCCTGCAACGCCCTGTTTCTCTATACCAAGAAAACTTCTCAGAGCTTACAGATTTTTTTAATGCATCTGCAATATTCTTCAAAGTGTCCACCTTTAATAGCAACACATTTTTTTCTTCTATCATATCCCTCACAAAGTGATACTGAACATCAATGTGCTTTTTCTTTAAATGATAAGCAAGGTTCTTTGCCAAGAAAATTACACTTTGGCTATCACAGTCTATCCTTATAGCTCGTTGTACTAACCCCATACTTGAACACAATCTCTACAACCAAACTTCTTCCTTGCTTGCATGAGTGCCTGCCATGTATTCTACCTCTGTAGCTGATAGTACCACTACAGATTGCTTCTCACTCATCCAACTGACTGCACCTCCAAATAGGTTAAACACATACCCATTTGTAGATATTTTATGATCCATATCTCTAGCTCAGTCTGCATCAACAAAGCCACGAATATCCAACACTCTATCCAATCCTAGTCTTCCTTGGTAGCACAAACCATAATCACAAGTGCCACGCAAATACCTTAAAACCCGCTTCACTGTTGTCCAGTGCTCCTTCCCTGTTTTTGACATAAACCTGCTCAATACTCCAACTGCATGTGCAATGTCTAGTCTAGTACATACCATCGCATACATCAGGCTACCGACTACATTTGCATATGGAACACGGGACATGTCCTCTTCCTCTTCTTGTGTCTTAGGACACTGTTCAACAGATAACTTTACACCTACATAAATAGGAACCTTCGTCGGTTTACTATCTTGGACATTAAACCAGTGCAGTATTGTCTCGACATGCTTCCTCTGGTTAAACCAGAGCTTCCTCTTTGCCCAACCTCTTTTAACTTCCATGCCCAAAATATAGTTTTCAGCACCAAGATCTTTCATGTCGAATTTGGAGGACAATTGGGTCTTCAAATCCTGGGTAATTTCTTTGTCATTTCCAACCAGCAACATATCATCCACATACAAGCCCAGATAAATAACATGGTCACCAATTACTTTAAAACACACAGTGATATGCTTTGCTTCTAGTGAAGCCAAGTCCCCATATAAATGTATCAAATTTTTGATACCACATCCTTGGTGATTGTTTTAACCCATACAGAGACTTCTTTAACTTGCATGCCAGTTCTTTCTTACCCTTCACTACAAATCCTTCAAGTTGCTTCATGTAGATCTCTTCTTCCAGATCCCCGTGAAGAAATGATATCTTCACATCCATCTATTCCTCAAAATCAAAAGTAGCAGCAACAGATAAAAGTAATATAATAGAAGCTACCTTGTCAACAGGAGAAAAAATATCACCAAAATCAATTCCCGGCACCTGGGAATAACCTTTTGCTACCAACTGAGCTTTGTATTTCTCCACCTTTCATTCTGCATTTGCCTTCTTCTTGAACACCCATTTTCTGCAAATGGGTTTCCTTCCAGCTGGCAACTCCACCAGATCCCAAGCCTCTTTCTAGAATTTTTCATCCTCTAAATATATTGCTTCCTTCACAGTTCTAGGATCATCATCAGTAATAGATAAAGCAAAATTTGAACAGAAAGCAGATGGACTATACCTTTCTAGCTTCCTTCTTTCTCGAACTGATCTTCTCACAACCAGAGTTTGCGGCTCTTCATCTTTTAATTCCTCTTCTGTTGTAGAGTCTGATTCTTCCTCCTTAAGCTCAAACTCTATTTTCTCAGGTTCCTTTGATGGGACTTCATGTTTAAAAACAACTTTCATCTCTCTGAACACCACATCTTAGTTGTACACAACCTTCCTTTTTACTGGGTTCCAAAGTTTATAACCCTTTAAACCATCCTTATACCCAATAAAGATGCACTTTTCAGATTTATTATCCAACTTTGTTCTTTTCTCCTTTGGAACATGTACATATGCATCACATCCAAATACCCTCAAATGTGAAAGAGAGGGTTTCTTACCAGTCCATACCTCTTGTGGAGTCTTATCCTCTGTTGGGTCCCTATAATGCTAGTGATTACCCCATTAATATTGTAGTTATACCCCTTATTTATATTGTTGTGCCCCTATTACCCCCATATTGTTATTTCTGTGCCCCATAAAATCCCTCTATTGTTATTTTTGTGGCTTTATATTATTATTGTTAGGTCGGCTGGATTATATTGTGACTCCTTAGACTCCTATATATAGAAAGGAGGTTTTGTCATTTGTATCATCCAAGAATTGTTCATTTATGTAATGTAAAGGAGGTTGCCCCCTCGAAGAGGCTGAATTCTAAGGCGTGGATCTCTCTTTTCTATCTTTTTGTGAGCTGGTTTCATAACATTTGGTATCAGAGCTTTGGATTCTAGGGTTTCGCTGCTCCAAACAGGTCATCGTGGAATTTTCGCTATAACTTTTTTTCTGTGACGTTTCAGAAGTCGCAAAAAAAACCCATTTGAGAAGAAATCGCGCTGAACCTTGGGTCCGAATTTCAGAGATTTTCGCGCGATATTTGCGGAGATATGATCTGAGGAAGTTGGTCTTTTTGCAGACTCCTGAATTACATTCAAAACAGGTGACCTGGGGAAAATCGTCATAACTTTCTCTCTGGGGATCGGATTGAAATTTCGTAAGAAGTTACAGAAAGAGGACGGACCGTAATTTCTTGTATGTGTGTTTCAGATTCAAAGGTTGAAACAGGGACTCGTGGCACGTCGTACAAGTTCGCTCTACTGAACCAGTCTAAAAGCAAGTCACTGTGGGAGATTTCACATAACTCTTCCTTGGAGAATCCAATTTGGCTCAGAATTGCGGCATTGGAAAGAGGACGTAGAAGGCTACTACAGGTAGCAATTTCAGAATTGGATGATCCGAAATTACAGAGATACATCAGATTCAATATCAGGCTTCTATAAAGTGAAAAAAGGTGTGTAGTTTTTTTTTTATTTTTGTGTAAGCTTGGTTTAACGGAATTCAAAGGGCATAGTAAAGCATTATTATCGGTAACTGATGCCCCGAGGAAAGAAAATGCAAACACCTAGTAAGGAACCTGAAAGCTCTAGCATGACTCATGAAGAAGAGGAAGAAATGCTACATGATATATCAAAATTACAAGAACAAGTGCAACAAATGTCACGCTCACAAAAGCTAACAGAAGCTAAGGTAAATGGCGTGGAATCTAAGATAAAGGGCATGGAAGCTAAGATGGAGGATTCGATGGCAAATTTGAAGATAGATTTGAAGACAGACATGGAAGAATTGAAGAAGTTGCTACAAGAAAGGGTCACTAATGGTGAAAAGGTAGTAAAGGAAACTCATGATGAGAACAAAAGAAATGTTAATCATGATTCCATAGACTCTAATGTTGGATCGAAGACTCACCATGTTCCAAAAATCGATATGAGGAAGTTTGATGGCAAGGATCCCGCCACATGGATATTACAGATGGAGCAATTCTTCGATCTCAATAATGTGCAAAACACACAAAAGGTACGTATGGCAACTTTATATTTGGAACCAAATCAGTTTGTATGTTATCAATGGCTTTGTTCTCGTAAACAATTTATCACTTGGGCAATTTTTACGGAAGAATTGATAGCACATTATGAGGATACAAAAAGCAACACTTTTTTTAGCCAATTGATAAGTCTCAAACAAAAGGGTTCAATAATGGAGCACATTGAGGAGTTCCAAAAATTGAACATAAGGGTAAAAGATATTCCAGAGGAGCATAGGATTGATGTGTTCATAGGGTCTTTAAAGGATAATATCCAACATGATGTGCGCCTTTGGGAACCTGATTCATTAGAGAAGGCATTCAGGTTAGCAAGAAAAATGGAAAGCAAAATTATGGCAACTAGGAAGCATACCATTCACAACTATAAAGACGGAAGTGTTGTTGCCCATAGTCTTCCACAACCTACAAGGTTGACACCACAACAATTGGAAGAAAAAAGAGCAAAAGGGCTTTGTTACAATTGTGATAGCAAATACACAAAAGGTCATAAGTGTGCTGAGAAGAAATTATTCTACATAGATTGTGAAGAGGAAGAAGAAAAAGAGCAAGAAAGGTCAAAAGAAGAGGATATATTCCAGGAACAAAGCCTAGATGAAGAACAAATAAATCCGACCATATCTTGTAATGCATTGGCGGGAATTACCACTCCTCAAACCATCAAGATAGAAGGACAAATCAAGAAGAAAAAGGTAATAGTGTTGATTGATTCAGGAAGCACCCACAATTTTATTCATTGTAGGGTAGCAAAAGAATTGAATTGCTTCCTATATCCAGCACCAGAGTGTCAAGTGATGATTGCAAATGGAGGAACAATAAATTGTTCTGGAAAGTGCCATAATATCAAGCTATCCATGGGAGAATATGTATTGACTAGCCCAATGCTTTCCATTCCAATGGGAGGTGCTGATGTTGTACTAGGAGTCCAATGGCTACAATCCTTGGGTACAATAGCTTTTAATTTTCAAGAACTTTTCATGAAATTTTCTGTGGAAGGAAAGGAAGTTGAATTAAGGGGTATTGCAGGGAAACCAGGAAAGATAATCAGCTCTAATGGCATGACAAAGCTTCTAAAAAAGGAGCAAAGAGGTGTAATTGCACAATTATGTTCGCTAGATGTTTCCACATTGGAATCATCTATTTCTCCAGATCTCCAAAAAGTCCTGGACAATCATTCCAAGGTATTTGAGACTCCCAAAGGTCTCCCACCTATGCGTGATCATGATCATGCTATTCATCTGATTCCAGGAAGTGTTCCTCCAAACATCAGGCCGTACAGATATCCATATGTCCAAAAAAGTGAAATTGAACGTATGGTTGCAGAAATGCTAGAGGCTGGTATAATTCAACCGAGTCAAAGTTCTTTCTCAGCTCCAGTAGTATTGGTGCACAAGAAGGATGGATCATGGCGCATGTGTCCAGATTATAGGGAGCTCAACAAGCTCACTATTAAAGATAAGTTCCCCATTCCTGTTATTGATGAATTACTGGATGAATTGCATGGATCAATTTACTTCACCAAGTTGGATCTTCGTTCGGGATATCATCAAATTAGAATGAAGATTGAAGACATTCCGAAAACGGCATTTAGAACTCATGAGGGTCATTATGAATTTTTGGTCATGCCTTTTGGCCTTACCAATGCACCTTCAACATTTCAAGGTTTGATGAATTCAATTTTCAAACCATTCCTTAGAAAATTTGTGTTAGTATTTTTTGATGATATACTAATCTACAGCAAGTCTTGGAAGGATCATGTTGAACATGTTGACAGGGTGTTACAACTATTGGAGGAGAAACAATTATATGCAAAAAGATCCAAATGTTTCTTTGGAGTCCAGGAGGTGGAATATTTGGGTCATATTGTATCTCATGAAGGAGTTAAGGTAGACCCTAGCAAAATTAAAGCCATTAAGGAATGGAAAATCCCCACATCCATAAAGCATCTGCGAGGATTTCTTGGGTTGACAGGGTATTATCGCAAGTTTGTTAAGAATTATGGGAGAATAGCAGCACCTCTAACAACATTATTGAAGAAAGATTCATTTTCATGGACTTCGGAAGCAACAAAGGCCTTTGAACATCTTAAAGAGGCAATGTGCCAAGCACCGGTCTTAGCTACGCCGGACTTCACAAAAACCTTTATTGTGGAATGTGATGCTTCAGGAAATGGAATTGGTGTTGTTCTAATGCAAGATGAAAGACCCATTGCTTTTGAAAGTCGTCCAATCAAGGGAAAGTTTTTAAGCAAAGCTATTTATGAGAAGGAAATGTTGGCAATACTCCATGCACTTAAGAAATGGCGACCCTACCTAATGGGAAGACACTTCAAGGTAAAAACGGATCATGATAGCCTTAAATATTTTTTAGAACAAAGATTATCCTCTGAAGAGCAACAAAAGTGGGTCACAAAGATGTTGGGTTATGACTTTGAAATCATCTACAAAAAAGGGAAGCAAAATGTGGTGGCAGATGCACTCTCAAGAAAGGATGAGGATGTGGAAGCATTGTTGTGTGCCATTTCTATTATCCAACCAGATTGGATAAACGAAGCAAGGGAGGAATGGAAGAACGACGAAGAAGTGTGGGCACTTATTCAAAAGCTACAACAAGATTCCAGTACTTCTGATACATTTAGCTGGCAAAATGATTCATTATGGTACAAAGATCGCTTATACCTCTGTAAGAATTCCCAGCTAAAACAAAAGATTCTTATGGAATTGCACACTTATCCCTTAGGAGGGCACTCAGGATTTTTAAAAACTTACCACAGGGTTAAGAAGGAATTTTTTTGGCATGGCCTTAAATCAGATATTCAAAAGTTTGTGGCGGAATGTTTGGTTTGCCAGCAAAATAAAGTTGAAACAATTAAGACACCAGGTCTATTACAACCTTTATCCATTCCAAGCCAACGTTGGGAGGAGGTTTCAATGGATTTTATCACAGGTTTACCCAAGTCCGAGGGAAAGAGTGTCATCATGGTGGTAGTTGACAGACTTACCAAGTATGCACACTTTTGTGCATTATCACATCCATTTAAAGCCAGTACAGTTTCTACTGCATTTATGGAAACAGTTCAAAAGCTACATGGAAACCCAAAGATTATTGTAAGTGACAGAGATCCCATTTTCACTGGAAATTTTTGGACAGAATTATTTTCTTGTCTTGGGACTCAGTTAGCTCATAGCTCATCTTATCATCCTCAATCTGATGGGCAAACTGAGATAGTAAACAAATGTTTGGAAGGATATCTTCGTTGCTTTGTATCTGATAAACAGACACAATGGGTCAAATGGTTGCCTCTGGCTGAATGGTGGTATAACACTTCCTTCCATACAGCAACAAAAATGACCCCATTTATGGCACTTTACGGGTATCAACCACCATCCATCACATCATATTTAAGAGAAAATTCTAAGGTTCAGGCAGTGGAACATCACATCGAACATCAGCAACAAGTCCTCCAACTCTTAAAGGATAACCTCGTGTTGGCACAAAATAGAATGAAACAACAGGCAGATCAACATCGCAGTGAAAGAAGTTTTGATGTAGGTGATTGGGTATTCCTACGGCTACAACCATATAAGCAAATGTCCCTAAAGCAAGCTAAGAAAGATAATAAATTATCATCAAAGTATTATGGTCCGTACAAGGTGTTGGAAAAGATTGGTACTATGGCATACAAATTGGAGCTTCCTGCAGCTTCTCGATTGCACCCAGTTTTCCATGTTTCATGTTTAAAGAAGGTTATAGGTGACAAGCTCCCAATTCAAACAATATTGCCAGAACTTGACGAGGAAGGAAAAATTATATTGGAACCAGAAGCAATCACAGAAACAAGAACTCGACAGCTACGAAATCGATCAATTTCAGAGTATCTTATCAAGTGGAAGAACTTATCCGCTGAAGATTCCACATGGGAGGATGAGAATTTTATGCAGAAGTATCCAGAACTGCTCAAGCGTTGAGGACAACACTTTTTTGAAGGAGAGGGGCATGTTGGGTCCCTATAATTCTAGTGATTACCCCATTAATATTGTAGTTATACCCCTTATTTATATTGTTGTGCCCCTATTACCCCCATATTGTTATTTCTGTGCCCCATAAAATCCCTCTATTGTTATTTTTGTGGCTTTATATTATTATTGTTAGGTCGGCTGGATTATATTGTGACTCCTTAGACTCCTATATATAGAAAGGAGGTTTTGTCATTTGTATCATCCAAGAATTGTTCATTTATGTAATGTAAAGGAGGTTGCCCCCTAGAAGAGGCTGAATTCTAAGGCGTGGATCTCTCTTTTCTATCTTTTTGTGAGCTGGTTTGATAACATCCTCCAACGCTGATGAAGGTGATCTGTTGACCAAGTAACATGCAGTCTCCACTGCCTCTGGCTAGAATTCATGTCCTAACCCGGCACCACTGAGCATGCTTCTTGCCCTTTGCATCAATGTCTTGTTCATTCTTTCTACAACTCCATTTTTCTCAGGTGTGTATGGAGTAGTCTTCTGTTGTGCTATACCACACTTCTTAGAGAATTCTTCAAACCCCTCCTTGCAAAACTCTCCACCATTATCTGTCCTCAGCACCTTTATCTTCTTCTCTGTCTGGTTTTCCACTAGAGCCTTAAATTCTTTAAACCTGTCAAAGACTTTAGATTTCTTCTTAAGGAAATATATCCATGTATTGCTTGAGAAGTCATCTATAAATGATACATAGTACACAGACTTACCCAGTGATGGAACCTTCACAGGTCCAAACACATCACTGTGCACAAGCTCTAATATATGTTTCGCCCTCTTACCACTAGAGGGGAAACTCACCTGATTCTGCTTCCCATATACATAATTTTCGCAGAAATCAAAATCCAGAGAGTTGTTAGTCATACCTTCTACCATACCTTTACCATGAAGTATTCGAAGGCCCTTCTCTCCAATATGTCCAAGCCTTTGATGCCATAGCATGGTCTTTTCTCCAGAGACCACTAGATTTTCTTCTCCACTTTCAGGAACCACAGAACTATTGCACCCATCAACAACAGTGCTACCTTGCAGCTTGTACAGAGTTCCAATCTGAACTCCTCACATCAATACCAGTGCTCCCCAAACCATCTTGCAGGTATCCTTCTCGAACACTGTTTTTACACCTGCATCATCTAGCTTGCTTACAGAAATCAGATTTCTGGCCAATGCAGGAATATGCAGAACACCCGGAAGTGTTCTAACACTTTCATCTTGCAAATTCAACTTAACTTTTCCGCGACCAACGATTTTAGCCTTCCTGTCATACCCCAAGAAGACATCACCACCATCATATTTCTCATACTCGCAGAACGACTCTCTATGGGGAGTGAAGTGAAAGGATGCACCTGAGTCAATCAACCATGTCTCATGATCTACATGTGTACTTGAAGAAGCCAGGTATACATCCCCACCTTCATCTGAGGTGGTTTTTGCCTCTGCAGAAGGAGCATCATTAGATCCCTTTCCTTCGTTAGGAGCTTTAGATTTACAGTCCCTTTTGTAATGCCCTTCCTTTTCGCATTTTCAGCACACCTTTACATTTTCTCCTAGAGATTTATATCTCCATCTAGATTTAGATCTCCCACTTGATGACTTATTTTTGTTTCTGTTTTGGGACCGTCCTCATATAGACAAGGCATCACCATTCTGGCTCTCCATATTTTTACTTCTCATCTCCTTTGTTAGCAAGGATGAGACTATCTCATCAAACTGCCAGGCAGTTGCATTGCTGCCTATTGTAATAACCAGACTATCCCACTAATTTGGTAGAGAACACAATAAACTGGTGCACTTATCTTCATCTGAAATTTTAATATCGACAGATAATAATTGACTTACCATAGTATTAAATGCATGCAGATGCTCTGTCACCAGGTCTCCATCTTTCATCCTCAAGTTATACATCTTCTTCCATAGGAATAGTTTATTCACCAGAGACTTAGATTAGTACAATTTCCCTAACTTTTCCCTCAAAGCCTTAGTCGTAGCTTCCCCTGATACATTCAGCAATACTTAATCTGAATCTTATTTTGCTCTTTGCCTTCCGATCTAACTTCTTACATTCTTCATCGGACACTCCCGTTGGTTTAGTACCTAGATCTACTGCGATCCACTGATCTTTATCTACCAACAGATCCTCCATCTTGAGTTTCCATAACTCAAAACTCTGACCATTAAATTTCTTGGTCTCTATCTTTCCACTGCTCACCATTTTCTTTCACCACCAGAATCGATCCTACAAATATCCCACTGAACCACGAGTCTACCACGGGCCCAAGCGAAACCCCTCAGCAACAAAGGCATCCCCTTGAAGCCAAAACAGCTCTGATACCAAATGTAGATTTTAACCCCATAAAGAAATTACCTACATATGAATTCTAAAACACAGAAAATAAATAATGCGAGAGCATAACACATAAAACACATATACACAGAGATTTTCCCCTAGATCCCAAAACCGGGACTACCAGCTTGATTTTTCATTATGTTCCTTTCAATGTTACAATACATATATATACATGCCGAAGCATCCAATACCATGGACCGAAAACCATCACGCTCAAAACCATGTGCAAAAACCATTCAAAAAACCATAGGTAGGTTCACCCAACTAATATAGGGTCCCAAAAAAAGTTCCCTGGGGCACTGTCCTGAACCCCATAGAGGGGGGCTAACCGCCCCCCTCAAACCCCGTGTGACCCCCCCGCTGCCCAACGAAAGGGGGCTCTGCCCCCCCTCTAACCCCCCGGTTAACTAGGGGAGCTAGTCGTGGAAAGAATATAACACAACCCAACAAGGATCATGCTCGGCATCTACATCTATGCTAAGTTTTTTATTCATACTCCCATTCTATATGTCTTACTTATTGTAGCTAAGACTTGTGTATTTGTCTTTGTGGTCTTTACACACTTTACCCTAGGTGGTTGCAATCCTTTTTGCACTTCTACTTGTTATGTATTTGATGGAAGGTCAGTTAAGGTTAAATAATGAAAAAAATGGAGAAGATGAAAGGTTTTTTGCACCGATAACCCTTGAAGGGGCTCATATATCTTTGTTAGGACTATATGTAGCAATTTTCATGTTGATGGCTTTAGAAATAAAGATAGAGTTGCCATCATTAACAAATGATAAAACTGATATTGATAAAAGAGGTGATTTTCTTTGGCTTATGCTTTAATATGATGATACATTTACAACTCAGGTTCATATTGGCAATGAATATCAAGTTGTAAGGTTGGTAATTTTCTCTTGAAGATGCTGAGGGTATAACACAAAATATAATGTCACAGTCATATTCGAGATTATCCATTCCACGAGAACAAAGTTTTTTGCATCACATTTTTTTTAACTATGATTGGGTAATATGAAGGTTCATGTTACATAAATAAACCTTTTAAAGAGTGCAGGAACATTACATCACAATGACATCCTTCTACACTTCCCAGTTTTAGCAGTTACATAATTTAAGGAGGTCATTTCATATTTGAGGGCATAATGATTATTTTATTTAAGATGCCTATAGTAATCTTCTTAATAATGTTTTGTAATATACTCTTATAGTATCAAACCAAGAGCTTGATTCTCTAAGGCAGTTGGATGGATTATTCAAAGTTTTTCAATGTTTCACCTTCCAACAAACTACTTATTTGCAGTTACAGTGCGTTGTAGATAAGTACTCCATAAGCCTAATGGAAAAGAACTAAAATGGATCAATTGATCTTTAGAAGTTTTACAGTGTGTTGTTTTCATAGTAGAACAAGTTGCAGGATACTAAACATAGCATAATTCATTGATGAGGACAGACACAGACTTTCCTCCAAAAGAAAATATGTGGGAAAGGAAAATTGATTGAACATGTGGTAAGGTTTGCATTATTTGCTGGGAAGTTAACGAAAATTTAGGAAACATTTAAAGGAACAAACTCACCATATAGCTTCAAATTTCTAATATGGATTAACTCCATATTTTTTTCAATTAATAAAGATATCCTATTCTATTTTGGATTGGTAATTAGATTTTTTCCTGTAAGTTCCTAACAACTTACAACCTTGTAATTTCTTATAAATAAGTCACCTATAGATATAGTAAGCATTGGCTATCGAGGAAACCACACTTATTTTTCTATAATAGCCTAATACTACGAGGGTGGCTTTTGGCTTCAACTAATGGCATAATTGTGTTTCATGTGAGTTCTTATGTGAGTTCTTCTTATTTTCCCTAGTATTTTTCCCTCATATATTTTGATGTTGTGTGGATAATTAGGAGAGGCTAGGCTTCATTATTGAGTAGATAAAAGTGATAATTTTTCATTTTTGATTCTTGTATATGGTTAGATTGTTGCTTTCTGCATAACACCAATTTCTATTTTGTCAAGTTGTCGAAGGATCTTCAAACACTTTCTAATCTTATTAGTTGACGTAAGTATTCAGTTTGAGTATGAATTTTGGCTAATATTTTCTTTGCTCTTCTCTCAACCTCTTTCAAGTTATTGTATTTTGTCTTGGTTGGATGTTGGTCCTTTGATTAGATCTCTGCATGTAGGATTTTAACTATTTAAGTAGGGATTTGAAACCCTAAGCAACCACCTCTGAAAAGACCTCTAAATCTAGCCATTGTGCTTAAAAGGTTGTTGTTCATTTCCACGAACAATCAATTAGACTCGTAACATTTGAGGAACCCCCTTTGGTTCAAGGGCCAACTTGAGCCTAAAGTAGGTTGCGTTGATTTCTTGGCACAGTTTCCATCCAATAAATTGTCTTCAAGAAATAGATACAATATTTGGCGTCGTTGTTGGGGAGCACAGTAATGAAGAGATATTTCCCTAGAAGAACGATAAATATTAGATCTATTCTTTGATGGTGAACAAACAAATAGACATTAGAAATTGGATACATATCTTTCACCTGGAGGCTCCACTTTGTTTGTATTTGGTGATTCCATGGATTGCAGTTTCTAATGGTTCGAGGTGTCAAGTGATTTCATTGTCGTGTTTGTTCGAGGCTCAGAAATGATTCTTTTAAGTAGTATATTTTCTTCTTCTCACTAGTGATCAAAAATTTCATATATCTATAGAGGATGGTTTCATAGTTCTTCAATGATCTGTGTTTCAACAACTTACTTATCTGTAGTTGTAATTATAGGTTTCTCATGGAATTTCATTTTCATCTTGTATATTATTTTCATATTTTTAGTTATGTGCAAAGTGGTCTGTCAAATAATCCACTCCTCACCTGGTTACACAAGAAGTTTGATTATACTTAACAATGTAGTGCAAAGTTTCAATTAAATAGTGTAGCGGTGTGCCATTACATAAAATAAAAAAATAAATAAAAAAAATAAAAAAAAATATGAGCATATTGTGTGTAGAAGGTAAGTTGGTTCAAATAGATACTTTAGCTTTCAGTATACTTCATCAATTTTAGTTTACAATATGGAATGATTTCAGATGAAAGTAAGATTATAAATTTTAGCTCACAAGTTGTAACTTTTAGGTTACAGTTTGTAAGTTATAGGTTGTAGATTGTAGTTTTTTTACTACAGGTTACTCTATTCATGTGGATTGGTGACTCCATATCCTAATAAAAAAGGCACATGTCTACAGTTATCTACATCCCACAAGGGGAAGCAGTTCCCATTTGGAGGCTATGTTGTAACATATTCTTGACAAAGTGACCCACTACAAAAATTTTGAGCTTTTCCAAACATATACCAGCTTATTGGGAGTTCTCATCCCCTTAGAAATGATTTTGAAGGAAACCATCTACAAGAGGTGCAACAAGAAGGTTTTTTCTAGAACTAAATGATTGTATTTTTTGTCTTTGCTTTCCATCAGTAACTGACTTTGGATAGACCACAATGGTTATTTGAATAATTTAGCCAAGGTAATGGTTGGTATACAATCTTTTTCGAAAATATAAGATGTTACCTGTATGATCAAAATACTAGCAATATCGAGGATCTCTTTAAGCATTTGCAATTGCATTGATGATTTGACAGATTTGAGGCACTATGATAGTGGTATTGAGAAGTAGAATGAAGGAAATAGGGAAGCAGAGTCGAAAGATATGTTCCAAAATATTTAACATACATTCCAATCCTAGCCAATAGCATTGTGCAATTATCTTCTTTTTGTCATTTTTTTTACCATATTCAAGGGATCTAGCGCTAAGACGACAGGAGGCTTGAAACTGAGAGTGGTTTGGACCATCAATTCCCTTCTTGCAGCCTCTACTAGGCATTATCCTCTTCAAAATATCACATATGAGCATCTCACCTTGGAAAATCTTATTCTTATTGTCTCAGATCACCAAGGAGTGTTATGCGTGAACATAATTTAATTTCAAGGATTTCATAATGAACGTATTGCAACCTCTGCTTCATCTAATAGAACCCAAGTTCTTGCACTAAACATGAAGTTTTGGTATGCCCCATGTCTTTAGTTCCCATGTGGAATGGTGTTGAAGGGTGCAACCCTGGTCTCAATTCACCCTTGTGAAGATCAAATATACAAGGAAACAAATGGATTTTGGGTTGGATCTTTCGAAGGACCATTCAAAAATGCATCCAACCTTCTTCTAAAGTGGAGGACATATCTTCTAGAAATGAACTCATTTTAGGTCTCTAAAAATAGGCAGTCAACTCAAATGTTACACCCTTACACGATTCTTTATGAAGATAATTAGGTTTTATCTCAAGTTTCCATACATTCAGGGAGTATGTGTATGAAATATTAATTGACATCAGAGTAATTTGATTTTGGCTTTGAATTTGGTGCTTCCATAATTTGTTCAAATTATAAGTTGGGTAACCATTTTAATCATCAATGAGCTGAAGTGGGTATGTTGTTACTACTTTCCCTTGCTCGACAATTTGTCCATATCCACTATAATATTTTCAAAAGTTAACCATAGTACTTTTCAGTGCTGCATTTCCTCTTTGTGTCACTGAAATGACAGTTTAAGAATGCTTGATGATCATTTGATTTGTTGTGAGGATGAAAGAGTCAAGAAATTGTAATTCATATAAAGGCCACATTTTCTAATTTTCATTTAATAAAAAAATTTGATAAATTGTAATAATCATAATGTATGCATTCTAGGGTTTTTATTATTATTTTATTAATTAATTTATAATAATAATTAATTATTATTTTATTTATAATATTAATTAAACAGTTAATTAGTTTTTATGATAATTATTTAAATTATTATAGATAAGTAATTATTATTTTTAATTATTTTTTATAAATATAGCAATGATATTAGTTATTATTATTTATTAATTAATTAATAGTTAGGGGGTTTGTGATTGGTTGTTTTGTCTAAACAATTGATGGAGTACGCGCCATGTTCAGGTGAATAGCGGAGGCCCCTTGTAATAAACTAGATACAGCCAGTATCCCCCCTCCCCCCCCGCCAACTAACCAGTTATGGAATTATGAATACCACGTGCATGTGTTTGTACGCTTGAAGTGTGAAGCACTTGCACTGACATCTGTAGCAGGTCCAAGTTTGGCTGATTTTGTGTTGTCAAACTCATAGATTACAACATCTGCCAAAAGATTTTAGTGACTTCTTATGGGAGGCATGAAAGCCCTAGTGTCCAAAAAATCCACAAAATTCAATGTTAGGTCAAAGCGTAACATACGAGGAAGCTTCTAACATGGATAATAAAATTATATCTCCTGTTTGGAGCTATGGTCTTGGGTTGGGGGTTGTTGTGGTATTTTTGGAGCAAAATTCCCTAAATGGATTATGAGCAGAGAGGTAGATAAGGGCCAACTACCCCAACTCAATCATTAGAGCAACCGACGCAAAGTTCAATATGGAAAAAGCACAGGAAGCCTTTACCATATTTGACACTTCTAAAGTGTTCACTTTGCCAATCAAAAGTCATTTTGATGTCTTAATTGAGAAGGAATAAGGATAAATAATGGAAGAAAATTCTTTTGGAGATCAAATCCATCGTGAATGGGAACAAGAGAAACATAGAAAATGTAGAGAGAATAATAGCAAAATTTGAAGGATGAAACATATCCGTTGGGGAAGGAAGCTACTTCAACTCTAAAGGTACCAAAGGCAATGGATTGAGAAAACCCTTGGATGCTTTCATATGTCAACATAGTTAGATAAACATACAACTCTTTGTTGGTCAGGAGAGGAAGAAAACCATAAAAGAATCTTAATATAGAAAATTCGAATGGAACAAAATGTTGGGCTCCTAGTCTTCACTATCCAAGTTTAGCCACTCTTTGTGAGGCTCTGAAGCTTAATTAGTAAAGTTTGTGCTACTTCTGGTGGTGGCTTTTGGTGTGCTTACATTTGTGTAGCCTTCAATTCTAGATATATGGTCATTTCAATCTCAATTGGTGCACATACCTGAATAATCTATGGATAATAGTTCCATCTGTGGTTTAGTCACAAAGAAATCATCATGGCCATATTGGTTACTTATAGTACCAATTATTGATTTATTAGTTGCATTTACCAAAATTATTCTAGTACAATACATTGTAGATATTGCATTGTTATATGTTGTAGTTGTTCTGATCATGCTTGTCATCTACATTTGCCCTGAGTTTTTTTATTCATACTCCCATTTTATATGCCTTGCTTGTTGGAGTTATGACTTGTGCATCTGTCTTTGTGGTCTTTACACACTTTACCCTGGGTGTTTTCACTTCTAATTGCACTTCTAACTTTAATGTATTTCTTGGAAGGTCAATTAAGGTTAACTAATGCAAATAATGGAGAATAATTTGAGTATTTTTATGAGCAGAGCAGTTAAATTTCAAACCGGAGATCGCAACGAAGTGGGAGCGTTTCAAGGGTTTTGAAGTTGTGTGAAGCAAAGTGGAAGAGAATAGAGGAGCGATGTTACAGTTTCCAGCATTTATGCAGCAATATCCAACATCCACATTGGTGGCCTCATCAGTCCTTCATCTGTCGTTGTGGCCTCCACTACATAATGATGATGTTCAACTTGCTATGGAAGAGGTTGAACTCGAAGAAAATTGGGCTGGAATAAGAAGTGCAAATAGCAATCTACCTGTACTTGGCAGGACGAATGTTGACAATGATCAAGAGGAATTTGAAGGTGAACTTGAAGATGAAGAAGCTAATAATGAAGACGAGAGTAATGCCAATGACTTTGAGCAGGAGACTAGTTGAATGTTAGCCATTTGTAATTGCACATATTTGCTGATCTTTGTGAATTTTAAGGGATTGCAACCAGATTTCCGACCAGCTATCCAAGGAGGTTTTGTCTGGCCTTTGGGTCTATGGATGATTCAGGAACAGAAGGATATGGAACATTATCAGTACTATCATCATCCATACATCGATCATGGAATATAGGGGCTTGATAGGGCCTAATTACATGATTTTTGAGCTACTGCCAATTTCTTATTTCACATAACAGTTTTATGTATATATTTTATTTTTGATATGTAATTATGCACATACAATCAGTATACCCTACAGGGTTTTTTGTACATGAACATCTGAATGGTGGTTCGCCACAACTTATATCGTATGCTTCGTCAAACATCTACAACATGTAATTTTCAAATTTTAATGGAAATTACGATTTTTCCTTGGGGAAAAAAATAAATAAATAAATGGAGAAGATGAAAGGTTTGTCGCACTAGTAACCCTTGAAGCAGCTCAAATATCTTTGTTAGGACTGTATGTAGCTATTTTCATGTTTATCGATTTGGAAATAAAGATTGGGTTAGTATGATTAAATAGTGATACCACTGTTATTGAGAAAAGAGGTGATTTTCTTTGGCTTATGCTTCAAGATGAAGGTGCATATACAACTCAAGTTCATATTGGTAATGAATATCAAGTTATAAGATTGGTAATTTTCTCTTGAAATTGTTGAGGGTGTAACATGAAATATAATGCCATAGTCGTCTTTAAGATTATCCATTCCACAAAAACAAAGTTGTTGGCATCACGTAATTTTTTAAATACTGTTGGGTAATGTGAACGTTCATGTTACATAAATAAACCTTGCAGAGAGTGTGTTAAATTTTTAGATTGTTCTATGTTGTATCAATTACTTTAGCCCAATTCAATACTTCAACTAGCAATATTTTCAATAAAAAATAGTCTTTCCATTCATCAATGTTAATTTAAGATAGAAAAATAAATGCCATGAGAAAGGAGACAATCAAGACATCAATAAGAGAGACCGGATTTGGTCAAGGACCAGGGGAAAATCCCACTAGGGGGAAAACCCTTTGAAAAATATTTTTCTATTAGATTGTCATTAAATGTTCAGTAGAGAGTAAAATGAGCTTAATACAATATCATCCATTAACCTAATAACATTCAGAAATATGATTCCAACATCAAGATATATCATAGACAACTTTTCCTTTTCGCAACCAATTGTTGTTAGTTGCAGTCAATGGTGAAAAATCAGTCAAACTTCCTGGTCGCATGGATGAGGAGTTGTGCATGTGAATGAAGGTTTCTAGTCACTCCCTTGAGCCTGTGATACCTACGACTGTTACCGAATCTACCCTATGGCAAGCCAGCAACTGTAACCCAAAACCCTAAAATAGATGCAAGCCTCAAACCGTATAATTTCAAAATTTTGCGAACTTCTTTTATCGTCCCAGCCTCAGACCTATGTGAACCAATAAATGAAGAAGAGAAGAAGAAGATGCTTTGTGATGTCCAAATGAGCTTGAGGTCACTCGTATTTATAGGCTTCCATGGGTGTCCAATTTTCTTTGGGGTAGACCTTGCCCAAATGTGGATATGTGGGCTTTCCTTCATAAGTACACTTTCCCTTATCCGATTTGATTGATCCTTAGGTTGATTTTGGTCCTCTCAAAAAGAGGAATTCAATGCAATCATCGTATCCATAAAATGAGTTTTCCAACATGTAATTTGCTCGTAGTTTCATAAATTAATACTCCCTCTCAACTAGGGAGAATTCCACTTGTCAATATCTCATCATTGAACATCCTGTCATGTATATCCTATCAACATATCATGTCCATCTCTGCTCAACTCTATCTATTGAAAAATTATTGAATATAAAGAAGAAGAATCAGGGAGAATTATCTTCCACCCTCGATAACATTAGGGAACACATCTCAATTTGACAACAATATCAGAGAGCACATCTCAACCCAAAATCTCATGCGGGAGCTAGACATCTACAACCCCATATAGAGAAATAGGTGATATAGGGGAGCACATCTCAACCCATCCTATTGCTCACTGGTCTTCCCAACGATGACCCTCAAGTGTCATGTGGTAGAACATTGCATCATAATCAGCTTGGGTTATACAACCCCAAGTACACTCACAACCCATTGGGCAGACAGGGAGAGGTAATCCCAACAAGCTTGTGGGTTTGATGCTAATTGGGGTATATTATGAAAAGACCAAGATAAGGGAGAAACATCTAAGACCCTATTGTTTAGAGATCCCTCAACCCCAGGATCCCTCTATCTCAATTCCTCACCCTAGGAGCTCAAATAGGGGGAAGTGTTGGCTCAATGTTCTCGATTAGTGATGCACCTTGTTAGGAGGGGTCACATCTATCAATCCAAGTTTCTCTTTGAAGACCAAGAACTTCCCTTTCAAAAAGCCTTAGTGAGAATATATGCAATCTATTCATTTGTCGATATGTGATGGAGTCGAACGGTTCCTCTCTATACGATGTCTCGAAAGAAGTGATATCAAATATCTATGTTCTTGGACTTGTCATGAAATACGGGATTCTCTACCAAACGAATCCCACTCTTGTTGTCGCAATATATCACTGTAGTATCTAGGATCTGCTCAAATAGCTCTCCAAAGAGCTTCCTCAACCAAACTACTTCGCAGCTAGCCATGCTAGCGACAATATACTCTGCCTCGGCTGTACTCAATGCTATGGACTTCTCCTTCCTACTCATCCACGATATCATGGCAGATCTAATGCTGAAACAACATCCAGACATACTCTTCCCTTCGACATCATTTCCTGCCCAATCAGCATCGGTGTATCCATGAAGTTGAACATATCCAACCGAATATCTGAGACCAAGTGCGATAGTCCCATGCAAATATCTCAAAATGTGTTTGGTAGTGATCCATTGTGCATGGAGAGGCTCAGTCATGAATTGAATCAATGTATTTACTGCATAGTATATGTCCAGATATGTGTTCACTAGGAACATTAAAGCCCTAATAAACTGTCTATACTCGGATGGATTCGCCAAATCGGGTCCTGCAGCTTCTCCACACAACTTCTTGAAGTTCATTTTCAATTGTGTGGGTTGTGACTTGCATTCTTTCATTCCAAATCTTCCCAACAACTTCACAATATATTTTCCTTGTGGAAGTAAAATATCACCGAGCTTTTGTCACACCTCAAGGCCTAGAAAATAGTGCATTAGTCCAAGGTAATTCATCTCGAATTCAGAGGCTAGCTCCCTCTTACACTCAATAATGAGGGGCTCACTACCTCTCAAGAATAGATTGTCAACATATAAAACCAAAATCAAGAATATACCTTGGACTATCTTGAAGTAGAGTTTGGGATCAACATTACTTCTTATGAATCCAAGTTATACCAAATAATTGTCTATGTGTGTGTACCATGCTATGGGGGATTTCTTCAAAACATACAATGCCTTCTTTAATCTACAAACATGTGTCCTTCGATCCTCTAATTCAAATCCTTGTGGTTGCTCAATGTACACTTCCTCATGTAGCATACCATGGAGGAATGTTGTCTTTATGTCCACCTGATGAAGAGTCCATCCCTGACTTGCGGCAAGGGAAAATATCGAATGAATGGTTGTATATCGAGCCACGGGTGAAAATATGTCATCATAATCTTCTACCTCTTCCTGGGAGAATCCTCGAGCCACGAACCTTGCCTTGTATTTCTCAATGCTACCGTTAGCTCCATGCTTGATATTGAATAGCCACTTTGAAGTTACCACAAATTTACCTTTAGATATAGGTGACCAACATCGAGCTTAACACCTGTGAATAATTCTTCGGGGGTCTTGTTGTCCAATGCTTGATGAGGTTCCTTATTTTGAACATATACAACAACATTTTTTTCTTCTCCCCAAAGGAACTTCGACAACTTTTGATCATGGAGCATGGCACTAGCAACTTCTACAAAAGACCTATTCTTCCTTTCAGCTACTCCATTTTGTTCGAGAGTGTCGTTTCTTTCTTGATACCTTCCTTCTTGAAAAAATCAATGAACTCCTTTGATGTGTACTCTCATCCATTGTCGGACCTGAATATTTTGATTTTCTTCCCTATTTGATTTTTTATCAAAGCTTTGAACTCCTTGAACATTTCGAAGGCTTCATCCTTGTGCTTCAAATAATATATCTACATCTTTCATGAAAAGTCATCAATGAAGGTGATATAATAAAGATGGCCACCAAGAGAGTGTACAGGCATTGGACCACCCAAGTCATAATGAATGAGATGGAGGATGTCATTTGTCTTATTCTCACTAGAGGGGAAATGGTCCCCTTGTCTTCTTCCCACTAGCACATCCAGGACATACTCCATCATCTTGGGCTTGAACGTTGGGAATCCCTGAGACAATTTCTCCAATTTCGGAAGAGCATCATAATGTATATGGGCCAATCTTCGGTGCCATAGCTCACTCAGATGATTAGTATCATGGACCAATGCTAGAAGTGGTCTTCCAGTAACCTTGTAGAGTCCTTCATATCTTGATCCTAATGTGAAGGCATATCTCATAGGTGATCCAACATGCCAAGTAAGAACCTCTCCCATGATGAAGTAAATCCTCATCCCTTTGTCTTCTAGAGCGGATATTGATACCAAATTATTCTTTAACCCTGGCACATACATCACATCATGGAGCAAAATAGATTCTCCTGAATTCAAATGAAATTTGATGGACCCAAAACCTTTAACGAGATGAGTGGAGTTGTCTCCAAGAATAATTTTCAAATTTAACTCCCTCTCCACCAAATTAGAGAGAACTTCCTTATAACCAGAGAAGTGATGAGTGGCCCCACTATCAACCAACTAACTATCCTATGAATCTAGAGGAGAGGAACTAGTAAGAGTGGAAATAAGAATATATTCAAATTGTTTTCCAACATTACTTTCATACCTGGAGTATCTTGACTTCTTTTGAGGAAGACGATCTTCTTCATTGTCACTTGGAGCATCTCTTATTCTTCTTTCATCTCTTCCATTGTGATCATTCCTTCGACCATCTCTTCTGCTTTGATCATCAAACTTATTGTTGCTTCCAATGTTGTAGCATGGACCATTGTTCTTCTCGAGGCAATCTCGAGCATAATGACCCTTCTTGTGACAATTTTAGCATTCAATGTGAGATGAGGTTCTATCATTCCTTATTTTTGTGTCTCGAGGTGGAGGCTTTCTTGATGTACTTTATTTTCCTTTATTCTTCTTATTTTGTGTGACAAATGCAACGAGTTCCCCTTATTCATGCTTTTGAATCCTTCCTCTTGATATAATCCTTGATTCTTCTTGGGTAAGCTTTCCAACAATTTCATCAAATGACAGGAGGAAATTGTTGTTTCTTATGGTAGTGATGAAGGTTTCCCAAATAGGAGGGAGACCTCTTAGAGTTATGATCACCAATTCCCTGTCAGACACAATTTCCCCAACTCTTTGCAATTGATCTCTAAGGTGAGATATCCTCATAATGTAGGATTGCAAAGACTCTTCCTTGTTCATTTATGTTTCTTTGAGTTGATATTTCAAGGAGATGATTTCATTCAAATTGTTGACTTCATACATGCCAGTTATCTTATCATACATATCTTTAGACCTTCTCAAATTTCCAACATATGCAAGTAGATTATCTTGTAAAGCATCATCTGTAATTTTCTTTTCTTTTAACTCACCTTTCTTGTGCTTGTTCTTGGCAGGAGTTGAAGCATTTTCTGGAGGCTCATGTACCTTTCCTTGAATGTAGTTCAAAATATCATTGTTATCAGCTATGATCTCCAACCTAACTTTCCATGTAGAAAAATTGGATGAGTCGCCCATCTTCTCATTTTCCTTGAAGAAGGAGGATGTCTTGACTTTGGCTAGATCGGCCCTTTCAACTTTCCAAATATGATTGGTTCCATTCTTGTCTCTTTTGGGCTTGTCCTTCACCTTATCTCTAATACCATGTCAAATTTTCAGATTTTTCTATGTTGTATCAATTACTTTAGCCCAATTCAATACTTCAAGTAGCAATATTTTCAATAACAATTAGTCTTTCCATTCATCAACAGTGAATGAAGATAGAACAATAAATGTAAAGACAAAGGATACAATCAACACATCAATAAGAGACACCAGATTTGGTCAAGGACCAGGGAAAAACCCCACTAGGGGGGAAACCCTTCGGAAAATATTCTTTTATTAAATTGTCATAAAATGTTCAGTAGACAGTACAATGAGCTTAATACAATATGATCCAATAACCCAGTAACATTCAGAAATATGATTACAACATCAAGATATATCAAAGACAACTTTTCCTGACTATGGTCAATTGCGGTTAGGTGCAGTCAATGGTCAAAACTCAGTAAAATTTCCTGGTCACATTGATGAGGAACTGTGTGTTCGACTGAAGTTTCTAGTCGCTCCCTTGAGCCTATGATTCGTGCAACTATGGCTAAATCTATCATGTGGCAAGCCAGCGACGGTAACCCAAAACCCTAAAATAGATGCAAGTCTCAGACCCTATAATTCCAAACCTTTGTGAAATTCTTTTATCATCCCAGCGTCATACCTTTGCGAAAAAATAAATGAAGAATAGAAGAAGAATATTATTGGTGATTTCCAAATGAGCTTGAGGTCACTTGTATTTATAGGCTTCCATGGGTGTCAAATTTGCTTTGGGGTCGACCTTGCCCAAATGTGCATATGTGGGCTTTCCTTCATAAGTACACTTTCCATTATCCGATTTGAGTGATGTTTAGGTCTATTTTTGTCCTCTCGAAAAGAGGAATTCAATGCAATAATCGTATCCATCAAATGATCTATCCAAAATAGAATTTTATCGTAGTTTTAACAGAGTGCAAGATCATGACATCATAATGACATGCTTCTACACTAAGGAGTTTTAGAAAATTTAAGGAGGTCATTTTAGATTTAAGGGAATAATGATTATTTTATTTAAGATGATTGTAGGGCTCTTCTTAATAATGTTCTACAATATACTCTTATAGTATCAAACCAAGAGTTAGATTTTCTAAGGTAGTTGGATGGATGTTTCAAATTTTTTCAATGTTTCATATTCCAACATGTTAATGTGGAAGCTAAGTGACAAGTTCCAACCATGGGAAGACATTCCTCTTTTCGAGAGGACCAATTTTGACTATTGAAGTGGTCAATTTGGATAAGGGGAAGTGTATTTTTGAATTAAATCCCACATGTGCATATTTAATCAAGTCGGCCCTAAAACAAACTGGACACCCTTGGAAGGCTATAAATACAAGTGACCTCAACCTCATTTGGACATGATCATAAGACATTATTCTATTCTCTTCTTTGGATTGGCTCACACAGGACTAAGGCAAGTTCGTGAAGATTGGTTGGCATAAGTTTGAAATTGCAGGGTATGAAGTTTGCATCTCTGTTTTTAGGGTTTTGGGTCTCAAACGCAGGCATGTCATGGAGAAATTTCCACCAAAACCTTTCAGCCTCATGCATGAAACATCTTCCCAGCGACTGGAACCTCAATGTTGCATTTTTCAGTTGATTGAAGTTTTTCCCGTTGACCACAGAGTTTGCTAGTTGACTACAGCCAGTGATAATTGACTATAGGTTCTTGAATCAGGGTTTTTGGATTATTAGAATGGTTGGGTTCATCTTATGGATATTGTTTAGTTGACATTGCTGGATAGTTGTATGTATGAAGATATGGATCACTATAGTCTCTTTTGTTGAATCATTCAATGACAAACGAATAAGAAGAAGAATTTGAAAGGGTTTTCCCCGTAGTGGACTTTGCCCTTGTCTCCAACCAATCTTGGTGTCTTTATGTGTGAAAGCTTTTCTTCTATTGTTCCTTTATGTTCCGCTGCATTGAGTATGATGTTTTTCTTTCTATATAATTGTATATGTTGTTGAATAATGTTGTAAATCTGAATAATATTATGATGCTATGAGGTGAATTCTATATTCAAGTGATGAAATGCAATTATTAAAGAAAAGAAAAATATAGCCCTAAGAAAAATTTAACCCCACATGTGCACATTTGATCAGGTCGGCCCCAAAGCAAATTGGACACCCTTGGAAGGTTATAAATACGAGTGACCTCAACCTCATTTGGACATTATCATGGACGATTCTTCTATTCTCTTCTTTGGTTTGGCTCGCACATATCTAAAGCAAGTTCGTGGAGATTGGTTGGCACAAGTCCAAAATTGTAGGGTTCGAAGCTCACATCTTTGTTTTTAGGGTTTTGTGTCTCAGCCCTAGGCATGTCACGGATAAATTTAAACTACAGTCGCAGGTATGTAATGGAGAAATTTCGACCAAAGCCTTTCAACCACATGCATGACACATCCTCCCTACAACTAGAACCTAAAGGTTAAATTTTTCAGTTGACTGAATATTTATCTAGTTGACCGCAAAGTTCAACAACTGACCTCAGTCAATAGTAGTTGATCACATGCTTCTAAATCAGGGTTTTGTATTAATGGCATGGTTGGGTTCATCTCATGGATATTGTCTAGTTGATTTTGTTGGATAGGTTTATGATGAAAGATATGGATCATTATCCTCTCTCTTTGTCGAATCATTCAATGACGATCTAATAAGAAGAAGAATTTGAAAGGGTTTTCCCTGTAGTGGGTTTTTCCCTAGTCTCTGACCAATCCTAGTGTCTCTATGTGTGAATGATTTTCTTCTATTATTCCTTTATGTTTTGTTGTATTTATGATGATGTTGTTCTTTCTATATAATTTCATATGTTGCTAAATAATGTTGTAAATCTGAATAATGACAAGATCTTGTGGGGTGAATTTAATATGCAAATGTTGAAATGCAATTATCAAAGAAAAGAACAATATAGCGCTAAGAAAAATTAACATGGAATCAAAGTTGGGCTGAAGAAAATTCATTGAATATCACCCCTATGAAGGCACCATTGATGGAAGCAAGAAAATAAGGAGGAGACCTAAAATAATACTAGGGTTTGAAGGAAACCCTAGGTAATTTTTGTATTAGGGTTTCATGGATATTATAAAGTTAAGGTTTGGAAGAAACCTTGGATTATGTCAAATATTTGAGATGTGCACTCTAGAAACCCTAGAATGATCAATGTGAAGATGTTCAAACACTTGCAACAAGTTTGATGTAACCCTAGATGGGATAGTCTCAATTAGGCCTTGGTTATTGATATATTGAAGGCAACAATGTTATATGTATAATGGATCATCCTGACTCTTGAAGGCTGGTTCAAGAGGGAGATGATCGCCTCTCATGGAAGATAAGTACTTTTTTATTTGTGTTACTTATTTATGTCTTTACTTTTGTTTATATTTGTTGATTTTATTATTGATTATGCTTCCTGCATGTATATTTGAGTATTTGGGTAATTCTAACTCCTTAATGAGATGTGATAATTGGATCCTTCTCAAGGATCATGACTAGTGCAGGAATAGAAGAATTGGCTTTGGAAAAGGAAAAAGAGGCACTTGATGAAAAGTTTACAAAGTGCTACAGTGCCTATGTCAAATAAGAGGGTGCACAGGTATTTGAATACTACAAGGTATGTATGATGCTTCGTTTCAAGTTGCAATATTGGATGGAAAGATAAGCCCTAAGGTATGATGAATATCACCTTCATAAATGGCTCATGCATGCATATGAAAGTAAGTTTGATTCATGATACTTATGATGAGATGCTACACTTGGTATTTGAAAAGTATCTTACATTCTATTAAGTCGTGGTAAAGCTACATAGAAACAATTATTTTTGATATAATGGTGCTCTTGATATTTGGCAAGCGTATTTCATTTTAAACATGATGGATTTCCTGATCCTATAAAGAAGGCTAGCACATTGATTCTTATATATGATAGCTTGATAGTAATGATAGTTTTTGTGATAAGCATGACAACCATGATGATGGAAGTGTAACAATAATATTATTGCTCAAATATCTTCTTGGTGACCTTGGCTTAGTAATTATGTCATATGCAAAAATCGGATGCTCTGATTTGATGATTGAATAGATCTAAAGAAATGATGAAGTGAATATGATCCTTGAAGTATGATGATACACCTGTCATCTTCCCTAATCATATGACTCTAACCCTTGATGAAAATTCGATGTCATGTTCATATGTGATGATGAAGTAGTCGATGTTGATATGTTATGTCCATGATGAACATATGTATTAGAACCTGATATAGTTTTATTTCATGATATAAAAGTTTTGTTGATGCATGTCAGTATTATGATAGACATGTTGATGTTTTGAATAATGATGACTGAAGTAGCTTCCCATTCATAGGGAGAAAATCTCCATAAAATCCCTATGCCTATTATCATGTGTATTAAATCCATAGAAGATTCTTTATTATTGAAGTTTTCTAAAATAAATAGACAAATATCTAATGTTGTCGGTTTAAAGCAAGTTCTGGTCTGAGAAGAGAGGGTTTCCCTTAGTTTAAGCCCCAACCACATGGAAGCAAGCTTATCAATGCGGCTATAACAACCGTACGAAAGAAATCCTATGGGTGTGGTTATGCCTGTAGGTCACAAAACTGAAGCTTTATGCATAAAATCAGGAATGCACCAGAAGTATGACAATCCTACATATATGGAGCAGACATCAGAATGTCCTATGAGTAGGGAATTTTGAATATTTGACTTACTATAGAGAATTTAAACTTGTTAACTAAACTTGTGTTTGCAAGGGACTGGAATATGCATATTAGTATGCTATTTTGATTTGATCATTGAATTTAGTATATGACGGTATTTGATAACAATTGAAAGGGTTTGACAATATTAGGCTTATTGCTTTAGCTTAGTTGGCTTGGATAATTGATGATGCCTTAGAACTTTGACATGATGCTTGATGGTTCATAGACATGTTTTGGCTTGTGGATTGTTTGAATTCACAGTGATAACAAGTTATAGTTTTGGATCTAATTTGATATTTGATTACTGATGTTTTGCCTTGATGACAGTGCTATATGCGCATAGTAACTTTCAGTGATGGGTGTTGACATTGATTTTGTATTGAATTCATTGGCTTTGGCAAATTGGTGAAGTATAAACAATTATGATTTATCCTTGGTATATACATTCACATCTAGTCATAGAAATAATTCATATTATGATTATGTGAATGACCTAATGGAATATGATATTACTTAAATTTGTTGACATGACAATAGATGAAGTCATGACTTGGTATTTGGATATGAGCTCTACCTGTCACTTGGTCCAAAGAGTTTATTACAATGAAATTTGCAGAAACCTTTATGATTTTGATATTAGTTTTGATATGTCATTTGAGGCTTGATAAGCAGACTTGGTTGGTTTGATTGCATAATATTGATTTGTGTAGGTCTAAGCATATTGGTTTGGTAAAGTGTTATGTTTGGAGAAAGCATTGTAAGAAGCAATGTCCCCGAGCCTGGCATGTCCGTATTGACAGTTATCTCTTGAAGCTAGGAAGATGTGTCGATCTTAACATCTACTTCAAAAGGGATCCAAGATATGACTTTGATTTTGGTTTTATATGTTGATGGTCTACTCTTGATAGGTAATTAGCCTTTGATGGTCGAAGTAAGAGGGAGTTGGCTTCTGAAGCTCGAAATAATGAATTACTTTCTAAATTTTGGAAAAGAAAATCTATATCATGAATCTATTGAAGAGATTTTGAAAATTGGAAATGCAAATCCTTGGATACTCTAATTGAATTTCGAGAAGTTATGAAGAGATATTGTTGAACCTGCCCTCACAACCGACAATCAATTCAAGCATTTTTGTGTGAACACATGTCTGTATATATATATATATATATATATATATACACATATATATCAACTTGAGTGAATTCATGATTGATCCGCTTCATACGCATTGAGGTACCGCCAAGCACAGTTTGAGATATTTGCATGGGACGATCAATTTTTTGGTATGAGATATTCTTCCTATGATATGTGACTACATGGATGTACTTATGTTGATAAGATCATGATTTATGATACAAGCACATATGTGTGTTTCCTTAGTATGAGATCTACCATGATATTTTGGATGAGAATTTCGTAGCTTTAAGCATGACCGAGGTTGAGTATGATGTTGCTAGCATGGCTAGTTGTGAGGTGGGATGAAGAAGCTCTTTGGAGATTTGTTTGAGAAGGTTATGGATATGTCAGAAATACATTGCAATAATAATGGGTGGGATCTGATTGGCAGAGAATCCCATATATTGTTGGGACTGAGATACCTTCATGCATTGAGACAGTGTAGGCTTGTGGTTGGAACCTCTGTGAGAGGGAGGATGAATCAAGTATCCTATATATATATATATATAATATTTGATTTGATGACTTGTATGAACAAGAGACTATTGCTATTGAGACATGATGATTGAACTCTTCAGTGAGTTATTCAAGTCGATACCACATATGAGCATGATAATTTGTTTTTGATATATAGAGGGCATCGTTGGTCGAGGACATTGAGCTAGATCTTACCACTTGTCTGAGCTCCCAGGGTGTGGAATTGAGATGGAGGACTCTTGGGGTTAAGGGAACTCTGGAAAATAGGTGTGTGTAACCCCTACTCTTGTAGAAGGTCAGGTATCTCCCCTATTGTCACCCATAGGGTATGTGTGATTCTTGTCTATTTTGATAAATCAAGTATATCCCCCTATCTTGGTCTAGCAAAGTATACCCTAGTTGGCATCATACCCACAAGTTGGGATTGTTGGGATTGTCCCTCTCCCTCTTGCCAATGGGTTGAGGAGGCTTGGGGTGTGTGATCCTTACCTTTGGTAAGTCGGGTATCTCACCCTAGCTCAGATTACGATGCAAGTGTTCTACCACATGACTATTGAGGGTCATTATTGGGAAGATAAGTGGGAAATAGGATGGGTTGAGATGTGCTCCCCTATATCCCTATTGCTTAATATGGAGTAGAATATGTTTTTCTCCCCCATAATATTCTAGGTTGAGATGTGCTCCCTGATGTGATTTTGGGTTGAGATGTACTCCCTTATGCGGTTTCGGGTTAAAACTAAGCTCCCTGATATGGTTTTAGGTTGAGATGCATTCCCTGATGTTGTTCTGGATTGAGCTAGGCTTTTTTATATTGATGTGAATCATAGATTTGGCTCCCCACTGATGTTTCTTGGGTGGTAGCATTGGGATCCCCGTTGGCAGTGATTCTGTGTTATATACCTAGGGGGGATAATATGGGGTACCAAGGGAGGTACCCAAGGTAATAATGTAATAATGGATGGGCCATAGTAATAAATAAGGTGGTTAACCCATATCATGTAAGGGACCACAAGTAGTTAGTAATAATGTAATGGGCCCATGGTATTAGTTTGATGGTATGAGGGAACCATGGTAATGACCCATGGTATTGTATGTATGAGGCCTATATAGAGGCTAGAGACTCCATGTCAAGGAATATAGTGAAGGATTATTGTATGAACAGGCATATGGCTTGTGGAGTGTTCTCCTTCCTTAAGGAGTGAATGTATGGTGTTGCCCTACCATAAGGGTTTGATATCAATAAAGAATCATTTCATATTATTTCTGGGTTTATTTGCATTGTCTTATATTTTCATATCAGATCTATAATATTTTGGGTTAGATCTATAACAAGTGGTATCAGAGCAATAACAAGTGGTATCAAAGCATAACAAGTGGTATCAGAGCACTTTCTTAGGCAAAAGTGGAGAAATTTTTTTTATTTTTTGCAGGATTTCGGGGGCGGCGAGTTTTCAGATCAGATATATATGTTTTGGTGCAAGATCTACAAAATCTAATTGCAGATCTAGATTCTTTGTGAAAAAATAGCCGATTCCAAAAAAAAAAATCGGTTGAATCGGAGTTCGGATGAAGGAGATATCGCTGATTTAAAAATCAGTGGGGTTGTAGACAATTTTTCAGGGCAGCGAGTTTGTGGCGCAGATCTGGACGTCCTGGTGCAAGATCTGCAAAATATAATTGTAGATCTAGATTCTATGTGAAAAAATACCCGATTTCAAAAAAAAAAAATCGGTCAAATCGGAATCTGAATGAAGGAGATATCGCTGATTTAAAAATCAGTGGGGTTGCAGACAAATTTTCAGGGCAGCGAGTTTACAGCGCATATCTGGATGTTATGGTGCAAGATCTGCAAAATATAATTGTAGATCTGGATTCTATGTGAAAAGATACCCGATTTCAAAAAAAAAATCGGTCGAATCAGAGTCCGGATGAGGGAGATATCGCTGATTTAAAATCAGCTCTTTTTGCAGAAATTTTGGTGACGACGGGAGAGTTGCAGCACAGATCTGAAATTAGAGTGCCTGGATCAAGATTTCTATCACATGGGCAGATACAGAATGGTTGTTTCATTTCCAAAAACAGGTCATAATAGGGATTCTGAGCAAGATTGACATAATTGTGGCCATTTAAAATTTTCGCCAATTTTTTTGTGATGGCGGGCCAAGATTGGAGTTTGAGGGACTTGTATAAATTTGATGGTTCTCATCCAGCCAAATGGCTAGCACAAATGGAGAAATGTTTTAGTTTGAATTACATCATGGATGATGAGACTCGGCTGAGAATGGGACAAATGTACTTGGACTATGAAAGATGGCAATGGTGGCAAAGGCATCAACATTGCTATCGAAGGCCCTTGACTTGGGACATATTCACAAAAGCTATTATGGACCACTTTGACCGTAAAACTAATCTTGTGGATAAGCTCACACAGACAGACACACAACCTAGCAAAGATTTTATTTTTACAGAAAAGAAGGAAGCCAAAGTACCTAAAGGGTTATTTTCTGTTGGTATCTCCTTATTGCAGGTTCATGGATTGATTCAGAAGGAGAAGATCATTGTTTCTATAAATCCTAGTTGCAAGCATAATTTCATCAATGTTAATTTGGCAAAAAAATTGCAAATTCCAGCAAAACACATTGAAAATACACATGTGGATAATGAGGATGTTCTAGTGTATAAGGATTTGAAGATTTCTATGGATAAGTATGTGTTGCATGGTGATTTTTATACTTCAGAGATGGATAATATGGATGTTGTTTTGGGATATCCTTGGATAGAATCTGTGGGTACTATCAATATTAATGTGTAGAAGAAATTCCTGAAGCTCTGGTATAAAAAGAAGAAAATTACATTACAGGATATTTCTATCAATAAATAGGTAGAGTACATGGAGGCTGAAGCAGAAGATTTTCCAGGGACTGACATATCAGATGATGAGCCTTTGATGATCGACAATCAAACACAAACAGAGGCTGAAGTAGAAAAGGTTACAGGTACATCAGATGAGGGCTCAGTGGTTGAAGTCATATTGGAAAAGAAGACACCACAACAGGCACCATAGCAGGGTGAATTAAAGAAAAAGACACTGTGGGTTAAAACTTCAACATATCATCACCCACATCACCCCGCAAGAAAACAACCAACAAGATGTCAACCAATTAGCCACAAGAACAACAACCACCGTATGACGGATAGCGAGGAGCGAAGATCCACCTACTACACATCAACACAAAAGAGCTGCCATGGTCAACTTCCATCTCAAGCGAGCGAGGCACCAGCGAAATCGAGGGTTCACCTTTCTCTTGGATGGCTAGATGCAAGTGCATGGTACCAGTGGACTACTCTTTTGAGTATATCTTATTATTTGTGTTCTTCCCATGTTTCGGGGACGAAACATGCTAAGGGGGGTGGAATGTTATATACCTAGGGGGGATAATATGGGGTACCAAGGGAGGTACCCAAGGTAATAATGTAATAATGGGATGGGCCATAGTAATAAATAAGGTGGTTAACCCATATCATGTAAGGGACCACAAGTAGTTAGTAATAATGTAATGGGGCCATGGTATTAGTTTGATGGTATGAGGGAGCCATGGTAATGACCCATGGTATTGTATGTATGAGGCCTATATAGAGGCTAGAGACTCCATGTCAAGGAATTGTCAAGGATTATTGTATGAACAGGCATATGGCTTGTGGAGTGTTCTCCTTCCTTAAGGAGTAAATGTATGGTGTTGCCCTACCATAAGGGTTTGATATCAATAAAGAATCATTTCATATTATTTCTAGGTTTATTTGCATTGTCTTATATTTTCATATCAGATCTATAATATTCTTGGGTTAGATCTATAACATTCTGGGTGGTAGCAGTGGCTCCCCGATGAAGAGAGGGTTGTAGCTTAAGCTCCTATCTGATATCAAATTCTTCTTCTTTTAGATTTAAGAATGCTCAAAATATGAGCAGATATAATCAAGAGATAAGCAGGAATAAGCAGAGATGAACGAAGATAAGCAATGTTGACATTTGATGTCAAGATACTTGAGACAGGATATGATTTGATAAATGCAATGATTACATGATGTAGTTGGAATTTCTCCCTAGTTGAGAGGGAGTGTTAATTTGGTAGCTCAATGACAAATTCCAATCACGAGACAAGATTCCTCTTCTCAAGAGGACCAATTTTAACTATTGAAGTGCTCAATTTGGATAAGGGAAAGTGTACTTTTCAATTAATTCCCACATGTGCACATTTGATCAGGTTGGCCCTAAAGCAAATTGGACACCCTTGGAAGGCTATAAATACAAGTGACCTCAACCTCATTTGGACATTATCATGGAGCATTCTTCTATTCTCTTCTTTGGTTTGGCTCGCACAGGTCTAAGGCAAGTTCACAGAGATTTGTTGGCACAGGTTCGAAATTGCAAGGTTTGAAGCTCACATCTTTGTTTTTAGTGTTTTGGGTCTTAGCCACAAGCATGTGATGGAGAAATTTTGACTAAAGCCTTTCAGCCACATGCATGACACATCTTCCCTGCGACTGGAACCTAAAGGTTGAATTTTTTAGTTGACCACAAATTTTTCCAGTTCACCACAAAGTTCGGCAGTTGACCTCAGTCAGTAGCAGTTGATCATAGGCTTCTAAATTAGGGTTTTGGATTATTGGCCTGGTTGGGTTCATCTCATAGATATTGTCTAGTTGATTTTTTTGGATAGGTTTATGATGAAAGATATGGATCATTGTACTCTCCCTTTGTTGAATCATTAAATGACAATATAATAAGAAGAAGAATTTGAAATGGTTTCCCCGTAGTGGATTTTGCCCTGATATCCAACCAATCATGGTGTCTCTTGTGTGAATGTTTTTCTTCTAATGTTCCTTTATGTTCCATTGCATTGATGTTGATGTTGTTCTTTCTATATAATTGCATGTGTTGCTGAATAATGCTATAAATATGAATAATGACATGATCCTTTGGGACAAATTTAATAAGAAAATGTTGAAATGCAGTTATCAGAGCAAAGAACAATATAGCCCTAAGAAAAATTAACACAACATACTACCTATTTACAGTTACAGTGTGTTGTAGATAAATTAAAGAATGACTCCATAAGCTCAATGAAAGAGCATTGAAATAGAGTAGTTGGCCTTCAGCAGTTTTACAGTGTGTTGTTTTTATAATAGAACACGTTGCAAGATATTGAATAGAGCATGATTCATTGCGAGGATATGCACACAAATTTTCCTCCAAAAGAAAATATGTGGAAAAGGACAATTGATTGAATAGGTGGTAAATTTTGCATTATTTGTTGGGTAATTAACAAATTTAACTTTAGGAAACAACTTCAACAACTCAAATTTATGTTGGCATTATGATACAGGAATTGTCCTTGATGGCAACTCACTCAGATGAAAGATCATAGTACAGCAGGTTAACAGAGAAGAATTACATATCAGTCTACACAGCATGAAGAAATAGATGTATATGCGGGTTCACCTTGACCAAGTTGCATATACACGCAGGTTCACTGACCAAAAGTAGCGTATACGTACACACACACCTTCACAAAAGGAAAAGCGTGTATACCTTGGAAAACTAAGTTTTGGGTCCAAAGTATTTGGTCCATGGTATTTTGATCCATGGTATTGGTCCAAGGTATCTAGTCTGAGGTATTGACCCTAGGTTTTTGGTCCAAGGTACTGGTCCTAAGTGATTTTGGTCCATGGTATTGAGAAAGGCCTAAAAATATAAAAGGAGGAGAAGATCATTAGGCCAAAGTGTGCAAGTATCGAATATCTGATGAAGTGTGAGATCTAGTATGCAGGTTATTGGCTTATGGTGTTGTGCTTGATCTAAACCAGGGATGAACCTTAGCGGTTGATGGAGGATAAGATCTAATGATGGATCGGGATCTTAAGGCTTGAAATGAATTATCTTTATATGGTTTGATCATGTTTATTCTAGATCTGTATACTGACACATGTGTTGTTCTATAAATATTATGATCTGGGTATAACTGAAGTCTGGAATAGCTGCAGAATTATGAATTAATATTTGCAAATGTATATGATGGTTTGAGAAAAGCACGTGTACACGCAGGTTCGACACATGGAAGTAGCGTATAACTTATAAAATATGTTTCAGTTGTTTTTGTTTGTTGTTGCAGAGTTTTGGGTTCTGGTTACTGTATTCTGGTGACAGTATTCTGAATTATCAGATTGATGGGTGTTGGTACCATTCCATGACCTCCTTTTTCCTCCTGAAACACATCGTTTGCCTACCTTTTTCCTTCATAAATCTCTTAGATCCCCTTGAAATTGATTAGTTAACAGTATTATAGTTGTTAAATGCATTAGAATTGATTTATGAGTTTTATGTTAAAGAATTAGGGATTTTTGATAAAAAGACTACAGGAAGTTACAACATCCTGTAAATGGTTTATTGTTTGACATATGGCATGACAGGTAAGCTAAAGCAAAGGGTAGGGACGAAAAATAGAATGTACAAGCATGGACGAACACCTATCCTACAGCAGAACCAACACTCCTGAATGCGCGGTCAATGATGGTCAAAGCACAGCATGTTGGCGACAAAAGCAGCAACAGCATAGGGTTCTAAACCGATTTAGTTTTGTTCCTTTTTGAAATCGGTTCAGAATGGAAACAACTTAAAAAAAACTATTCCATAACAAAAGCGGCAACAGCCGCATAACGAATGTACATTCGTTCCAAAATGTAAACGGTGTTAGTTTTTTAAAAGACATATGTAAACACAGTTATGTGTTGTTGGTTAGTTGTTATCTGTGTATCGTTTTGAAAAACAGAGCTTTTGAACTTAATACCAGAACTCAGTTGCAGTCACGATTTTGTTATTGCGTTGATTCTATAGTTGCTTGAGCGCAGTCCAGTATACTTTTGAAACGCGGACGGGCCCTGCGTGGAACGGGTATACTGTCATTTTATTTTATTAGCAACTTCTGTATGCACAGTGATTAGAGTTTGGTTTATGCTTTCGTTGATTTAATTAGCAATTCATATGAGTGATGTTTATGATGGTGGCTTGAAGGATTCATCGTCGAGATCGTTGAACTGTATCCTGTAAGGGATCTGATCTTTCGTTGTCTTTTTAAAGCATCTTCATGAACCCTGTTCCCATGTATCTGAATTTTAAGTGTGCTTATGATTTCAGTATGTCTCAATCTCTCATGAATGATAAACATTGAATACTGAGTGTTCATTGAACAGGGGTTTTATGCACAGCATCCTCGTAAGGGGATTGAAATCTTGGTTTAAGTAATACACAGTGTTTTTTTTAGAATAGGTAGATGAATTGAGTGACCTGAGTGTCCAGGTGATAGGGAGCATACCTCAACCTTCCGTAAAGAAGTTTTGTAACCTACCATCACGAACACTTAGTTAGGAATCCTTTATGTCTATAGATTGTAGACGCATGCCTCGAAGTTTACTTATCCTGGTCGATAATAAATATAGCCTAATCTAGCACCCTAGATAGGACACTACATTTTGGCGCCGTTGCCGGGGAGGCGTAGTTAAAGGATTTGAAAAATTTTATAAACAAAAACGAGCAAAAACATAGATTTAGAAATCATGTTCACTTATGCCTAGATCTAGAGATAATCAAGGTAGATTCATAAAAACCCCCCATCCAAAAACTAACCTATCATCAGGAGCAGACTCTTTAGGAAATACAACACCAGCTGAGGAAGTCACCATACAAGCATTAGAGGATAAACAAAAGTCAGGGCAAAGACTTACTCTCATCGAGAGGCAAACTTTATTAGTACACAAATCGCAGAAGAAACACTTTCCTAGATCCTCTAAACAAGGAGAAAGTAGCACAGTGACCAAACAATCTTTCTTTAATCTTCTCTTTGAAACAAGTGACACTAACGTAGAGGAACCTATTAAAATGGCTGAGGAAGGAGATGGATCAGTACCAAATCAAGGACGAAGAGATGAAGAAGAGTCAACCTTTAAGTTTCCTATTCAAGAACCACAAGAAGATGATGAGATAAAAATGAAAAACATACCTCCATCCGTGCTACCAAACTTTTATGGCATGGCTTCAGAAGACCCAGACTCATTCTTGTTCGAGTTTGACATTGTATGTCGAACATATGGCTACACAGATGATGCCCATAGGCTTAGACTCTTCCCAGCGACATTAAAGGCATCAGCCTTAAGATGGTTCATGGGGCTTGGTGAACATGCGATAACTGATTGGGATGGCATGAGAAGAATATTTCTAAAGAAATATCAACCTTATTGTAGATTGAAAGATTCCAAAGATGATATCTTTAGAATGAACCAACAAGAGGATGAAACCTTAGAGGAATACTTAGAACGGTTTTTATACAACTTACAAAAATCCAAACACCGAACTATGCCTCTTGATTTGAAGGCATCCGAGAGGAATACATGGAAGATCTTAATTTGATGGGCAAAGGTGACATTTCTACCTTACCTTTTGAAGAAATCGCTGAATTATGCGAAAAGTATTCAAGGAGCAAAGCTAAAATTGGAAAAAGAACATTTTCATCCAAAGCCACAAAATCTGCTTCAGCAAGTGTCACAAGGGCTGAAATAGGGAATCTGTTAGAAGAATTTAAAACAGATCTGTTAAGCACCTTAGGAAACCAAATTGACACTCTAAAAGCTAAGAAGAAACAAGAAGATGAAGATCAGATAATGGCTATCTTCTGCCCAAAATGTCGGAAGAAACATGCCTTAAAAGACTGCCCATTAGAAAACATCCAAGTTTGTGCCTTCTGTACTGAAAATCATGATATATTTAATTGTTCTAAAGTTAAGGTTTTGCAGAACTGTAATATGGCAGCTAATGCAGAGATGGAAAATGTATATTATATGGGCACAAAGAGACCATGGCAGCCAAGACCAGCACCTCAAGGTATGTTTCCAAATCAGAATTTGCAATTTCCTGTAAATGATCAAATGTATGCTCAGAATTCTTGGAATGTACCCATGCCATGGCAGCACCAAAATCACCCACAGCAACAATGGAGACCATCTCAACAATACTCTCAATCATATCATACATATCCTCAATCATACCAACCATATTCGTAGCCATATCAACAATATCATCAGCCATACTTGTCACATCCTCAATCATATCAGCAGTACCCTCAGTAGCAAGTTGTTTACCAACCTCAACCTCAACCTACTCAACAAGCACTGCCTACTCCTCCACCAATAAATCCACCACAATTGTAATTTCCATCTAACTCACAACCTCCCAGACCTACTCAAATACTTGCTCAAACTATCCCAAATCCAAATAACAGAGCAGAGAGGCCAGCCTACAATGTAGAAGAGGGAACCTCATATCCCACACTACCCTTGCAAAATATCAACTTGAGGTCTGGTAAGGTACTCCATAAAGATTCTCCAACAACTGATAAACAAGAAGAAAACACAGAAAATGAAAATGAAATGACAAATCAAAAAAAACTAAACGATGACACCAAAGATAAACAAATGCAACCATTGCATCCACCTTTTCCAGACCGATTGGTCCAAATGAAACTTCCAATGTCTATACCACAGTTTGATGTTTTAGATGAGCTCAAGAATGTCTATATAAAAATTCCGCTACTGCAAGCCATAAAAGACATTCCCATATATACTAAAGCAATCAAATAAATGTGCCTTAAGAAGCCCACTAGGAAAAGGATTGATCCACAAACCATTCATGTTATAGGACATTTAGCTGGCCTTATGACAAATACCATCTCAATGGAAAAGTATGTTGATCCTGGTATCCCCAGAGTTACTACAATCATTAACAACATACATATTCCAAACACTTTAATAGATCTTGGGGCCGCAATAAATGTCATGACTCTTGAAACCATGAGAACACTCCAGCTCATAAATTTGCAACACACAACGATTGTTCTAGAACTAGCTGATAGGTCTAAAGTGATTCCTGAAGGGATTTTGGAGGACATAATTGTTTCACTAGACTCTTGGGAGTATCCAGTGGACTTCTTAGTTCTTCAACCCAAATCCAATTTAGGAGGGCACCCTATCATCCTTAGTAGACCATGGTTAGCGACTATTGATGCGTTCATAGGATGTCGATCGGGCAACATGATCATTTCACGAGGAACTGAAAGAAAACAACTCACTCTTTATCCATCGGCACAATCACCAGCAGTAGCACACAATTTATGGCTTGATGATAAATACAATGATAAAGAAGAAGTACAATCTGTTTTTAGCATCAACCAAATCTATGATTTTCAAGAACAAAATAATAATGATCTGGTAGAATTGTTCCTTTCTCAACCTGATATCTCCGAAAATTTGAGAAACGACCAATATCATGCTGCAGATGTGCTTTTAGCCCAAAATTTTCAAGAAACATGCACCATTCAATCTTTGCAAACAACATTTCATGATATTTTTCCCATTCAATCCATCACAAACACACAAAGTCAGATCATAGAGATTAGTCCAGGGAAAACTCTGAACATTGGCAATCACCTAGACTCATCTCAGCAAGAGAAATTGATTCAACTATTGAGAAAATACCAGAAAGCATTTGCTTGGGACTACACCGATATGCATGGGATTCACCCCAACACATGCACTCACCATATTTATACTGATAGTACTATCAAACCAGTGAGGCAACCGCAGAGAAGAATGAACCCCATGCTCCAGGATATTGTCAGAGAAGAATTGCAAAAACTGTTGAGAGTTAATTTTATATATCCTATTTCTGACAGTCAGTGGGTATCCCCATTGGTAATAGTGCCCAAGAAAAATGGTAAGTGGCGAATTTGTGTTGATTATAGACAATTGAACAAAGCAACGCTCAAAGATTATTTCCCACTACCATTTATTGACCAAGTGTTAGACACATTAGTTGGGAAATCATCATTCTCTTTTCTTGATGGTTTCAATGGCTACAACCAGATCAGGATAGCCTCAGAAGACCACGAAAAAACCACATTCACTTGTCCTTGGGGCACTTATGCTTATAATGTTTTTCCATTTGGACTTTGCAATGCTCCAGCTACATTTCAGAGAGCTGTATTAGCTATTTTCGCTGATTTAGTTCATGATTGTGTTGAAGTTTACATGGATGATTTTTCAGTGTACGGCAATTCATTTGAACATGCATTAGAGAACCTTGAAAGAGTTTTGAAAATATGTATCGAAGCTAATCTATCCCTGAGCAATGAAAAGTGCTTTATGATGTTAAACGAGGGGATAGTATTAGGCCACTATATTTCTTTTCAAGGCATTAAAGTTGATCCAGCAAAAATCCAGATCATTGTTGATTTGCCAATTCCAAAGAATCAAAGAGAGGTAAGAAGTTTCCTTGGGTATGCAAGCTATTACAGAAGGTTTATTGAACATTTTAGTAAAATAGCTTTACCTTTGTTTAAGTTTCTAACAAAAGACGTACTTTTCAACTGGAATAAGAATTGCCAGCAAGCATTCGAAACACTCAAAAAGAAGTTATCAACCGCACCAGTCTTAAGAGGGCCTAACTGGAGCCTACCATTTCATATCTTTACAGATGCATCTGACACTGCGGTAGGTGCCTCATTAGGCCAAAAAGAGGAATCTTGTAATTATGCCATTTATTTCATTAGCAAAAATCTAACACCTGCAGAATTAAACTACACAGTCACAGAAAAGGAAACACTCGCCATCATATATGCTGTGAATAAATTCCGACATTATATAACTGGTTATGAAGTCTTTGTACATACTGACCATTCTGCCATTAGACATTTAATGAATAAACCAATAACTAGTGGCAGAGTTACCAGATGGTTATTATTGTTACAGGAATTTAACATCACAGTGTTAGATAGACCAGGTAAAGAGAATCAGGTGGCAGATTTTCTTTCTAGACTGCAAAATCCAGGTGAGACTGTTCCGGTTGAAGATTCTTTTCCAGATGAAAATTTATTTGCAATTTCCATAGTGAATCCTTGGTATGTTGACTTGGCCAATTATTTGTCTACAGGGAGGACACCTCCATACTTTACTCCAAAGGAAAAGAAGAGACTAATCAAACAAAGTGCTCGATACTCATGGATTAATGGCGATTTATTTTAGACTGGTTATGATATGATTATTAGACGATGTGTAAGAAATGATGAGATAATTGATATTTTAAAATCTTGCCATGATGAACCGTGTGGTGGCCATTTTGCAGCTAAGCGAACAGCATACAAAATTCTTAGTCTTGGATACTACTGGCCATCCATTTTTAAGGATTCCAAGAAGTATGTGAAGAGTTGTGATAGCTGCCAAAGAATGGGCAGGCCAACAGCTACAGATGATGCCACTTCAGCCCCAAGTACACCTAGAGCCATTTGAAAAATGGGCTCTAGACTTTATAGGACCCATTAACCCAACCCCCAATGGTAAGAAGTACATCTTAGTATGTACTGATTACGTAAAAAAATGGGCTGAAGCAAAAGCACTAGTTAGAGCCACCGAACAAACAGTGGTAAACTTCCTTTTTGAAGAGATTTTTTTAAGGTATGGGGTACCAAGGGAGATAGTGACTGATCAAGGTACTCAATTTACTTCAAAGGTAGTGAAGGACATCACAGAAAAATACCAAATCAAGCACAGAAGAAGTACACCTTACCATCCACAGGCCAATGGCCAGGTGGAGTCCACAAACAAAACTTTGGAAGGGATTATCACTAAAACTGTGGCAATGAACAGAAAGAATTGGGAAGAGAAGCTCAAAGATGCACTCTGGGCTTATAGAATTACGTGGAAGAATACTACAGGATTTACACCATACCAGTTGGTGTATGGCAAAGAGGTAATGCTTCCTATTGAATTTCAAATACATACTTTTAAAATGGCTGCAGATTTGCAAATTGATTTGAACCAAGCACAACAAGAAAGAATTCAGCAGTTGAACCAGCTGGATGAAATGAGGCAGCAAGCAGAGCAAACAACAATCCTCATGCAAAAACAAAGGAAGCAGTGGCATGATGCACATATCAAGAAGAAACAGTTCAAGGAAGGAGACTGGGCTTTACTCTTTGACTCTAAATTCAGAGATCATAAAGCCAAGTTTACTACACATTGGATGGGCCCATACGAAATCATTCAAGTCTATGACAATGGATCAGTCAAGCTCACCACTATTGATGGAGAAGGGCACTCCTTTACTGTCAATGGTCATCGCTTGAAACTATCTAATAAGCCCATTAGCAAGCAAAATTTTCTTCAAATTGTATCTCAACAGAGAGAGGTTGAGATATTGCAGCCTTCAGCTGCAGTATCTCTGCCTTAGTTCATTTCATTTCAATTTAGAAATTCAAAAGAAATTAAAAAACAAAAAACAAAACAAAAAAAACAAAAAACAAAACAAAAACAAAAAACAAAAAAAAAAACAAAACAAAAAAAAAAAAAAAAAAGAAAAAAACACAAAAAAAAAATAATAATAAACATGGGTTAGATGTGAAAACCAGACTCTCGCACACTCTAACCCATAATTCTTACTTGAAAACCAATTCGTTGGCGGGTAAGAATTCCTTTTCTTTTGTTTCCTGTTTGATTCATCAACTGAATAATGACTTGAGGACAAGTCAAAACTTTAGTGGGGGGGAGAAGCATCAACATTTTGTTTTCTTATCTCCTCATTGTAAATTATCAAAGATTTCTTATCTCATCTCCTCACTGTAAATTTCCAAAGAGTTTGTTTCAGCACTCCAGATTTCAATAAAGAAGTTGTTTTGTCCTTGTTTTATCTCAGAGGGACCTGGTTAAAAACATTATGCAGGGGGATCTGTTCTGTCCAGAAGACCATGTTACCAACACCAGCAGTAATGGGACCTGTTCAAGACACATAAAAGGGACCTGTTAAGAGATTGTTACTTCAAGATTACTTCAACAAAGCTTCATCAAGTTTCAATAAGGATCCACAGGTTGTTGGTCAGCAAGACTTCATCAAATACCAAAGATCAAGGAGCCTGTATACATATAGTTCTTTTCCGGATTCCAAAGAAGCTGCATGAACATTTTCCAGATCTCAGAGGGACCTGTTGCATTCGAATCTATTCCAGGGGGACCTGTCATGAACAGAAAAGAGTAGTCAAAAGAGACTAGTCCTACCTAGCATGCCAATGCAACGCTTGAACAACCAACAAAAGTGTAATGTATTCCTTGTTCTTAACATTTAAATTCTTAGATTAATTTTTAATGTTAAATTTAATAACTATGACTGTTATGATCAATTTCAGAGACACCCCCATACCTATCACCCCTTATCCTATTGTTAATTCCTATCATCTCCTAATACTCCAGCCTATCTCATACTTATATGATTTCGTTAATCCCCTCTCATATCAACTTTTCAACCTCTGTTACACCAATTAGACCCTACAGCCATTCCAACATATCTATTTGGCCGGGTACCAACAGAAGCAGGACACGTGGTGAATTGTTTAAAAACCAAATGTTATGTGGGCTTATTCATTGTGTTTGAAACGGCCGAATTATGACTTAACCACCCGACGAAGTCAAATGATGCAAACGACTACCTGAAATCATATCCCAGTACTTCATATATGCTTCTAGCACTTCTATGATGGTATCCATACGACCAGTACAGCCATTCCTCTGTTTCAAAAGATGAATATGTTATGAATTGAGTTAAGCCGGTTATTTCATTATCATTCTCAATTATTCTATGTTAGCATTCGACTCCTGTGACTTCAACAGTAAGGACTGAAAGTAGCAAGCGCCACGAAAGGAAAATGTAGTCAATTGGGTTCGACCTCCACCATAATTACAAGACAGTCAATCGAGCATCGCTTGGGTTACTAAAGGAGCTAGTGTTAAAGAGCCGAGGGCGCCACCAGGTCAGCAGTATTGGGGCGGAAGACAAAAGGTAACAAATCAAAACTTCTTTGTTGAATTTGCAAAACATAAACAAAGAAGAGTTAGAGCAAAACTCTCTGCCAAAATGACCAATAGGGTCGAGCCAAGCATATTCGACAGTTCCCAGTATCACGAAGACTGCATTTCAATTCTCAAAGAAATACAGTGGCTGCCCTTTTTAGAGAAGTTTCATGGAAGTAATGAGGAGGTCACCAAACAATTCGCTTTTACATTCAATGGAGAGAAAGCTCTGATAGGTAATTTTTCGTTCAGGGTTTCGGAAGACGCCATAGCTCAATCCCTAGGGATTAGCCCAGAAGGGGAGAAGTACTTCAAGACAAAGCAATTTAAAGAGACGTCCTGGACTCAATTTATGTCCAGATCAAGGGTTTCATCCGTCAATTGGAAGAAAGGCGTCCCAAGGAGCTGGCTGGTGCATCCCTGGGACGAGATGGTCTATATCATCCAAAAATTTGTAACTTGTGAAGGCCGCTACAGTATTGTTTACTTGTACCATATCAAACTACTGTTACATTTGAAAGGGTAGTGTGTTATCAGTCTGCCATACTTTCTCTTACAAAGCCTAACCAAAATGTCGAAGACCATCCAAAAGCAGAAAGGTAACGAAGACAAGAGCTTATATCACTTTGGGCTAGTTAAAATTCTTATTGAGTATGAGTTACAAAGAAGAGGAAAAACGTGGAAGGAATTCTTGGCTGCTAACCAAATTAAAGATGAAGAGGACAAGGAAGAACCACAGGAGAACTCAAGATTTATGAATGATATCGATGAAGAGATTCCTTTACACAAAGCAAGCAAGGTGCCTCCACCTGTTAGCAGTGTAAGGACGAGGAAAATGAGAAAAGAGGATGCTCAGAAAGCAGAGCAAGATAAAATTTTTACCACCTATTCAAGAAGAACCAGGAGAACATCAAAGGCCCAGCTACAAGAAGACCAACCCAAATCAAATGTACCTATACCAATGGATATTGAGAGTAGTGCTCACTCACAACCTGGACCAGGAGCTGAGATGGAGGTTGAAAGCAACAACATGCAAGAAAAAGATTCACAACCTGCCATTAAGAAACAGAGGAAACTGGAGAAGCAAATTGAGAAGTTAAAGGAAGAACTAATGGAGGCCAATATGTTGGAAAAAGTCATCAAGAAAGAAAATGAATTGCTAAGAGCACAGAGTAAAGAAACTCAACAGAAAAATGAGAAGTTAAGGGAACGAATCAATGAACTTGAAGCTAAACAAACAGATATTTGTAAGTGGGCCACTAAATGGTACAACCAAAAGAAGGCCCTCGAGGAAAAGTACAAAAGTTTAAAGCATGAGCTCCATGGTCAGAAAGATGCCCAAGTGAAGAAGAATGTTGATACATTGTTGAAGGCAGAGGTACAGGCAGGGACAGAGTTCAGAGGAAGCACATCAGGGTTAGCATGAGGACATGCTAATTCATTAAGCCGAGGAGAGATGTTGGTACCATTCCATGACCTCCTTTTTTCCTCCTGAAACACATCGTTTGCCTACCTTTTTCCTTCATAAATCTCTTAGATCCCCTAGAAATTGATTAGTTAACAGTATTATAGTTGTTAAATGCATTAGAATTGATTTATGAGTTTTATGTTAAAGAATTAGGGATTTTTGATAAAAAGACTACAGGAAGTTACAACATCCTGTAAATGGTTTATTTTTTGACATATGGCATGACAGGTAAGCTAAAGAAAAGGTTAGGGACGAAAAATAGAATGTACAAGCATGGACGAACACCTATCCTACAACAGAACCAACACTCCTGAATGTGCGGTCAATGATGGTCAAAGCACAGCATGTTGGCGACAAAAGCAGCAACAGCATAGGGTTCTAAACCGATTTAGTTTTGTTCCTTTTTGAAATCGGTTCAGAATGGAAACAACTTAAAAAAAAACTATTCCATAATAAAAGCGGCAACAGCCGCATAACGAATGTACATTCGTTCCAAAATATAAACGGTGTTAGTTTTTTAAAAGACATATGTAAACACAGTTATGTGTTGTTGGTTAGTTGTTATCTGTGCATCGTTTTGAAAAACAGAGCTTTTGAACTTAATACCAGAACTCAGTTGCAGTCACGATTTTGTTATTGCGTTGATTCTATAGTTGCTTGAGCGCAGTCCAATATACTTTTGAAACGCAGACGGGCCCTGTGTGGAACGGGTATACTGTCATTTTATTTTATTAGCAACTTCTGTATGCACAGTGATTAGAGTTTGGTTTATACTTTCGTTGATTTAATTAGCAATTCATATGAGTGATGTTTATGATGGTGGCTTGAAGGATTCATCGCTGAGATCGTTGAACTGTATCCTGTAAGGGATCTGATCTTTCGTTGTCTTTTTAGAGCATCTTCATGAACCCTGTTTCCCATGTATCTGAATTTTAAGTGTGCTTATGATTTCAGTATGTCTCAATCTCTCATGAATGATAAAAATTGAATACTGAGTGTTCACTGAACAGGGGTTTTATGCACAGCATCCTCGTAAGGGGATTGAAATCTTGGTTTAAGTAATACACAATGTTTTTTTAGAAAAGGTAGATGAATTGAGTGACCTGAGTGTCCAGGTGATAGGGAGCATACCTCAACCTTCCGTAAAGAAGTTCTGTAACCTACCATCACGAACACTTAGTTAGGAATCCTTTGTCTATAGATTGTAGACCCATGCCTCGAAGTTTACTTATCCTGGTCGATAATAAATATAGCCTAATCTAGCACCCTAGATAGGACACTACAATGGGTTGGCAAAGTGATTGATTGATTCGGTTGCGGTTAGTGCAGAAAGTGATTGGTTGATGCAGATGTATTTGATGATTGAATTACAGTTATGATGTTGTTGATGGATTCAGTCTGAAAATTTATGAAACGTGGTCCTTGGAGGAAGAAAGAAGGTCGTAGCCTTCTGTAGGTCGCAACCTACGTACTAGTAAACATATCGGCTAGTACAAGAGTTAGGGGGTTATAGCTCCCTTCCAGGAGAAGCTGGAGAATGAGAGAAGGTTATAACCTTCTGCAGGTAGAAGCCTGCATACTGGTATAAATCTGCACCAGTACAAAATTGTAAACATATTTTCTTATTATTAAAAGAAGACAGAGTTGACAACAGCAGGTGGTTTTCACCCACATTGGGTTTCCACCTTATATCTTGGTGTTCTTGTGTGTTTCTTATGTGTGATGCTTTATTCTTCTTTTACTGCATTATCTAATAAATCTCTGATATACTAGTTAAAGTTAAATGCATGATAAATTGGGTAAATCAAAAGTTCTCTGCATATACGTTGGTTGCCTTAACTACAGTCGCGTATACACGCTAGTTCACTTAGCTGAAGTAGCCTATACAAATCTGTTTGAAAAATTAAATTATTGATCTGATAATACTGATTCACCCCCCCCCCCCTTCTCAGTATTATTTCCAACAATTGGTATCAGAGCAGGTCCTTTTAGAAGAAGCTTGATCGCTTGAAGGGAGATCCATCATCATGAGTAATCAAGAAAGCATGGGATCCATCAGACCACCAATCTTTGATAGGAGAAACTTTTTTTATTGGAAGATAAGAACCACAGCCTATCTACAATCACTTGGAACATATGTCTGGGAAATCATGGAAGGAGGATATACATTTCCATCAGTAATTCCTATAGATACGGCAGGTAAAAAGCAATATGAAACCAATGCCAGGGTTGTCAATACATTATTGGGAAGTTTGTCACAATTAGAGTTTGTCAAAGTTATGCAGCTCAAATCAGCCAAAGAAATATGGGACAAAATCGTTCTAAGCTACGAAGGAGACTCTCAGGTAAAACATGCTAAACTGCAAACTCTCATAATTCAATATGAAACTCTTAAGATGCACAATGATGAAAGTATAGCTAGTTATTTCTTACGTATAGATGAGGTTGTTAATTGCATGAAGAATCTAGGTGAAGAGATAAAGGAAGTTACCTTAGTTGAGAAAGTTTTAAGATCCTTGTCTGCTAAATTTGAATCAAAAGTATCTGCCATAGAAGAAAAACATGATCTATACACTATCACTATGACACAACTTCACAGAATCTTAACTGCCTTTGAGATGAGAAAAGGAGGCCCATCAGATATGAGAGAAGCCGCATTTAAGGCTTCAACAAAAGGAAAGGAAGAACTCAATGAATCAAGACATATTTCAGAAGAAGAAGATGAAGTAAACTTTGTCAAGAAGCTTCAACGGGGTTCTGGAAGATTTAGAGGTAAACAACCTTTCAAATGTTTTGCATGTGGTAGAGTTAGTCATTATGCTACCAAATGTCCTCATAAAGATAAATATGATAAAGGGAAGGAATCTGCAAAACGGAATAGGAAACAAAGTGTAAGTAAAAAGAGTTACTATACTCATGAAGATAGTGATGGTTTGTCAAATAGTGATGAAGATGAAAATAGTAATGACTATAGACTTCTAATGGATTATGAAGATTTTAATTTTTGGGATGCTTTAGAAGAAGATGACCTTCATGAAGAAATCTCTAAACTCAAAATCTGTTTAGAAGAAAAGAATATGATTATAGATACCTTAACATACCAACTTACTGAAAGAGAAAAACACAATGAAAAACTAGAATGTGAAATTGTGGGTCTAAGAAAGGATTTTGAGAAAACAAAAACTCTCAATCTTAGATTTTCTAAAGGATCAGAAACCTTAAATGAAATTATCAAAGTGTAGCATTCTCCTCTAATAAAGACAAATCTTGGATATATTGAAGAAGCATTTCAATCACAGAAGCCGTCAACCTCCACTAAAAGCTATCTTGATGCAGCAAAGAACAGTGAACAGTATGACAATCATCAGCGAAGGCATAAAGCAGATCACCAGGTAAATCAAGCTTAATTTGCTTCAAGGATGAACAAAAGCCACAACCAACCTCAGGTAAATCATACTCAATTTGCTTCAAAGATGAATATCAATAGAAACTACAATTACCAGGTCAATATATTTGATAATCGCAGGAACTTCTTTAATGGTCAATGTTTCTCATGTCATAATTTTGGACACAAAGCTGCTCAATGCGTTGCTTATAAAACCATCATGACTAAAGAAGCACGAAATCAAAGGAATGTGATGGGGATCAAGAAAAGTTCCTATAATAACTTTTCTCTTCTTGAAATGAAATAGAATGCTCAATCTGTAACAACTTTGGCCATGAAGAATCTAAATGCAAGAATAAATTTCGGCAAATATCTCAAAAGGAGCAAACTCCATTAAATCCCAAAATATGGAAAAAGAAAGAACCGCAAACAGAAAGATGCGGTATAGCCTTGTATGCAGAAAGACAAGAAAATCAGTGGTACATCGACAGTGGATGCTCAAAACACATGACAGGTGACAAGGAAAAACTTCACTCATATAATGCCTTAGAAAAGGAAAAGAATGTCTCATTTGGAAACGACACTCCTGCTGTCATAAAAGGTAAAGGCTTTGTTTTCTTGAAAGAAAAGGTTAAAGTTGGGAATGTTATGTATGTAGATGGTCTAAAGCATAACATGTTGAGTGTTAGTCAAATGTGTGATCAAGGAAATGAAGTGGTGTTTCGATCAAACGGATGTGTTGTTCGTGAGCTTGATGTAGGAAAAACCATGATCAAAGGTACAAGAACTCCAAACAACTTATACATACTCAAGGGAGGACAACGACAATGATATCTAAGCAAAAATGATGAAAATTGGCTATGGCACAAAAGATTGGGACATCTAAGCTTTTCTCAAATAAGAAAAGCATGCAGATTCTAGGTTGTTCGTGATCTTCCAGATATCATCATTCTTGAAAATACAATATGCAAACCATGTCAATTCGGTAAGCAAACCAAATCTCACTTCATTGAAAAGGAAGGGTCAGCTAGTAAGCCTCTTGAACTTGTTCATACTTATTTATGTGGACCATCAAGGAAAAAGTCACCTCGTGGAGAAGAATACTTTATATTGTTCATTGATGATTTTTCCAGAATGTGTTGGATAGTTCTTCTAAAGCATAAAGATGAAGCATTTGAAAAGTTCAAAGCCTTCAAAGATTTGGTTGAAAATGAATCAGATCGCAAAATCAAATGCCTCAGATCTGATCGAGGAGGGGAATTTACCTCGGATGAATTCTTTGACTTTTGTGAACAATATGGAATAAAAAGGCAGTTCTCCACTGCAAGGACTCCTCAGCAAAATTGAGTGGTAGAAAGAATGAACAGAATTGTTCAACAAAGGGCTCGAGCTACGCTAGATGAATCTGGAACTCCTACGACCTTCTAGGGTGAAGCTGCATTCGCTGCCATCATTATTCTCAACCAAGCAAATGTTTGGGTAAACAATACTCAAACTCCACATGAACTTTGGTATGGTAAGACTCCTACTGTAAAATACTTCAAATTTTTTGGAAGCAAATGTTACATCAAAAGGAATGATGAAAAACTTGGTAAGTTTGAACCCAGAGCAGATGAAGGTATTCTTCTTGGTTACTCTTCCCGAAGTAAAGGATATAAATGTTATAATAAAAGACTTGGGAAAATTATTGAAAGCATTGATGTTGTGGTTGATGAAGCATGCAAAAATCCAAAACAAATAAAAACCAAAGATTATGACAATGAAGAAGATGGGGATTATTTTCCCACATCAAATCACACTGGATCTGAAGAAGAAACTAATGAAGCACCAGAAGAAGAGATAACGATAGAAGAAAAGACTTCGTCCAGGTATGTTAAGAAAAATCATCCAAAAACTCAAATTTTAGGGGAAAAAGAGGCAGGTGTACAAACAAGAAGAACTATTACAGAAACCTCATGCTATCTAGCATTACTATCCTCCACCGAACCTCAAAATGTAAATGAAGCATGCAAAGTTGAATGTTTGTTCAAGGCCATGAATGAAGAACTTGAGCAAATTGAAAAAAATAATACTTGGGAATTAGTTCCTAGACCTCATGATAAGAATATCATAGGAACTAAGTGGATATTCAAAAACAAGCTGAATGAAAATGGAGAAGTTATTAGAAACAAAGCCAGACTTGTTTGTAAAGGATATGCTCAACAAGAAGGTATAGATTTTGAAGAAACTTTTGCACTTGTTGCTAGACTTGAAGCCATAAGGATGTTTCTTGCTCTTTCTAGTTTTTAGAAATTCAAAGTATACCAAATGGATGTAAAATCTGCCTTCCTTAATGGAGACTTAGAAGAAGAAGTCTATATTGAACAACCAGAAGGATTCATTCTTGGAAATGATGCAAAACTTGTATGCAGACTCAGAAAGGCTCTCTATGGTCTAAAACAGGCTCCAAGGGCCTGGTATTACCATCTTGACAAATATCTCCACCAACAGGGTTTTTCAAAGGGGTCAGCAGATAGCAATCTATATACAAAGATTGACATTGATAAATTGCTAATAATTGTTGTTTATGTTGATGATATCATTTTTGGTAGCAATGAAGAATCCATGAGTCAGAATTTTTCTTCAGTGATGCAACAAGAATTTGAAATGTCCTTGCTTGGTGAGTTTACTTATTTTCTTGGTCTACAAGTTCAACAAAATAAATATGGTATTTTTCTTTCACAAACCAAATATCTCAAACAGATCTTGAAAAAGTACGGTATGGAAGATTCTAAACCAGTATGTACCCCAATGGTAACAGGATGCAGTCTCAACTCAAATGATGAATCAGCAGTAGTAGATCAACCAACTTACAAATCCATGATTAGCAGTCTGCTTTATCTAACAGGTACCCGACCTGACATCATGCATGCAGTAGGAATAGTTGGAAGATTCCAAGCAAATCCAAAGGAATCACACCTTCAGGTAGTCAAAAGGATTTTCAAATATCTTCAAGGAACACAAAACTTTGGTTTATGGTATCCTAGAGATACAGATCTTACTCTTCATGCATATACAGATGCAGATTGGGCAAGAAGTGTTGATGACAGAAAAAGCACTAGTGGTGGTGCATTCTATATGGGTTCCAGGTTAGTGTCTTGGTTCAGCAAGAAACAAAGTTCAATTGCATTATCTACAGTTGAAGCAGAATATGTGGCTGCTACATCTTGTTGCACACAACTACTTTGGATGATGCAAACCTTACAAGACATTCAGATCACATGTACTCCACCCATCTCCATTCTATGTGATAATACAAGTGCCATCAGTATTTCAAAGAATCCAGTCATGCGTTCCAAGACCAAGCAAATACCCATCAAATATCATTTTCTACATGAACAAGTGCTTGAACAAAAGGTCAAATTGGGGTATGTTCCCTCCAAAGAACAAGTTGCTGATATATTCACTAAACCACTGCCCAGAGAGACATTTGAATATCTCAGACAAAAACTGGGAGTAGTTGCTGCATCATCCTGCTGTTAAATCCTATTTTTTAGGGAAAGGTTGTTATACGTGAGTTTCATGAAGCATAGTCGCGTACATATGTGGGTTTCTGTGGGCACAGTCGTGTATATGTTGGTTTGAGGAAAAGCAATCGGTCAGACTTAGAAAAAAAGGGGTCAGCTATGGTTCTGTCAATTATCTGCTATGTTTGATGATGGTTACAATTTGCTGATAACATGTAGAAATATATTGGTCCTCATAAAGTTGTTGATAACTTATATGATTGATGATGATGCTTTGATATCTTTTACTGACATATGTAATGATCAGATATGACAGTGAACAAGTGGAACAGGTTTAGGGGGAGCACATGCTATGCTTCTAATAAAGCATTGTTGGCATTATGTTTAAAAATCTTTGGTACCTAATCAATGATGATGAGTTCTTACTTTATGATGATAGGTTGATAATCACATATGTTGATTATCATGGTTGGTGTTGTTCCCTAGTGATGATATAATGAAGGTTCTTGTGGAAAGATCATGCAGTTCTTAATAATGATGTCTATGGTGTTTTCACATACATATGATATGATGTGAATGATTTTGTGCTACCGCTTAGAGATATGACATATGCTTAGTTGATTCATGGAAGGTTATGATAAGGTTCTTTCTACTAAGGAAACGAAGCAAGTTGATCATGATGACATCAAGAGGATGAGTTGAGATATGTCGACATACTTTGACACAGGTTGATGATATTTTGGGAACTAATGATGGACATATACAAGTTGCTGGTCTGGATGTTGTTGGTAGATCCTGCTGATGGTGCAAATCATATGATAGTTGCTGATGACTGTCATGGTCTTGTTTATATATTTGGTCTCTGTTATATATGTCATGCATATCATATAACTTCAAATTTCCAGGAGCGATATCATTAGTCAATGGATTAACTCCATATTTTTTTCAATTAATTAAGATATCTTGTTCTAATTTGGATTGGTAGTTAGATTTTTATTCCTATAATCTCATAACAACTTACAACCTTGTAATTTATTATAAATAAGTCAAATGTAGATAGAGTAAGGGTTGGCATTTGAGGAACCCATACACTTTTTTTTTATGTAATAGCCTAATACTACCAGGGTTTTAATTAAAGTATTTTGGCTTTAACTAATAGCATAATTATGTTTCATGTGAGTTCTTCTTGTTTTCAATAATAGTTTTCCCTCACATATTTTGATGTTGTGTGGATAATTAAGAGAGGCTACGCTGAGTATCAACCTCCCTTACAAATTTATGCTCGTTACTGAGTAGATCAAAGTGACAGATCGCCACTGTTGATCCCTCTATATGGTTAGATTGATGCTTTATGCACAACATCAATTTATATTTTGTTAATTTGTTGAAGGATCTTAAGCTGACATAAGTATTCAGTTTGAGTATAACTATTGGCCGATATTTTCTTTGATCTTCTATCAACCTCTTTCAAGCTACTGTATTTTTTCATGGTTGGATGTTGGCCCTTTAATTAGATCTTTGCAGGTAGGGTTTAAGAATGGATTTGAAACCCTAAGCAACCACCCCTCAAAAGACCCCTAAATTTGGTCATTGTGCTTAAACAGTTGTTGTTCATTGCCATAAACAGTCAAGTAACCTCGTAACATTTGAGGGAGCCCCATCTAGTTCAAGGGCCAGATTGAGACTAAAGTAGGTTGAGTTGAATTCTTGGAACAGTTTCCATCCAATAAACTATCATCGAGAAACAGGTGCAACAGGATGAATGGGTGCCACTTCAACTGGGGAACGCTTGAGATGTCTTTTTCCTTCTTCATCCTTCTTGTCTTCCTTTCCTTCCTTGAATGCCCAGAAGATATCTTGTTCTTTTGTGATCCAAATTCTAACTTGTGGAGCAGGACGAATGGAGTATATATAGTGTTCTAGATGGACAAATGGGTGCCACTTCAATTGGGTTCGTCTTGACTTGAGGGAGGGATGACTTAATCACCTTGGATCCAAAAATTCAAAATTCAAAATTTTCTCTTTTGAATAAACATGAAGAACATGTCTTAAATTCATTATTACATAAATTTCAAGGGAAAAATATTAATTATGAAGATTGACCATAGCTACAAAATTCAACAACAAATTACCCTTGATAAAGTCCATTATTAAACAAATTCAAGCACGGATAGTTATAAGGTGTTCTTTGGCCAAGATTACAATAGATTGTTGATGAAATTCAAGTGGAATGTGTTAAGGTCCTATAATTTATAGGATCTCAAGGTAATTAAGTATTATATCTCAGGAATCCTATTTTGTAAATACTTTTCGATCTGTCAATGATTTCCAACTAAAAAGAAAAAATAGAATAAAAAATGAAAAGAGGGTATAAACAAGAAAAGTAAAGAGAAAAACGGGAATATTGGAAAAGAAGAAAGGATTGAACCCCACCAAAAGAAAGAAAGAAAGAAAAAAAATATTGTAAGTGTTGCAAGTCTAAATGCCACTACTCATACATAGTTTTTGCTTCATTTCTGTAAAATAAAGTTGTGTGCAGCTTGTTCAAAATGCCACAATCACTAGCTTAGTTTAATCATATTGTTTGATCATGATTAGACTTCTTTAAATTTCAGTAAATTAGATAGACAATAAAGGTTTATCCAACAGTTTAATCTGGTTAAAACATTAGTTAGGTAGAAAATGACATTCACCCAACTGTTTAATCTGGATCAATAGGAGAAATAAGGGATAGGTTAGATAGTTTTTCTTTCTGCATAAAAGAAGATAAGAGTGGGTTTGCTAGTCTAAGTGCACCCTAGAAATCAAAATAAAAATTCTATTCTAGCTAAGGGTAGGTAGATTTGATGGTTTGCTTAAATACTAGCATGCATGAATTTTATCCTAAGTTTGAGGATAGGGGAAAAGGGGCAGAAGTGCAGGCTATGCATTATATATTTCAAAATATTTTATTACTAATCCCTTATCCTAAGTTCAAAGGATAAATATGTGCGCGAGGATAAAGTACTTCATGTCCTATATTTCCCCCTTATCCTAAGTTTGAAAAGGAGATTAAAAAGGGCAAATGGACAAATTTTGTTTGTTGTTTATGGTTAAAGATCAATGCATTGAGTACCCTCGGGATCTGATCCCCCACTCCATCCATGACCCTTGTTCTTTTTCGCCCCCCCCTTTGCATTCTCCCTTTACCAACGAGGGGGTCCGGAAGGTGGTTTCTCTCGCTAGGCCCTACCCCTTACGTGGCGCATCGTGGTGATTCCCCCCCCCCTACTGATACCGCTTACTACCTATCACCCCCTCCGGAAACCACCTATCCTGTATCCATTCCTATCGCGCCCCACCACTCTCCACCTACCCCATGTCTAGACCATTGCACCAATTAAATGCTTTCCCACTTAATACCCATTTCTCATTTAATTTTTCCCGAGTAACTGTTCAGTAACAGTCTCGCGCCATTTCCAACGGGACTCTGTCACAAATGTTTAAATAAATCCAAAGCCCGTCATTCTCAATTTTTCACTTCTCATTGTCTTATGATATTCATAATTTCCTACAGCGATCTCCATCAGAGCTTCTTCGCCACCAAGACTCCAACATTCACTGACCTGCCTGTTCCTTTTCGCCTGACAGACTGTTATCATTTCTGAGCTCGGTAAGCCTCCTTTGCATATTCATTTTGTTCAAAAAACTTCTATAGTCATGCCTCCTAAAACTAAGACCCAGGACCAAGCCATTAATCCATTAATTCCACCTTCTATAGACCTAGATCATATCCCATTAGCAGACAGGGATTACAGAATCAGCGAAACTCTGTGTGACTGTGATTTCCTAGAGTTGTATTACTAGTTAGAGGATAAACACACAGATAAGACTGATGAGATAGGACTCTGGGAGTCAAACCTCCCCCACTATATCTTTCCTTTGACATTCCAAGCCCCAGAATTTACCAGAAGATGCCAAGCTTGTTATGTCCCTGCCCAAAGAGCCATAATTGCCCCTACAGGTGACATTCTTTTCACCATTACAGCCAAATATATTGACCAAATGATGATGGCCCCTTCTATGGAAAATGTTGCTCCTTTCTTCTTAGAAGCCCTCACCCAGCTTTATCAAAACCTGGATTTTGCCACCATAGCTAGAACTTTTGAGATTTTATTGCCAAAGAATTCCCAATTACCCAAGAAGAATCCCCTTATCCTTCTTCCATTTTCCCTGATCAGGCCAAGCAGATTATTTCCATCCTTTCTTACATTCTAGGCTATCATTCTGATCAGTGGGCAGATGATCCCATTTTAGGATTTCTTTCCACATTTTCCAGAGACAGTAAACCCTCTACAATTTTCAATTTCAGTCAATTCTTAGCTGACAATATCCATGAGCAGTTCATCAAGTTTCCTACAGAGCAAGTGTTCAGTTACACCTCTATTTTAATTTACATGTTCATCTACTATCAAGCAGAAAAGTTCAGTTTTGCATTGCAAAAATTGGATGATGCAGGGGACCAACAACCAATGATATTTTGGACCTCATTGGTCATGAAAGAACAGCAGGAATTCACCTACAAGAAATTTATAGAAGACTTTGTTCATCTAGCTATGAACATTCTCCATAGTACAGTGCAGCCGAGGATCAATGAGGAGATCAAAAGAATACTACATCTATTAGACCAAGCAAAGACTGGATATTGGTACTTGTATCAAAACTACACAGAGATTAGATTGTATGGATGTGAATTGGCCCCTTATAAACTCCCCAAGTACCTCCCAATGAGGATCTTTGCACTGGAGTATATCAGGCAGATGTTGAACTCAGATGATATCCACTTTGTAGTGGCCAAGAAGAAGGCACAATTAAGAATTAAAACACAGGTGGTGATCCGGATTTAAACAAGAATGCAACAAATTACAGATATAACCATAAACACAAATATGCAGCAGAAATAATACTTCATTTCATTAATGTAAAATACTGAAATATGCTTCCAAACAGAAATGGAAATAAACTAGCTAGGGCGATGGTAGCTTATCTCTGAGAAGAGATGTGGCGGCTACATGCCTATGAACTGTGTTACAATGAGTCTCGAAGGCATATTTATTGTTGAGAAACAATGGACAGCCCTAAACATCCAAAAACCTAACCTTAGAAGATGAAACGCCAAACTGTGGACGTTGTTTGGGTAAATTGATACATCAACTTCCCAGGGTTGTAACTTTGGCATACGATCTCCATTTGACACCCACAATATCTCGTTAGAAAGATCTATCCGAGAACTACAACTTTGGGAAGAGAAACATCAGTCCCATGTTGCTCCCATTTTTCCCAAAAAATGTCGTCTAGGGCCTCAAAACAGCTCTGGAAGTTCAGGACCCGAAAAACTGCTAAAAATAGTAAATTGTGCTACAATTAAGGAAACTAAAAAGCTGAAATAAACAATGGTGGGGGTCCAAGTGGACTTGGCGGGTGGCCACCAATATCCACTTGGATCATTCCTCCCCCCTTAGAAGCAATGGTCACCATTGCGTTGAGTTCCTCCATGAGATAAGGAAGCTTTTGTTGAACTTGGTCCCTGGTGAGCCACATGCCCTAGTGAAGGAGTTGGCCTAATTTGACAACTCGATACAGTTGGATATTCTGCTGGCGAGTGTGCTTGATCTGTGTGACCATGATTCGATCAGTTGCATCATGTTCCATGCAATCTGGATTTAACTCTATGGATGTGAGGTGTTCTACAATGTCGAATGTGTCTAGTAATGGTGGAAAGTATGGCCGAAGGCGGTCCACATTGAACACTGGGTGCAGGCCAAGGAATGGGGGAATGTTGAGCTCAAATGCATTGTCTGCCACAACCTTGGTAATGGTGTAAGGACCATATCAGAGTGGTCTGAGTTTCCGATACGCTCCGGTAAGGCATTTCTTTTACAAATGCAACCAGACTTTGTCGCCCACATGAAACTTGTGTGGCACCCGATGTTGATCATGTTGCTACTTGTACTTGGCATTTGATTTCTCCAGAATGTCATGGACCTACTGGCGAATATGTTGGATGTGCTCAATGAAGTTGTTTTCCTTATTTGTTTCGGACTGGACATGAGCTGAATCTATGTGAGTAGCTGCAAATGGCTTGGCCACATCAATGGGACATAGTGGCTGGAATCCCAAGCCCACCTGAAAAAGGCGGTGGCCAGTCGAGCTGTGGAGAGCCCGGTTGTAGCTGTGCTAAATGTAGGGGAGGCTCTCGTCCCATGTGCATGAATGCTTTGAGTTTTACATGTGTAGAATGTGTATGATCATCCTGTTTAGACAACCTTTGTCTAGCCATCAGTTTGAGGATGGAAGGTTGTGGACTTAGTGAGTTTGGTGTCCAACATCGACCAGAGGCTTGACCAAAATGTACTGAGGAACCTACTATCCCGATCTGAGATGATAGATTGTGGGATCCCAAAGTGTACCCACACTCATTCAAAGAAGAGTTTAGCAGTGGCTTCTGCTATGATATTCTTCTTGCAGGCCGCTATAATGGCCATCTTCGAGAACCTGTCGATGACCACAAAAACACAGTCATTTCCATGCTTAATGGAAGGAAGGCCTGACATGTAATCCATGGAGATGGATTCCCAAGATCGACTCAGGGTAGGCAACAAGGTATTGAGGCCTTTCTTCTTGATGGTCGTTTTGGCAATGGTGTAGGCAATGCATGATTTGATGTACTTCCCGACATCCTGTCGAAGATTCAGCCAATAGAAATACTTCTGCAGTACTGCCACCATTTTCACGACCCTGAAATGCCCAGCAGCCCGACTGTAGTGTGCTTCCAAAATCATCTTGGCATGCTCGCTTGAAGGAACACAAAGGTGACCCAGGAGGCATAACAAGGCATCCTAGAGGTGAAAATATGGAACATGCTGACCCTCCAAGAGTGTCTGGTATGTGTGGCCGAATTCTATTCGCTTTTGTAGAGAAGTGGCCAATCAAAAGTCTCGTACCCACAAGAGTTGAGCACGATGGTTAATGCCATGATCGGTGGTCGAATGAGGCAATCTGCAACATTATTGGTGCTACCCTTCTTATACTTGATATTCAAATGGAACTGTTGCAGGTATGTGGACAACTTTTGATGGCGATCATTCTACAATTTCCCTTGGGTCTTTATGAACTGCAGGGGTCGGTGGTCTGTGTGGATGATCGTTTCCTTCCCCAAAATGTAATGCTTCCATTGTCGGCAGGCCTACACAATGGAATACATCTCTTTGTCATAAGTGGGATACTTCCGGACTATGTCTTAAAGTGTCTCACTGTGATATGCCATTGGATGCCTGTGTTGAGTAAGGACTGCCCCAATAGCATAGTCAGAGGCATCTGTCTCGACCTCAAATGGTTGTTGCAAGTCTGGTAATATGAGCACTGGTGCCGAGCAGAGGCGATCTTTCAACTCTATGAATGACTTCTATTGAGATTCAGGCTAAAAGAATTTTGCTTTCACTCCTCTCTTGGTGACTTTACTCAAGGGCCAAGTGATATGAGAAAATCCCAACACGAACCTGCGGTAGAAGTTGGAAAGATCTACAAAGCTGCGGAGCTCTGTCAGAGTGGTTGGAGATGGCCAATCCTGAATGACTTGGATCTTGGCTGCATCCACATGCACCCCCTGTTTATCAATAATGTATCCCAGATACTGAACCTGGGTCATGCCAAAAGTGCATTTCTCCAAATTGGCACATAACTTGTGTTGCCAAAGTGTTTAGAGAACCTGTCGGATGTGGTGGAGGTGCTCTTCCCAACTCTGGCTGAAGATCAAGATGTCATCCAAGTATACCACTACAAATGAGTTGGTGAATGGCTGCAAGATGTCATCCATTAGCCTCATGAAGGTTGCAGGAGCATTCGTCAATCCGAAAGGCATAACCAACCATTTGAAAAGGCCCTCCTCGGCTTTGAAGGAAATCTTCCACACATCGGAGGGTTCGATTGGTACCTGGTGATATCATGACTTCAAATCGATCTTGCTGAAATATTTTGACCCCTTCAGTTGGTCAAGGAGGTCATCAATCCGTGGGATCGGGTACCTATTACAGACAATGATCTTGTTCAGTGCCTGATAGTCAATACAAAGTCTCCAAGTCCCATCCTTCTTATGTACCAACACGATCGAGCTCCCATAAGGCGATGAACTCGGATGGATGCGACCTTTCTGCAGTAGCTCCTGAATTTGCCTCTTGATTTCATTATTCTCTAGAACGGAGCGCCGATAGATTGGCCCACTGGGCAGCGGCACACTTTGGGTTAGATCGATGGAGTGCTTGACTTGACAGTGCAGAGGAACCCCTGCAAACGAGGTGAAGATGTCTTCGTACTCCTTCACGACCTTGTCCATCTTAGTTGTCATGCGAAGGGGCCCTGTCTAGAGGTCGTGGCCACCATCTTCTTCTTTCCTTGAGGGAGTATCATCTGGGAAACAAATTTCCCGGTTTTAGAAATGAGCTTACTGCATTGTTTTGCAGTAACCAAAGAGATGGCAGTAGGCGGTGCTACCTCCGGTATCTTGTACAACTTATTTCCCAAAGTAACAATAACAACACGGGGCCTTGATTCATACACAACATGTCGCTTCCACAAGTATGGTTGTCCTAATAATACATCACAAACTTCAAGGGGAGCAATGTCACACAATACCTCATCCGTGAAGGGCTTGATGTTGTACAGAAGGAAACACTGTTGGCTCATGCGTAGATCTCGTCCTTGGTGAAGCCACCCGATGGTGTACGGTTGTGGATGCACTGTGGTCGATAAGCCCAGACGCTTCACGACCTCTGCCGAAATGAGGTTCTTTTGGATCCCACTGTTGACAATGAACTGTAGCGGGGAGCCCTTTACCCACATCTGGGAGTGGAAGAGACGCTCCTCCTCCTCTGGATCTTTGGATTCCTCCTTCTGGATCTTCATGGTGGCGACAGTGGCGTTGGGCTCCACATCAATAATCTTCTTCCCTTTGCCATTCCCCTTGTCGGGTTCTGACTCAAAGTTGGAACATGCATCTAATTCTGAAACCTTTAGCTCAACCACCAATGACTGCTTGGCCTGACACTCACTTGTGTTGTGAGTGGATCTCTTATGGAACTCACACCACTTTCTCGTGTCCTTTTTTGGCTTCACGGCGTTTTTCTTTGCTTGCAGCTTTGGCGGGTTGTCTTGGGGCACCCCGCCTTGGATTTTTGCTTTGTTCTGTAGTTTAGGGGTACCTTTCCCTTGCTTTGGGTTCGCAGATCCAAAGTCTCGCTTCTTCTGTTTAAACTTTTGCTCGACCCTGACGGCACATCGGTATGTTGTGCCGAGCAAGGAGATGTTCAGGAATTCTATTTCTTCCTTGATGTACTTGTGTAGGCAGACGCGGTATTTGAGTACCAAATGCTGCTCTGAATCCTTGATACCCAACTTTATGTGAAGGGTATGGAAAATATTGGTAAACTCCAGCATGTCTTGGTCCCTTCCCTGCCGCAGCATGGTCCACTTTATGTATTGATCCTCATAGCTTCTAAAAAGGTAGTACTGCTCCTTGATGGCATCCCGAAATGAATTCCAAGTGGGTGTGGCTGAAAATAGTGAGCATGTACTTTCATCCTTCTACTCACAGTAGGTTTCCCACCAATCCTTGACGTGGGGGGCTGCTTTGAGAAGATTGAAAATAATCTTTTCCCGACTGGAAAAATCATGAACAGAAAAATAACCCTCTAGCAGATTTAACCATTTATCGACGGCATCTACGTCTATCTGACCCTCGAATATGGGGATTTCAAAATTAACTTGTACCTTAAATGGTGTGGTGTTTCCAGAGTAGCTGTTGGAAGTCGATGTGTCGCCCCTGGGTAGCCGGTGAAGGATCTGGGCAAAGTTGTCCATCATCACGTTCCTTTGTCGCTCGAGGGCTTCTTCGAACAAGATTTAGATAGGATCTCCTGCCCTCTCATCTTTCTTTTCATCTGTCATGGGAGGCCGTCGGGATTTGTGAGGTTGGTCTTGCAAAGGTTCGACCAGTTCAAGCCTTAACTCCTTATATCCCAAACTCGTTGGGGACATGCAAATAAAAACAGAGAAAAAAGAAAACCTGCTCTGATACCACTAATCCGGATTTAAACAAGAACACAAAAAATTATAGAGATAACCTTAAACACAAATATGCAGGGGAAATAATACTTCATTTCATTAATGTAAAATACTGAAATATGCTTACAAATAGAAATGGAAATAAACCAACTAGGGCGATGGTAGCTTATATCTAAGAAGAGATGTGGCAGCTACATGCTTCTGAACTGTGTTACAATGAGGCTCGAAGGCCTATTTATTGTTAAGAAACAATGGAAAACCCTAAACATCCAAAAACCTAACCCTAGAAGATGAAACGCCAAATTGTGGGCCCCGTTTGGGTAAATTGGTACATCAACTTCCCGGGGTCATAACTTTGGCATACAATCTCTGTTTGACGCGCACAATATCTTGTTAGAAAGATATATCCGAGAACTACAACTTTGGGACGAGCACCATGGTCCATGGACCCATGTTGCATGGACCATGTTGCTCCTAGTTTTCCCAAAAAATGTCGTTTAGGGCCTCAAAATGGCTCCGGAAGTTCATGACCCGAAAAACTGCTAAAAATAGTATATTATGCTACAATTAAGGAAACTAAAAAGCTGAAAGAAACAATGGTGGGGGTCCAAGTGGACTTGATGGGTGGCCACCAATATCCACCTGGATCAGGTGGGCCCATTTATGTGCAACACAAGAACAGCAAGTGAGGATACTGAAGGAAATGAAGTTTAGCTTGAGCTTCACATGGTATTATGACCCTTGTGGCATCATTTCAAAACTTGGAGTGGACAATAAGAATACTCCCTACATCCAAACTTCTAGGCCAGACATAGAACAATATGCCAATCAATTGGAATGGGTAGAAAATACCCTGCAGGAAGCTGAAGAGCAGCTTGTTTCCACTTCCAGTTTGCAGACTCCTGTTCCTCAGGAAAAATCTAGCAAAAGGCAGAGGGAGGAAGGGTCATCATCTACAACTGGGAGTGAAGCTAAAGAATTTAGAATATGATACAGAAAGAGACCCAAGGTAACTCGCAAACCAGAAGTAGACAAATAGATTGAAGAACAAGCAGTTATCATCATCACAGATTCACCACCGCCAACCACCAAGTTCACTACATCTCCTTTTGAACCTTGATCTTCATAGGGTCATAAGGATACTGAGTTACAATCACACACTATCCAAACAGAAAAATTGAAGACAGTGTTTGATAGGTACAGAGAAATAAAGCTCAAGAATGAAATCTTGAAGAACAACACTTACAACCAATTCTGGAAGCAGACTTCCAGCTCACAAAGTAGACTTCTGTCAGTGTTTGATACTGAGCATGGTAGAATGCAGATGGCCTTTCTTGAGGCCCAGACTTCACAACCTAAATCAACAGCTGACTACAAGAGCACCACCTTTGAGTTCAGTACAAAGGACATACATCCCATTGATCAAATGGAGATGCACAAACAAACTGGTGAGATGATATCCTCCACTCTGACTAATACTTCCATGTCCTTATCCAAATTGCAGGTTTCTTTTGCAAATGTATAGTCACAGTTGAAGATGGAGAAGGTCTCCTCCTTGGCCAAAGATAACAGGATCAAGTCTTTGGAAGACTTGGTGATCAAGATAGGGTATGACCCTAAAGATGTCAATGTTGCTGAGGAGATTATCAGGAAGAAGAACTTGGACATTACAGCATTGAGGAAACAGCTAAAGCTTCCAGCTACAGAAGATCCAATGACCAAGGACATTGAAGAAGGTGAAGCTCAGAAAGAAGACATGATGAAACTAATTATTGACCAAAACATACAGATCAGGCAAATGGAAGCAGAGTTGGAAAAGTTGATAAAGGAGAAGGAAGACAGCTTGAAGATGGCTATTGTTCCCTTGGATGTTGTACCTCTTTCTCAACTGCCATCAACAGGAGCAACTACTGCACCTACCACTTCAACTCAGACACCCAGTGCTGAACAGGTAACACAGACACTGCAAAACATGTCATTGCAGTCAAAGGAAATTGAGACCTTGCAGGGCCAACTCAAAGCTTTGGAAGTCCAGAAGGCCAATGTTGAAGATGCTCGGACTGCTGAATAGGGAAAAATCTCAAAGACTTTTGGAAAAGTTGTGACACGTAGAGAGGGACACTTCAATTGGCCAGACCTTGGCCCAAGCCAATGAAACAATTTAGATGAACATACTTGACTCAATGAATGAGATTTGGCCTTCTATCCAAATTATATTTGAACAGAAAGAGTTAATAGAGAAGGCCACTGAGACCATTGTGCAAGGAAGGGAAAAACTGGGAGAAATGCCAACAAAAGTTGCCAATATTATCAGGTTCTTAAATTCAAAGTCCATATATGAGCTGGAGGAAGTGGGAGTCAGTGACAGAACTGCCACCATTCTGGAAGTCAAGAAAGTCTTGACAAAGAGAAATCTTATTGACCAGTTGGAGGAAAGGTGTGAAACCTTGGAGCTGCAGGTGAACAGATTTACAAACAGGATTGAAGCCTTAATGTAGAAGGGACTGCCCAGTATCTATGTCATCAATGACAAGCTGATCACTCAGGAGGACTATATCCTGAAGATGAAAGAGGTAGCCAAAAGAAACATTAAATTCAGTGGAATCAAAGGGAGTATGATAGCAAAGGCATTTCTGGAGACCATGTCAAACGACTTTCATGTGCAGAATGAGGTAAAACATATTTTTACCGTGAAACCAACTTTTTCTAAATATACAGAGGTAGATGAAATCTACCGCAGGGTGACAAAGTTAACAGTGCCAGATGAAAAGAGATGGGAAGAGTTACTTGATTTACTGGATTAAGGAATAACTCAGGAGCAGTAAAATATTTTGCCAACGCAGCAGCCAACACAAGATTCAGTTCAGCATCGCATTCTGTTTTGGATGACTCAGCAACTAAAACCACCCAAACAGGGCCACCGCTTTCCTCAATAGCCTACGTGGCCTATTCTTTTGCCAAGATTAGATGATATTAGTTTGTAATTAGGCTAATAATACACTATCAGTTTGACAACAATTTTGTAAATAATTATTGTAATTTTTATTATAAATACTTCACTATTTGAAGTATTAATGGTTGATTTCCGAATGTAATTTCCTTCTGCATATTGTAATTTCCAAATCACTAGAGCATCAATAATACAGGGACCTTTCACAGGGTTCATGTGGTGTGTTAAATGGTGATGTGTTTCTTCTCTTTTTTTTGTTTAAACACGGCTTTCTTTCCTTTGTTATTCTAAATCTGAATTAATCAACATAAACTGTGATAAATAGGATTCATTATCAAGAGCGCGCTATTTTGGTTGTTGTTAGTTTTAATGTTTTCCACTTGAAGTCAGGTCAAAGAATTCTTAATTCTCTTTGGTCTCTACTGAACCTCACACTTTTGTTTTTCCACCGTCCATTTAAATTATGAAAAGATTTGTTTACTGATGAGCCTCAGTATTGCAACAAGAATGTTGCAACTCCCAAGGTTACCGACTTTAATTATCAACCTGGGGTTCGTACAAACTTAAGAGGTGTCGGCACTATATGTGAAGCATACAATGTGTCATTCCTTTGTTGTGATGATGTAATGGAGTGCATGTACCGAAGTCAAATCCTAAACTAATTGTAGAAAATGAAATGTTCAAAATGGAACATTAACATATTGCAAGAAAGAAAGTACAAGGAAAGAGACGGAAATTCAATGCTAATTCGCACCATTTCCTAATTAACTGCCAAGAAACTATGCTTTGCAATAATGCTAAATTATCATGAACCAAATGCTACTATCTAAGCATGGAAGTAAGAAGCATCAAACATCACTAATGTGTAAGTAAAGGGACTGAAATAAATCTTTTTTTGTCTTTTTGCCTTTTCATGCAAAATCAAGTATGCAAACTAATTTCCTTTAGTGATGTGGCAAGTGAATTTAAGGATGTTGAAGGTTGGATGGAAGGGTTAGGAGATGGTTGGATGGTGTGGGAGACCCTTGGGAGGCTTTTTGTGACTTCCTAGAGGTTTTCCATCAATTTTGCCTCAAAATAGGTTGTTTCAGGAAAACCTACAGGATGTACTAGAAACCTACAGGATGATCCTGTACGAATTACAGAAAACCTACAAGATATAGCCGAGAGAAAAATGTGAGGTTTTGGAGGTGATGGGAGGCTTAGGAAAGGTGTGTGATAGGTGGAATGGAGTGAAAAAATTCCTAGGATCACTCAGAACTCAAAACCAAAGTCGGGAGATAGATGGATTCGCTCAAACAGCTTGGAGAAGTTTCCTTGTGAAATGATGAAATTTGTGAGGGTTTAATGACCTAGAAAATCAAATTCAAATTGGATGGGACAAATTTTTTTATTAAATAGGATGTCTTAGGTCCCTATTCCAAGTGGAATCACTCAAAAAGACCTCTGTTAACACATTCTAAAAAAAATAAACATTACTAGTCGAAAATCTAGAAATTCGAGAACTAGTGAGCTAGTAAATAAAAAAAAAGCCTAACCAAATCAATTGCAAATGAAATGGGGTAATTTTTGTTATGAACTATAATGTTTTTTGATCTATTGCAAGTGGAATCAAGTTGATTGAAGCTCGTTAGCATGCTCTAAAAAATAGAAGAAATTTATTGTTCTTCACTAAAAAGGAGGTCCAGTAATCTAAATTTGGGAATAAGAAGACTAATCCAAGCAACTCAATGATTATTATGAACTTACAAAGATTTTCCAATAATGAAATAATGCTTTTGATCCTGCAAAAGAACTTACATCAACCATTTAACTCAATCCTACAACAAGAAATCATTAATACTAAATGCAGAAATAGAAAGAATAAAAACTAGAGATGCATGTGAATAAGCAATTAAAAGAAGGAAAGAAAATGATACAAAAGGGCTCTGAGGCTCCTGGGATGGCCAAGCCCAAGGAAACTCAGAGACCTATGGAGGAGAACAAGATTTAGAAGTTGAACATGACACAAATCTTCATTATTCCATCAATACAATTACATCCTTGCAAGAAAATACAATGGAGCTGCAGAAATACAAGCTCTCTCCACAATAACGCTAATGAAAATCTCTCCCCTAGCAGCAAATTCGACTTGGTACTTATACAAAATGATTAGGAATCATTCCCCATGAATGGAGGAAGCTTTCCAGATCCAAGTTGACTCAACTCACGGATTTAACCAAAATATTTTACTTTCGTGATGTCATTAGAATTGCATTAAAAATAGCATAATTGAACATATTTGCATGTTGTAAAGATGAAGGAACATGACAATCATCAACAACATAAAATAACAAGACGTTGATAACGGAGTTTGTCTAGGAGGGACTACATCTCGGGCCCTAGTGTTAAGATGGTGTAGGTCGTTGCATTAAGTGTTGTCAATAGTGATGATGTACATAAAAGGTGACGTCGCTATCATACAAGGAAAATGCCCTCACGTAGGAGTGGCTCCAAGAGTTGTTACGCTGCAGGAACTCTCATTCAAAAAGGACTCCTATCAGTATGACCTAAACTCATGCATGATGATAATGAACATCCTGCAAAAATGGCATAAAAGGGATCTCAATGAAAACATGCATGGCGACACATGAGTATCCCATCAACATGACGACAAAGGGATCTCAAATAAAACATGATCAATCATGACAACAAGCACATCCCATAAAGGATTCCATGTCACATCAAGCAAGAACCATGAAACAAGTAAGAAAACAAGATCCCACATCAAACATCAAACATGGATATATGCAGCACAATGCATCTCATAGCAAAAAGAAGTACATGAACATACTGCATATACCTCACATCCTGGGGCCATTTGAAGAAAATGATGTCAAACTGCTGAAGCCAGTCGTACCATCAATCTCACGGCATCAAATATCATGGAAATGGTTGCTCACACATGAACGTTGACACCTACACTCCACTTTGAAAAGTGGCCGAAAAATGAAGTGATCAAATGGAAAATCTGAATGCACCATCAGATTTGTGGCGTCGAATAGTGTAAAATCGACTGTCAAATTTCTGAATTCTGAGAAAGTGGAAATCTAGAGCTGAATGAATCTTTTAGATTCCCCCTAGATTCCTCAAAGATTCCCTCGTCCGGGTCATCTAAAGATCTGTTGCTCAAATCAGAATTCTAACTACACCATCAGGTTCGTGTCGTTGAGAGGTGTAGGATCTACATAAAGTTTGTTCAATTTGGACATTGGAAAAATCTCGCCCTCCTGGAAATTGGCTCAATCATGGTTCCACTTATGTTTCTCCAGGATCATGGTTCCACCTGCAAAACAATAAAAAATAGGTGCCTCGAAAAATGTGCCAGTCTTTGGCCTTCGTTCCGTTCCGCATCACGTGGCTCCGTTCCGTTCCCATCCGACCTCAAATCCACCTCTCCATTTTGGTGCTTCCTCCTCCTTCGTGCAAATGAAACAAAGGTTTAAATATTAAAAGGTGGGTGGAGCTATCAAGGTTGAGCCCCATGGCCCAACGGTGGCGGAGTCGTTTAGGAGGGCGGAGGTTGCGGTTTCAAACCCCCGCCCCTCCAAAATAGTGTGATTAATTTTGGCGTGTTACATTGTTTTTTTGGATGGCGCATTAATAATGTTTGGTGTGATGTCAAAATTTGTGTTGGTTGTATTAATGGTTGGTTGGTGTATGCCACCATATGGGGCTGCCATGTGGGCGGGGCCGGCGGGCCCGCCGGCCATGGGTTCGAATCCCACCGGCTCCGACATTTGGTTTAACGTATGTGGTATGGTTGTGGTTGGGGTGTGGGCCGAGTCCACCGGAGGTGGCCCGACCACCCCGTATAACATATGTTATTAATAACGTGCAGTTGGGGTGTGGGAGGGTTCGGCGGGGTAATGGCTATGTGTTGGTCATTAGGGGGTGGCGGGGTTGGTGGCCCGCCACCTCATATATATATATATATATATATATATATATATATATATATATATATATATATATATATATATATTATTTTTTTTAACAACAACACATTTTTCGAATTTGTCTAATATATGGGATATTAGACAAATTAACGATCCAACAAATTTGCCCGCTTTCAGGACCTAGGTTTCATGCCCCGAGGTCAGTCAAATTGTAGGACACTTAAACCTGGCCCATAGCTCAACTTTGACCAAAACTTTGACTAGCTCGTTCTCCCTCATACAAGCTCGGATTGACGAACCGTTCGCCCCGTTGCGATCAAGAGGACAAGATCTACGCTTTGGTCCTGGTTCAAAAGCATTCTGATCACTTCGAATTTTGAGCTTCCATGAGCCCTGTTTGTCCTGTGTGTGTCTCTAGAGCCACCTGGATCAATCCTCCCCACTAAGGAGCTTTTGGTCCTCCAAAAGCATGAAAAATAATCTACAACTTCTCTATACCTTGTCTGCATCACAAGCGTCCTAAAAAGTTCTTGCATCCATCTCCTTCACCTTTGTTCTTCGAAGCCTTAAGCAATGAGCCGACACCTACAACCTGTAGTACATTTTTTTGCAAATTACATTATTGTCTTACATGACCAACTAATAACCCAAGCATCCCATACTTGCCACGGTTTTATAACACATACTCGGTGGTCAAGTTTACATCAATATGGACACAATACCCTAGCTACGAAAACAAGGCCAACATATCATTGTTGCTCCCACAAGTGATGGAAAACGCATCATCACTACAGCACATGATTTACAAAGATAAGGCCAAACATTATTTTTTCTTTGACAAGTGATGGAAACACAACATCACTTTCAGAATGTAAAATGCAACTCAAAATAAGACTAGACATCATTGTTGCTTAACAAGTGATGGAAAACATGTCATCACTTTTACATCTTAAAATGCAACAAATGATTTACAAAAGCATGACCATGACAAGCTAACATATCTAGAAACCATTTTTCACTTATCAATGTGAATGGGTCATTCCCTTGTGATGGTTTTGCTTGTCGAATAACTGCTTCACCTGGTTCATGCACCACTTTGTCTGTAAGGCACTGCTCTGGATGGGGCCTCAACAAGTGACTCTTTGATGGCCACTTCTGTCTCAATGACTGCAGTACATCTTCTTCCTCCATATCTGCTTAACATGTTTCTTTACCTGTTGTTGAGGGGGTCTTTCATGCCTACTCCTCTTGTGTGCTGCTATTCTTTTCCAACACCTAGAAAATGTATGGTTATGTAATCCGCAAAAGGTACATGTTTTTCGATGCCATGCTTTACGTTCATCATTAACAACATAATTATAATTGAAATGAACATTTGAATATTGAAACTGGATATACCTTTCCTTGTTGTTTCTGATGTCATTATGGCAATGAGAGCTTGCCTCAGCTCCTTCCCTGCAATGGGTACTACCATGGGATGATGGGGATGTGTGCCCATAATTCTCTTTCATCGATGATTTCGATGATGTCTCGGAATAATCTGACACCTTTGAGAATTCTCCTTCGGTGTATCCCAAGCCTGCAAATCGAGGTCTCTGCACAACCTCCAATGGTTAAGTTATGGCTTGGTTATTAACACCAAGATCTTCTTCCTCCTCATGCCTCATCTTGGTAAGGAGCCTCATGTTTTTCCCTGTAATTGGGATCTCCAAATCTCCAACAGAAATCATACTATGTGAAGACGAAATTGAAAGGAAATCAAGATATTTTACCTCCACTGTCGAGTTGGAAAGAACTAATGAGGGATGCTCATCATCTATTGTTAGTGGTTCATTGTCTATCTTGGCAGGTTCCCCAACTTCTTTCCTGACATACCCAAGTCCTGCCTGACGGGGTAATTCTTCTACTTTGATGGGGTTGACAATGCCTTGGCCATTAATGCCCAAGCCTTTTCCTTCATAACCCATTTTTTTCAACAGTTTGGAGCCAATTCTTGTGGCATGATTTTCAAAAACAGCGAAATCATCATTATGAAATATCCATGGAGATGGAGAATTACTTTTTACCTCACATGGGTCACGCTGCAGCTTTTCCAAGGCCTCGTCCTTAGCTTGTAGCTGTCGTAGCAAACTTTGTTTTTCCTCTTTCTCTTCTTGTAGACGCATCTTCAATTCAACATTCTCTATTTGAAGGTTTTGGTTATTGTGCTTCAGTTCTTCCAAGGCCTCTTCCGTGGCTCACAGCTGAAGCTGCAATCGCTCCTTCTCCTCTATCTCTTTTTTTAGAGCTTCATACATTATTTCCACCCTTTTGGAAATTTTGAGCATGGTTTCATACATCACTTTTTCATCCTCTATCGTTGCATGTTCCATTGTTCATGCTTGCAATTCACATCCACGCACCGCTCTGATACCAAACTTGATATGAGTTTACACAACTTCCAGATTTAACCAAGATATTTTACTTCCGTGATGTGATTAGAATTGCATTTAAAATAGCATAATTGAACATATCTACATGCTGTAAAGAAGAAGGAACATGACAATCATCATAAACATAAAATAACAATATGTTCATAACAAAGTTCGTCTAGGAGGGACTACGTCCCCAGACCCCAGTGTCAAGATGGTGTAGGCTGCTACATTAAGTGCTGTCAATAGTGATGATGTACATAAGAGGTGACCTTGCTATGATACAAGGAAAATGCCCTCACGCAGGAGTGGCTCCAACAAATGGTTCGCTGCAAGAACTCTCATTCAAAAAGGACTCCTATCAGTGTGACCTAAACCCATGCATTATGATAATGAGCATCCCACCAACATGGCATAAAAGGGATCTCAATGCAAACATACATGGCGACACATGAGTATCCCATCAACATGACGACAAAGGTATCTCAAATAAAACATGATGAATCATGACAACAAGTACATCTCACAAATGATTCTGTGTCACATCAAGTAGGAATCATGAAACAAGTAGGAAAACAAGATCCCATATTAAACAGCAAACATGGATCTATGAAGCATAATGCATCTCATAGCAAAATGAATTACATGAACATACTGCATATACCTCACATCCTGGGGCCATCTGAAGAAAAGGATGTCAAACTGCTGAAGCTGGCTATACCATCAATCTCATGGCGTCGAATCTCATGGAAATGGATGCTCACACATGAATGCTGACACTTGCACTCCACTTTGAAAAGTGGCCAAAAAATGAAATGATCAAATGGAAAATATGAATGCACCATCAAATTTGTGGCATCGAATAGTGTAAAATCGATTGTCAAATGTATGAATTCTGAGAAAGTGGAAATTTGGGGCTACATGAATCTTTTAGATTCCCCTTAGATTCCTCAAAGATTCTCTCCTCCGGATCATCTGAAGATCTGATGCTCAGATAAAAATTCTAACTGTGCCATCAATTTTGTGTCCCTGAGAGGTGTAGGATCGACATAAAGTTTCTCCAATTTGGACACTGGCAAAATCTCGCCCTCCTGGAAACTCAATCATGGTTCCCCCTGTGCTTCTCCAGGATCATGGTTCCACCTGCAAAATAATAAAAAAATAGGTGTCTCAAAAAATGCAGCAGTCTTTGGCCTCCATTCCGTTCTACATCACGTGGCTCCGTTCCGTTTCCATCCAACCTCAAATCTGCCTCTCCATTCCGGTGCTTCCTCCTCCTTCGTGCAAATGAAACAAAGGTTTAAATATTAAAAGGTGGGCGGAGCTATCAAGGTTGAGCCCCATCGCCCAATGATGGCGAAGTCGTTTAGGAGGGAGGAGGTTGCAGTTTCAAACCCTCGTCCCTCCAAAATTGTGTGATTAATTTTGGTGTGTTACATTGTTTTTTTTATGGCGCGTTAATAATGTTTGGTGTGATGTTAAACTTGGGTTGGTGGTATTAGTGGTTGGTTGGTGTACGCCACCATATGGGGCTGCCGCATGGGCATGGCCGACGGGCCCGCAGGCCATGGTTTCAACTCCCACCGGCTCCGGCATTTGGTTTAACGTACGTGGTATGGTTGTGGTTGGGGTGTCGGCCAGGTCCACGAAGGTGGCCTGCCCACCCTGTATAACATATGTTATTAATAATGTATGGTTGAGGTGTGGGAGGGTTCGGTGGGGTAATGGCTGCCGACCCAATTTAAAATTAAATTTTATTATGTGCTATGTGTTGGTCGTTGGGGGGTGGCAGGGTTGGTGGCCCGCCACCCCAAAAATATTTTTTTTTCAAATTTTTTTAACAACAACACATTTTTGAATTTGTCTAATATAGGGGATATTAGACAAATTAACGATACAACAAATTCGCCCGCTTTTGGGACCTATGTTTCATGCCCCGGGGTCGGTCAAATTGTAGGACACTTAAACCTGGTCCACAACCCAACTTTGACCAAAATTTTGACTGGCTCATTCTCCCTCATATGAGTTCAGATTGACGAACCATTCACACCGTTGCGATCAGGACAACAAGATCTACGCTCTAGTGCTGGTTCGAACACATTCTGATCACTTTGATTTTTGAACTTCCATGAGCCACCTAGATCATTTCCCCACCAAAATCCCTTGATTATTGGATCTAGTCTCCAATACTAGGAATTTGCATTAAATGGGAGGAAACACATTCCTAGATTTTCTCAATCATTCCCTAGAGGAAAATTTGACTTGGTACTTATACAAAATGATTAAGAATCATTCCCCATGAATGGAGGAAGTTTTCCCCACCGAAATCCCTTGATTAGTGGATCTGCTCCCTTGATTAGTGGAACACGTTCCTATATTTTCTCAATCATTGGAGTTCCACAATTTGTGCCATAATTCCATCATACCTTGTTGACTTATTATTTATTATTGATCCTCCAGTAGTAGGGAACAAGTCCCTAAATTATCTCCTCCTCCAACTCTTCATAATCTGCCCAATATTCTCATAATATTCCACAAAAAATAAATAATATTAGGCACAAATATTCAATTTTTCATAAACCTTCCTAATGAATATATTAAAGTTAAAAATAAATTATCTAATGCAAAAAGAGAGGTTTAGTGCAATGTTACACTAATCGTTATCGGCGCGGGGAAAAAATCAGAAAAAGTCGTAATAATCAGGAAAAAATTGGTAATAATCGGGAAAAAATCGTTTGGTACAAAAATATTCATTTTTTTTCAATTTTTTTAATATCTAAACCATCTACAACATAAAATAAATACATTGACACATAAATATGACAAAAAAACTAATATATAAGATGTTTAATATCATTTCTAGTGCTAAAATCACACATAACATTGAATCATGTCCTGAATAGTAAGTCCTGACTCCTGAGTCCCAACTTAGCCTCAAAATATCAACAAAAAATATAATAATGTATCTCATGAGTCATAATGTGATATACAATCAAATGAACAAAATAACTAAAGTCTAATACTATTGATTTCCTTTACCCGTCTTGCGAGAAAATGCCATAGCTTTCCCTTTCCCTCTAGATGTAGATGTTGGTGCTGGTGGAGTTGGCAGTGGAGTCTGTTGTGCTCTAGAAGCTGAAGAACTAGAAGTAGGAGCTATAGGAGGTAGACCACATCCTCTACTGGTGGCAGGGGTAGCCCGGGCAGGTGGTGTCACCTCCTCCTCCTATTGCTCCAACTCCTCCTCTTCCTCCTCCTCCTCCTCCCCCTCCACTACATCCTGCACTAACCAATCATCAACAGACTCCATGAGAGGCCTCTCGGACTCAACCCTCCATGCAGCAGTGGTGTCAATCCCATCCAATGAGATGGCCTCCATATCAGGTGTCCTCTCAAGTTGCCTCACCCACAATCGAAGATTGTAGTAGACGTAGACCATGTCATTAAGTCGTTGGGACTCCAACCTGTACAAAGATCATGAAATAATAATTATAAAAAAAATATTGTTTAATGAATTCAAAAATTTATTTGGAAATTTGCAATATTTTAAATTTTTAAGTGTTAACCTGTTGCGCTTCTTGTTGTGTATTTTTTCAAATACACTCCAGTTGCGTTCACATCCTGAGGAGCTACATGTTTGGTTGAGGATCCGAATGGCAAGCTTTTGCAGAAGGGTACCCTAGCACCATACATTCTCCACCATGCATCTACAAAAAAATTACAAATAAAATTTTAAATAAACATAAGAAAAAAATGGAATTTGAAGAGACAATGAAATTTGAAACAAACTAAAAAATACTTGGCATTTTAATTGTCCTAACAGTCACAACCATGTCAAAGCCAAATGTGCCACCTGCCATCCTATATGTCTCAATTTCTTTAGAGATTTCTATACGTTCTGTTGGAGATCACACCATCCTTTAGACATAGGTTAAGAATCCATCCATGATCTCAGCATCAAATACGAACCCACATGCATAAGAAAATGCGAGGTTTAGGAAAATCCCAGCAGCATGAATGGGACGATGGAGTGTGTTGTTCCATCGTTCATCAATCACTTCCCATAGGAGGAGTTGTCTCTGAAACCCCTCATCTCCCTTATCATCATAGTAGGCCCAAATGGATTCTTTTGCCCTGTCCATGGCCTCATACAAATAGCCCATTGCGGGCTTCTCACCATTAACTAACCGAATAACCTTTACCAAAGGTTCAGTAACGGCACACATCTCCTGCACTCCCACCCAAAAGTTTTCCTAGTATGAAACTAGTCTGCATATGGACTCTCCCTCTAGTTTGCGGCTCATTGGCAAAGCACGTCACTCCTCTAAAAGAAACATTCTCTTCACATCCCACATAGAATTCAAGAGGGATTGAAGAGATATGAAATTGGTGGCAAACCGTGTAATAGCGGGGCGCACCAACTCTTTGTTGTTGGTGAATCTTCTCATCAAGCTAAGCATAGATGTATGATTATATATAAATTTTGTAATGCTTTTGGATGACTCAACAATATCTTTGACAAAGGAAATTTTCCCTATGTCCTCCAACATCAAATCAATACAGTGTGCAGCACAAGGTGTCCAAAATAAAGTAGGATGCCTGTCCATAAGCATCCTGCCAGTAGCAACATAATTTGCAGCATTGTCCGTAATGACTTGGACAACATTTTCTACACCCACCTCCAAAATAAACACATCCAACAAATCACATAAAGTTCTTGCATCTTTGATTTGTGCAGATGCGTCAACAAATTTGATAAACAAAGTCCCCTTAGGACAACTAACAAAGAATTTTATAAGGGTTCTCCCCTTTTGGTCAATCCAACCATCTGACATCACAGTGCAACCTGTTTGTGCCCATGATTCCCTAAAATCCTCCAATCTTTTGGTGTAGTCAAGCTTTTCATTTTGAAGAATCCGGCCTCTCATGTCATGATAAGAAGGGATTTTGTACTCTGGGCCAACAGTTGCAATAGCATCAAGAGCAGGCTGGAAAAATGGATTATTCCTTACAATGTTGAAAGGAATATCACTACAAAGGAGAAAATTTGCCAGTAATTTGTTAGCTTGTTCTTTTTCAATTTTTTTAGCATTAAACTGATAGATGGCTATGAACCAGGTGTGGTTCGAGGAACAAAAAATGATGAGGCAGCTACCGAGTTGGTTGATGCTGCAGTAGAACCACTGCCACTTCCTTGTTCAGCTGACTTTTTTAGTTGCCTCTTCATTTCTACTTTGGCCTCTCTAGTGTGGTCTAAAGTTTCCAATGCTTTCATGGCTCTTCGGATGAGTTCAGGATTTGTATTTGTGCAAGGCCCTACATCAAATCCAAGGATTTGTGCAAGGTGATACTTCAATATGTACACCTCCCCAGACATATGGTGCCCACACAACTTGCAAGACAAATTTATTCTATCATTCGAAGCAGCAGGTTCACCAAATTCCCAGAAAGGGTCCAATTTCCTTGGCATGTTTGATTTTGAACTTTGAAGTTGAAAACTTGAATGGTACTTCGGTGAACCTATGGGAAAATAAGGATTACAATTTAGTATTTACAAGTTACAAACTTACAATTTAATATTTTACTATTTTTTTTTACAAAAACTAAAAAAAATTACATACAATTTAAGAAACCCCATTCCAAACCCAACCAAAAAAACTAAAAAAAAATACATTGGACAAATGTCAAAAACCCCATGGCCCCATTCCAAACCCAACCAAAAACATAGAAAAAAAAAAAAACAAAGTTACAAAACAATGAAAACACAAAACGTTGGTGCCCATACCGGTTTTATGGAGATAATGTGTCTCCTCCTTAGCTCACTCTTCGATTTTCGCCTCCAGGTAGTTGATTTAGCTCCAAAATCTCCAAGCCTCTAATTCTCCAACTCTCCAAACCCCACCGCGCCCTCTGCTGTCCAAATGAAATAAAAAAAATCGTGTTTTTCCTAATAAACACGCACTGGCCGACGGGCCCATGCTTTTTTCAATAAAAATCGCGATTTTTTTCAAAAAAATCGGCCAAAAAAAATTTCCCGATTTTATCACCCGATTTAATCATCATTTTGAAAAAATCATGATAATACAATATTATCGCGATTTTTTGCCGATTTGTGCAACACTGGTTTAATGTGCTGAAGGATGGTCATAGGCCTTAATTTATGTTTTAAATTAGAGGCGTGGGCCTTAATTTATGTCTAATTTAGAGGCCCATCATACCCCCCGTTGAAAGTGTTGCTCATCCTCTGTGCAACTTAGTAACCTCATTGTGCCTCATCCATGGCCCTGGTGGCCTCTCTCTTGTGCATTAAAAATCTTGGCTGTAAGATCTGCAAGGACAAGCCCAAAAACATATTTGTTCAAAGAAAAATCATTGTTTTTTAAGACCATTAGCTTGCTTTCTTGCCCTTATTCAATATGAGTTCTTGAATATTTTTTTAGTTTGGCAAGGTCTTCCACACCCTTATCAACCTTTTGCTACCTTGTTCCGCCATTTGGACAAGTCATTTATTCCTTAGGACTGCCTCCTGTAGGATTTCAGGGTCACTGTAATTTCTACAGGATCATCCTGTAGAAAACACAGTCCCTTTGTAAATTGAAGTAAAGGAGTGGAAAAAATGACAGAAATGGTGGAGGAATGAATGGTAATGAGTGGTAAAATAAAAATGTGAGTGACGGGGGTCACTTTGTGATCCTCCTTTGCTCTTTGACCATCCTTTTTGCTGACCTACAAATGGAAATTTCATGAAAATGTACAGGATGCTCTCTTTGTTTTTTTTTCAAGAATGAAATGGGATGGATGAATGATGAATAGATAGTGAATATGAAGTGGATGGAGGGCTTGGAGTGTTGTGGTGACCTTGGCCTTTGCAAAAATTTCTTCTTTTAACTGCTGTCCTCATTCCTTGAAATCATCACCCTTCATAATTTGACTTTTCAACATTGCATGAGTGAAGGAGTGAGTTGCAATTAACTAGCTGAAGGTGGCTGAGACAGCTAACCAATCCTTAACTTATAAAACCTCATCTCTCATGTGTTGACAACAAATTTCTAACTATAATATGCTTAAGAGAAGAGGTCAAGAATATTGCATACCTGTACCTACCTGATGGTTGTTGGAGAGACATGCATGCTACTGCTGAGTTGATGTTGATGTGCAGGTGTTGGATGGTGATGTTGATGATCCTGATGTTGCTTCTAAGCTCTGCATGAGCTTCTTTTACCTCTGGATCTCCTTTAAAACTGCTCACTGTCAATCCTGTAGGTGTTGTTTTGTATCCTGTAGGTTTACAGGACAACGACTTGTTTTGTCCATATCTCCCAAACGGTAGACTGGATTGAGCTAAAACTTTTTGGGAATGTTGCCATCATCATTATGCACCTCCCCATAGAACAATTTTGGTCAATGGATGCATGGATCTTGAGAAAAAAACTAAAAGCTGATTTCTTGGAAACCATGCACTGAAATTTACTGAAATTGCTTGGGCATGTTACCATCATCCATATGCATCTCCTCATGAAATAGATTTTTAAATGGATGCATGGATATTGAGAAAATGCACAAATGGCTGAAGGTGATGGAGGCCAATTTCTTGGAAACCGTGCACTAAAATTTGTTGAAATTGCTTGAGCATGTTACCATCATCCATATGCATCTCCCTCTGAAACAACTTGGTAAATGGATGCATGGTTTTCAAGTTATGGCAAAAACAAATTTATGTTCTATGTATTTTTGTATCCTGTAGTAAAACAGAGCATCTTGTAGTTTTTAGGACGACAAGAAAAATGAGTGGTAGAATCTTGAGAATGATGAGTGGAAGGTGAAAATAGATGAGGGTGATGGATTGGCATGGCCTTGGCCTTGTTGAAGCATTTGAAGAAAGAAGGAGAAAGTTAAAATTTGACTTCTTTTGACTAGGCTTGACCAATTTTCCTTTTGGTACCAACTTTGTTCTTGTTGCTTGCAGATGTTGGAGAGTACATACATGCATGGAGCAAGGATTCTTTTTTTTTCTCTTTTTTTTTTCTTCTAGGCCTACTAGCCACCTCAATGAGGTTTTCAACTAGTAGGTCTGCCTAGGTGCCTCAAAGGAGGTTTTCACCTAGGATCTTTTTTTTTCTCTTTCTTTTTTTTTTCCCAACCCATTGACCGCCTCATGGAGGTTTTCAATCAATGAGCCAATCTAAGGTGCCTCCAAGGAGGTTTTCACCTTAGATTTTTTTTTTTTTTTACCCTACCCTACTTGAAAAACAAAATCACTTTCAAGTATAAGAATACTTCCAATGGAGCCATGTGCACATCAAGATGACAGACAAAATGATGTGGAGGTTTGAAATGTATGCTTTGACATGTACCTGGATTTCAAAGACCAAATTATTTGACTTTGAAAGGATCAAGCATAGTTGAGGAAGAGAGTGACGCTGCAACTTAGTGACTATCTAGAACCATATTTCAATATAGATGTGATGCCTCTGGTCCACTTGCTGATTTAGATCATCTTGTATGTCTTCTTCTAACATGACCTTCAATTCTTCCTCTTTTTGTTGATTGATCTCTTGAACACATGGAGGATTTAATGGTAACCATGAGGGAGTTCTCTCGATCTCTAATTTTGATGTCTGCTCTTCATCAATCGCAGCCCATGGTTCTGTGGTCTTCTTATTTGAATCTTCTTCTTTTGGATGTGGTCCTTCAATGATATCAAGATAATCTCTTTTTTGCAATACTCTTCCTAAGCTATGGTGAATACCATTGATCTCAACAACATTGTAAGTGGGTTGCACTACTTCAATGTGTGGATTTGGAAATGGTGGTACAGGTAGTTGAGTGGGAGTGTATGTTTGATATGGATGTGGATGGGGTTGTGGTTGTGGTGAATGGTAAGGATAACATGGAGTTTGGTATGGAGGATATTGAGGATATTGTGGATGGCTCCCATAAGTTCCTTGCCAACCTTATTGCCAAGATTGGTTTTGGGGTTGAGATGGCCAATGTTGCCAAGAAAAAGGTGTGTTCCAATTACTTTGAGGTGGATATGCATAACCTTGAAATTGTGAATTAGGCTCTTGCATCATATCAGGCTGAATAAGCTGCCATGGTCCTCTTGGAGCTACATAACATCGTTGCATTGGCAATTTACTTGCTTCTTTGCCCTCTTGGTAAAATTCCTTCAACCTTGGTAATGATGGACAATATTTAACATCATTTGATTCTGCAACACAAATATCAACATTTTCTTTTCCTTCATCTTGCATTCTTAACATTTCTACTTCTTTTGTTAGATTGCTAAGAATTTTTGTTTTAAAATAATCAAACAAATTTCCAAGTTTAGCTTGACTTACCGATCTTGATGCTGATTTACCTACTCTTGCTTTTCCTCTTGATATGTGTTTGCATGTTTCACAAATTTCCTCAAATGATAATTGATATACATCACCTCTACTCATGATATTAAGGAGATCAATCCATTCATCCCTAATTGTTCTAAGTAAGAGAGTTTTTAGTGTGTTGGATCCTAAATGATGGAGTTTTGCCCTCTTAACATTATACATGAACCTCTCTACTAGATCCTCAAGGCTCTCATCTTCTCTTTGATTCATTCTAAAGATTTCTTCCTTAAGATCATGATTTTTATATTTTTCTAAAAATACCTTTTGCATATCATTCCATGATCTTATTGAATTAGTCCCTAAACTCATGAACCATTTAAGAGCTCTATCCTTCAATTTTGCCAGAAACAATCTCAATTTTTGAGTTTTTAATAAGTAACCATAAGATCTACAAACAATTTCAAATTCAAAGAGAAAGGTTGCCGGATCCTCTGACCTTAGACCATGAAATTTTGGAAGAAAAGAGGGAGGGATGTTCTTCATGTGCACACTACCATCAGTATCTTGAATGGGAAATTCAAGAGGATCTTCCTCATTGTCATCAACTCCATCCATTTCTTCTACATTCCTTGTCATCTTCTTCTTCTACCTACAAAAGTGAATGATGATGTGGCTCTTACTACACCACGTGATCAATTGGGGGGGTGGGTTGGTGTTGGAGAATTTTTTTGTTTTTATGATTGAATGAAAACAATAATGCAATGCACTTTTCCTATTTTTGAAATCAAATATGCCTAATGCAATTATTTTTTTTGTTTTTGCAAAAAATCAAAATAAATGAATCAACTAGGGAAGAAAACAATGCATACTTTGACACCTACCTGGCAACGGCACCAAAAAGTGATGAGCCTCGGTATTGCAACAAGAATGCTACAAATCCCAAGGCTACCAACTTTAATTGTCAACCCGAGGTTTGCACAAACTTAAGAGGTGTCAGCACTATATGTGCAGCATACAATGTTTTCTTCCTTTGTTGTCATGATGTAATGGAGTGCATTTACTGAAGTCAAGTCATAAATTAATTGCAGAAAATGAAATGTTCGAAATGGAACCTTAACCTATTGCAAGAAAGAAAGTACAAGGAAAGAGACGGAAATTCAATGCTAAATCACACAATTTCCTAATTAACTTCTAAGAAACTATGCTTTGCAATAATGCTAAATTATCATGAACCAAATGCTACTATCTAAGCATGGAAGTAAGAAGCATCAAACATCACTAATGTGTAAGTAAAGGGACTGAAATAAATCTGTTTTTGTCTTTTTTTCTTTTCATGCAAAATCAAGTATGCAAACTAATTTCCTTTGGTGATGTAGCAAGTGAATTTAAGGATGTTGAAGGTTGGATGGAAGGGTTAGGAGATGGTTGGATGGTGTGAGAGACCCTTGGGGGGCTTTTGGTGACTTCCTAGAGGTTTTCCATCAATTCGGCCTCAAAACAGGCTGTTTCAAAAAAACCTACAGGATGTACTAGAAACCTATAGGATGATCCTGTAAGAATTACAGGAAACCTACAGGATACAACCAAGAGCAAAATGTGAGGTGTTGGAGGTGATGGGATGCTTAGGAAAGGTGTGTGATGGGTGGAATGGAGTGGGAAAATTCCTAGGATCACTCAGAACTCAAAACAAAAGTCGAGAGATGGATGCATTTGCTCGAAAAGCTTGGAGAAGTTTCCTTGTGAAATGATGAAATTGGTAAGGGTTTAATGACCAATCAAATCAAATCCAAATTGGATGGGACAAATTTTGTTATTAACTAGGATGTCTTTAGGTCCCTATTCCAAGTGGAATCACTCAAAAAGACCTCCGTTAACCCATTCTAAAAAAAAATAAAAAATAAAAAACATTACTAGTCAAATATCTAAAAATTAGACAACTAGTGAGCTAGTAAATATAAAAAATGCCTAGCCAAATCAAGTGCAAATGCAATGGGGTAATTTTTGTTATGAACTAGAATGTTTTGTGATCTAATACAAGTGGAATCAAGTCGATTGAAGCTCGTTATCATGCTCTAAAAAATAGAATAAATTTATTGTTCTTCGCTAAAAAGGAGGTCCAGTAATCTAGATTTTGGAAAAAGAAGACTAATCCAAGAAACTCAATGATTATTATGAATTTCCAAAGCTTTTCCAAGGATGAAGTAATGATTTTGATCCTGCAAAAGAACTTACATCAACCGTTTAACTCAATCCTATAACAAGAAATCATTAATACTAAATGCAGAAATAGAAATAAATAAAAACTAGAGATGCATGTGAATAAGCAATGAAAAGAAGGAAAGAAAATGATACAAAAGGGCTCTGAGGCTCCTGGGATGGCCAAGCCCAAGGAAACTCAGAGACCTATGGAGGAGAACAAGATTTAGAAGCTAAACATGATAGCAATTTTCATTATTCCATCAATATGATTACATCTCTGCAAGAAAATACATTGGAGTTGCAGAAATACAAGCTCTCTCCACAATAACACTAATGAAAATCTATCCCCTAGAGGAAAATTCGACTTGGTTCTTATACAAAATGATTAGGAATCATTCCCCATGAATAGAGGAAGCTTTCCCCACCAAAATCCCTTGATTAGTGGATCTAGTCCCCAATACTAGGAATTTGCATTAAATGGCAGGGAACACATTCCTAGATTTTCTCAATCATTCCCTAGAGGCAAATTCGACTTGGTACTTATGCAAAATTATTAAGAATCATTCCCCATGAATGGATGAAACTTTCCCCACCGAAATCCCTTGATTAATGGATCTGCTCCCTTGATTAGTGGAACACATTCCTAGATTTTCTCAATCATTGGAGTTCCACAATTTGTGCCATAATTCCATAATATCTTGTTGACTTATTATTTATTATTGATCCTCCAGTAGTAGGGAACAAGTCCCTAAATTATATCCTCCTCCAACTCTTCATAATCTTCCCAATATTCTCATAATATTCCACAAAAAATAAATAATATTAGGCACAAATATTCAATTATTCATAAACCTTCCTAATGAATATATTAAAGTTAAAAATAAATCATCTAATGCAAAATGTGAGGTTTAATGTGCTGAAGGATGGTCATAGGCCTTAATTTATGTTTTAAATTAGAGGCATGGGCTTTAATTTATGTCTAATTTAGAGGCCCATCATTCACTGTAACCTAGCTTGCCCTCTGAGAACTCCTCTTAAAATTGATGAAAAAACTACAGTTTAGTTTATAGGCTCCACAACCCAATGTAATTATAACAGTAAAATCGACCAAACCAATCAAATAAAACAAATAAGTACAATCATAACTAGCCTAAAATTTACATGAAAACAAAGCTAAATTAAACAGAGAGATCCCTCTCTGAAGCTGGCAGGGCTAGATCCTAGCTTCCAAAGTGGTTTTGATGTTGTCTAATGTGTTTACTCCCTCAACCTCAAAAATACAGAACGACAACATAGTGGCGACCATACTGGGGAAGAATACATTTTAATCCAAAACATTATTATTCCCTGGTTTTAAATCAGTATTTCAATAAGCAATTGTTGTATCATTATGAAATACATGACCTGAGGTTGTTATGTGTCATTGATTCTTATTTTTATTTGTTTGATGATTTTTTATAGCCCTGGCTCCCAAAATAATTTACACTAGATCTCACCCTGATCCCAACCCTACTGAAATTGTAGATAACCCTGAGAAATTGGTGAGAAAGAAAAGCTTTACTGAGAGTCAAGGTAGTAATAGTCCTCTGTCTAGATTCAATTCTCTCCCTGAGAATATTCCTTTGTCAAGGTCTAATTCTCTCCCAGAGAAATTTGAAACTTTACAAGATATAGAATTTGATTTTCCTTTCCAGCAAAGTTTGTTTAGATCAAAGTCTGAGGCTTTTGTAGATCAAACTGTCATAGATAAAGCCATACTGCAACCATATATACCCCAAACCCAACTCCTTGAAACAGATCCTGATTTTGAATCTTTACAACAATTTGACAAATTACAAGGTCTAGTTTTAGTGTTGGACCAAGCTATTGAAGAAGCCTTTATTCAACAGTCGGTTGAATTTTATGCTTTAACAGTTGCAGCAACCTCTTTGTCTAGTCAATCCTCCCAGTCAGTTCATCTACAACCTCCCAGTCCTACTCATTCCATAGTATCAACCTCCTCACCTTTGATTTCCCAAATTGTTGTGCCTACTATCCCTATAGTTATCAAAACTACACCTACATTAGGTCCATCTTCAAGTCAATCTTCCAGAACAGTTATGGCAGGAAGGTATGCACCTTTGGTGTTGCCAGGCTAGCTGAATGTTATGCCTAGAGATTATCAATAAAAAATTGTGACCTTTGATAACACTGGTGCTTATACTGCTCAACAACATGTGGATAGGATGAATGATGTGTTTGACCTCCAAGAAGTAGATGAAGATGATGTTAAAATGAGATTGTTTTCCCAAAGTTTAGGAGGTGATGTCAAGAAATGGTTTAGAGATTTACTTGCAGGAAGTATAACAAACCTTGATGCTTTTCATCAAACTTTCTTAGCTAGATGGGAGATCAAGAAGAATCCACTTCAACTCCTAAATGAATATAAAATACTAAAAAGAAAACCAAATGAAAGTGTGGAAGAATATTGTGAACGGTTTAATATTGTTTACAATGCCATTCCACAAGACATCAAGCCCTCCCCTGACCTAGCTCTGATTGATTTTCCAGATGGTTTCAATGTAGACATGGAATATCAACTTAGAGAGAGAGACCCGACAACTTTGGAAGAAATGCAAGCAAATGCAATTAAAGTTGAAGCTAACATCTTGGCCAAAAAATCCAAACTGAATTCTAAACGTAGGGTTACCATAAAAGACGAACCTTCTACTTCTGTTGTTGATCATAAGATTGACCATTTAGTCAGAGTAGTGAATCAAATGATGCAAAGAGTGAACATTAATCAACCAAACCAATCAAACAAAACAAACAAGTACAATCATAACTAGCCTAAAATTTACATGAAAACAAAGCTAAATTAAACAGAGAGATCCCTCTCTAAAGCTGGCAGGGCTAGATCCCAGCTTCCAAAGTGGTTTTGATGCTCTCCAATGTGTTTACTCCCTCAACCTCAAAAATACAGAACGACAACAGAATGAACCAATGAGCTAGAAGTTGTGAACCTGCAAACTTGTCTAGATTGAACACTAATTGAAACCATTCAAATGTTGATTTTCTTGTTTGTATTTCTAGTGTAAAATATCTATGTAATTTATGAGTTCATTTCTTCACTATATGATATTGCATGATGACCTTATGGTTCTCAAATACATTTCAATGAATTGTGTGATAATTGTATATTGCATTAGGTTAAATCTTGCTTGAAACTGCCTCTTGTTGATTGTTTTAACAATTGTAATAGCTAGGAGGTACATATTACCCATTCAATTATGTGGAATGAGATATATACTTGTAACAATAGAGTTGTTGCACTTATTAGTCCTTGCCTCAATTGGGGACTATAGTTTTCGTTTTGCGATCAAACTACATTAACCTTATATTAGTTCACCCCAACTTTGTAAACATAACAAAAGTTATGTTCAAATTCTATATAAATTCAATTTATTTATGAAAATAAATGTATTTTCCTATTTGTAAAATTTGACAAATAAAATTTTCCATTTGTTAAATGATATATGATTTGACATTATTCCCCTAAGTATGTAATTTATTTTTAGTTAATAGTTGGAATTAAGAAATCATTTAGAAAGAAAGAAATAAATAAGTTATTAATGACCACTTTGGAAGATTTGACATTACCTTGATAGGTTATACTCACATCACTCTAATTGACTACTCTAGCAATGTTGCAACTAGGCTTTGACATTTTTGCACCTTGATGGAGGCTCCAACATTGTTGCACATGGTTTCATGTAGTTGTGGCAACTCATTGCATCTATGTCATAACAAAATTATATCTTTAGTTTGCATGAAAAAAGGCATCGACATAAAATACTTAATCTTAGTTCAATTATGGCATCTAAGGTCCAATACCAATCATGTTGTTGTGTTATTCCTTGTGGCCTTACATACTTGCAACATACAAAAAATAAATAGTGTGAGCACCAAAGGTAATCATCCATATGTACCATTTTCCATTGGTTATCATGCCTACCAATCTTGTTTTCTACTAGTAATCATCCATCTGTGTTGAGTTGAAGCAACTACTCTATGAATGAGCATCATGATATTCTCGAGGCTCATTTATTTTGGTACAAAAACATTAAACCTTGTTTTTTGTTCTTTTAATTATAGAAATATTTAGTGCTTTGGAATATATGATATTTTATATAAGGTTATCATTGTAATTTTATATTATAGTGCTTTGGCATACTTGCAAAATATTTGAAGATGCATTGTAGCTCTACATGCTTTTAGTTTGAGGTGAAACAATGTGAGAGTCCACTTTCACCCAATTCATGTTGTAATAGGTAGAAGAAAGGGCTCCTACCTCTCCAATAAGAATTTTATGTCAAAGAAATATAATCTAAAAGATTTGCTCCAACTTAGAAATATGGGAATCTAAATATATGATAGTTGATGAAAATTTAGTAGCCAATGTCGGTGTTTTCATTAATAAAAGAAAAGGAAAATTTAAATTTAATTTGTGTCCAAGTCGGCCTGCCCAAGAGACATGTATATTCGCATGGTCAAACAATTATATATTGATCCTATCCACTCTCCTTCAAGGGCAGATTTCACATCATCTGATCTAAGGCATTTTGCGAGCTAATTGAGGCATATCTTCTATGGTATGCGAGCTTCTCTATAGCACTATTTCCTATGGTATGTGAGCTTCTCTATGGAATTATTTCTTGTGGTATGTGAGCTTCTCTCTGGCACTATTTCCTATGGTATGCAAGCTTCTCTGTGCCATTATTGTTATTGGTATGTGAGCTTCTGTGTGGCACTATTTCCTATGGTATATGAGTTTCTATGTGGCACTATTTCCTATGGTATAAGAGCTTATTTGTGGCACTATTTCCTTGTGTTGTAGCTACTGCAACACCCTCAAAAATTTTGGCTTAAACTCAATTTGGAGCCTTCCTTGGTCTTGTACATTATTGTCGCAAACACTAGAACTTATTTCATGAGCTTCCTTGTAGTGTTTTGTTCCCTTTTGCATGTTGGATTAACTGTCATATTTTGGCATGTTAGGATGTCACGCAATGTTTACAAACCTTTTCTAATGGTTTAAAACGATTATCTTTATGTATCTGAGTTTTTCTAACTATGTAAACATCTGTCGCACCCATAAACAAAGTCTTGAGCATTGTCGCACAAGTGTCATCACGGTCAGCCCAAAGTATATCTTAAGTGTTGCACTTGTCATATTTTGTCGTAAATCAGTCACACAAGGGGAAATACTTTGTTCATATGTTTGGATGATCTATGTTGTCGTGTCATCAAATTATTCTAAGTGTGTGATCACAGTCAAGGTTCATCACAATTCATCACGTTTCCCACAATTTTTCCATGTACCTTGGATTGTAGAGCAGTTCTATGGTATCACAACCTAAACTCCATCCAGAATTTGAGGGGGTTTAAGAAGATCTTCATTGAAAAAATTGTTGGTGATAAGACCCTCGTCATGTTATTGAAATAGCTGGGTAATCTTAATATGGAGAAAAAGGAGAAAGTGAAGGATTTTAATCTGAGGTTCAACCGCATCTTGATCAAATTTTCAGAAAACACGAAACCTCATGACTCCATCACAATACATTACTACACTTATGCCTTGCCAACAAGCATTACACAATTTGTAAAGCTAATCGTGAAACAAACACTAACGAAAAATTATGAAGACACTATCGTTGTTGAGAACGAATTGCGCGCAATCAGAGTCATTTTAGACGATGAACCAACAAAAGACTCCAATGACACGGGTAAGAGGTCTTAGAACTTTGTGAGTAGGGATAAAGAGAAAGAACCATCTGAACTTGAAAGCCTGACCCATCTTGTCAAGACTTTGTCTAATGAGATGGCAGAGCTCAAACAGAGGTCAATCGAGACCACCGTGAGCAAAAAGCTTCCCATATTCAACATGTTCAGAAGGACTACAACTTATGGCAATACTAGCAACCAACCGGCAAAGTCCGCACAGAGCTCCAATGTTGTATTGAATATTGAAAAATTGGGCACAGAACAATATTGTTCATATCATCAAGAACATCATTCAGAGAAAACATACCCACAGTGGAATCAGGCCATGAGCATCCTTGCTACGCATCTTGTTGATGCGGTTATGGATGAGGAGCAGACTAAACCTGCAGAAGAAAAGGAAGAAGTTGTTGCAACAGATGAAACTCCACGTGTCTGGAATGCAGTAAACATGTTCAACTGTATACTCATAGCCCATAAGAGTATTATCGATAAGCAGCCTCCTAGTGACGGTCTAACCCAAAAGAAAGCCAATTGGTATAACCTGAGAAGCCAAGGGACAACCACTACAGTCGAATCGTTGAAGCAGAGATTTAAAGAAAATTTGTTAAGGAAAATAAACCCACTAGTCAACTCAGCGCAGGAAACTCAGAGCAAGTCTGGGAAAGTAGTCTCAACGAAAAGTGCTTTCGCAAGAAGTAAGGATAAAACCATCACTCCAAAAGCCACAAACCAAGTTACATCCCCAGACACTTCGGTCATTCCTCCTATTGTGGACTACAACATAGTTGATGACACGAAGAATGTTCGTGCAAACATTTCAATGTTTGATTTAACAAAGATCATGAGCCAATGGGACATCCTCTTACGAGCACTTAGGAGAACCACCATAGGTAATGATACCTCTTCAAACAAGGGATCTGGTAAGTCTTTTGGTTCTGTTGAATATGTACTTAACACTTTAACTATGGATGTGAATACTCTCTAGCCACATTTCTTGTTAACTTCAAAATCTTTAATTTCAATGTACACAATTTCTTGGTTGATTTTGGTGCATCGGTGAACGTAATGTCAATATCAGTTGCCAAGAAAATCAACGCAAAATGGGACAAAATAGATGCACAGATTATTCAGTTCGACAGAACTCATGTCCAAGCGATTGGTGAACACAGAGATGTTATCAATGGACGAGTCCACCAATGTATAACAATAGTGATCGTGGACATTCTGGAAGCATACAAAGTGTTTTTTAGTAGAGGTTGGTCTAGCAAGCTATAAGGGTACTTTTCCATGGACTCGTCACATCTATGGCTTTCGTATAACGGAAAAAATAACCAGATCTGGTTGGATTTAGAAAGATGTATGAAACACATGGTCACTCCCTTGAATAGACAAAATGAATCGATAGCTTTCACAGAACTACTTTTCGACAATTACTTCCTGAAAACCAAACTCGGGTGTTATCTTACCATCCCTAGTTCCACTAGATACGCAGTTGGACTCCTTCCTAGTCCAACTAGTGATAATTACCTTTGTACATTTAGTAGTAGTAGTAGCAATACTAGTGTAGTTCACAGTCCCTGTACATATGATATGTGGACTTTTTACTTTGATGGTTCCAAAACACAGAAGGGATTTGGAGCTGGTTGCGTTTTAATAGACCTACTACAGAGAAAGAATTTGATCTCTATCCGCTTGAAATTTGAGTGTACGAACAAAACCGTAGAGTATGAAGCACTATTCTTGGGCTTGTAAAGAGCCATTGAACTCAATGTTGACATCCTGAAAGCGGTAGGTGACTCATAAAGTGTGGTGCAACAGGTACATAATACCATACATTTTGTGTCACCTCAGCTTAGAAGTTATTAACAAGAGGTATGGCATCTAATTTCACATTTCCAAGCTTTCAATATTATTTTTGTTCCAAGAATGCGTAATGCAACTGTGGATGTATTAGAAAATGCTGTTGTTAGTTTGTCACCATTGAGGGACGATTTTTCTGCTGAAATTATTTATAAGCCTTCCATCCCCAATAATATCACTAATTTACGTATTTTTTATGGTGACCAACGGATAATGTGCTTCATGGCGAATGTTGATGTGTTCAAAGACACAATCATCGATGAGGACAAGCATGAAAAGGCATTGTAGGATGAAGCCAGTACAAGTAAAGGAAACCGCATCCCCAAGGGTGTGGTATCATTGGAGAAGTTGTATGACTTGTATAATCAACAACGAGGACCTGTCCATGCTAAGACCCACAGTTCCACATTGTTGCACAAACATATTAACTTGGGAATAGAAAAAGATCTAAAGTATGTCAATCTCGATACTTGTTGTACACCACAAGAGCAGCAAGCCTTTATCTGCTTACTTAAGCAGTACCGAGATGTGTTCCGAGCTTAAAATTTATGACATATGAACCATCCAACATGTGATACTGATAAAGGAAGGGGACAATCCATTCCAATAGAAGTTGAGAAAAGTACATCCAACACTTGAGCCTCTTATTCAGAAAGAGTTGAGGAAACTATTGGATGCCTAGATCATATATAGAGTGCGACACTCAACGTGGGTGTCAAATTTAGTCCCAGTGAGAAAGAAGTTCAGGGAAATCCACTTGTGTGTAGATTTTTGAAATCTTAATCGCACCTCGGACAAGGAAAACTACTCCATATCATCTATGGAACAAATATTGCAAAAAATATTAGGGGTCTGAAATGTTTTCTTTGTTAGATGGTTATTCCATATACAACTAGGTTCTGGTTTCAAAGCCTGACAAACTTAAGACCACTTTTCAAACGAAGTGGGGCACATTCGCATTCAAGTGAATGTCGTTTAGGTTAATCAACATTGGTGCAACATTTCAACATGCTATGGACATCGCTTTCCACGTACTGATCGGGTGGAGTATAGTGGTCTATCTTGACAATTCAACAGTGTTCTCCAAACAAAGGTCAGACCACATATGCCACTTAAAAAATATTTTTGAGTGATGCTGCAAGTACGGGATATCCTTAAATCCAAAGAAAAGTATCTTTGTAGTGGTTGAGGGTAAATTATATCTTGGGCCACATTATTGGCAAAAGTGGGATTAAGGTAGAACTAGATAGGGTCAGGACAATCACGCAGATTCCCTTCCCAGTGAATAAGAGGGCTATGCAGCCCTTCTTGGGTAAAATTGATTTCCTCCGCAAGTTCATCTTCGACTACACCTAGATTTTCAAACCAATATAGGAGATGGTGAAGAAGGATGCAGTTTATAAATGGGATAAAAGGGAAAAGGATGTGTTTTCCTATATTAAGCATGCTATAGCAGAAGCACCTGCATTGTAGAGCCCAGACTTCAATAAATATTTATTTCTCTACACTTTTGCTTCCAACACTTCTCATCATTACACTCACTCAAAAGGATGAACTGAATAACGAGTGGCCTATTTCCTTCACGAGCACGACTCTGCAAGGACCAAATCTTAACTACCCCACCGTGGACAAATAGAATTATGCGATATACATGGTGGTAAAGCACTTTTGGCCCTATTTATTGAAGAATCATTGTATTATCTTTGTCCCACACCCAGCAGTCGGATCACTGCTCATTCAACAAGTGTTGGGTGAAAGGAGAGTGAACCGGATGACCAGGTTGCAAGAACACAATCTAGAAATCAAGCCAATTCACACAATTAAGGGCCATGGTCTTTGTCTACTAGGAGCAAAAGCAGTAAACATAAAGGAAGAAGAAGAATATCTTTCAGGATGGGAGTGATAATTTGAGATGTACAACATTGAGCAAGCCTCCCCCACTACTAGCACAAACTCCTGGTACAAGGATGTGTGCCAATACCTTAAGCACGACACAGTGCCCTCCCACTTTTCTACATGGCAAAAGAGGGTAGTCAGACTTAAAACATCATCTTTCCAGTTGGTGCATGGGGTGTTGTTCAGAAAGCACCATAGTGAAGTACTACTCAAAAGGTTTGGAAGCACATGATTCAAAGAAGGTATTGCATGATCTCCACGACGGACCAGTCGAGGGACACTTCGAAGGCAAAAAATTAGCGCATAAGGTCTTGCGGGTCGACTTTTACTGGCCTACATTGTTCATAGATGCTCATGCTTACACCCGCAATTGTCTCGTCTGTGAAAGTTGTGCCGACAGAAACAAGAGGTCAGTCGCCCCACTGCAGCCAATTGCAGTGGAAGAACCTTTTCAACAGTTAGGCTTGGACATTATTGGGGAGATTTTCCCACATTCATCAAAGCAGCACCACTACATCCTAACTATCACTGATTGTTTCACACAGTGGACAGAAGTAGTTCCGATCAAACAGGTGCATGATCAAGAAGTCATTAGCTTTCTGCAACAGAACATCATTTGCAGGTTCAACATTCCTACTTCACTTGTTTTCGATAATGCAACATACTTCTCATCGCTAAGACTCTATGATTTTGCATTGGAAAATGGTATTATATTGAAACATTTAGCTAATTATATTCTCATGGGAATGGTCTTGTAGAATGCATGAATAAGAACCTAATCCGCATTATAAAAAAGACCATATTCTTTGAGCAGCAAAACTGGCACTCCACTTTGGTAAATGCCTTATGGGCTGACCGAGTCACACTGAAACCTTCCCTGAACACCTCCCCTTACTTCCTGGTGTATGGAAAAGAATCCATCCTCCCACCCAACATCTACTTTCTTGCACTCCAACTCTCACAAGAATCCCAAGGCAAGTCATGTATGTTAGTACAATGTAGGATGGATACCCTTCATAAGCTACATGAAGAAAGGTTGAAAGCAAAAGAAAAAATTTCACTTCACCAAAATCGTATCAAGAGGTGGTTTGAAAAGAAGTCTGCAGGGAAAAACAACTTCAATGTGGGTGACTTAGTCTTAAAGTGGGATAAATCCCACGAGGACAAAGGAAAACACTCCAAGTTTTAGTCCCTGTGGATTGGGCCATTCACGGTGCAAGAAAATCTTGGCTAGCACACTTATCTTATTCAATCACTTGACGGGAAGATTGACTCTCTCCATGTCAATGGCCAATACTTAAAACAATATTTTCAATGAAGATTTGGGGCTATGTCCTACATTGTGTACATAATATTTTCTTTTGTTGTTTGTTTGTTTTTTTTGAGTTTTATTTTTGTTTTCATTATGTGAATAAGTGTTGTGCACGAACATGTTGTGGCTTCTAAGTATGTGTGTGTTTGAATTATAAAGAGTCTTGTGACACTTCGGCATTTGGCTAGATTTTTGTCAATCTTCATTGTGTTAGTTATATCTTTTGGCTGATGAAGTTCCGACGGAAAATAAGATCCGTCCACAAGTGTCACCATGGGTGTCCCAAAGTCTATCTTAAGTGTCGCACTAGTCGTAAAGCAGCCACACAGAGGGAAATGCTTTGTTCATATGTTTGGATGATCTATGTTGTCGTGTCATCAAAGTATGCTAAGTGTGTGATCACAGTCAAGGTTCATCACGGTTCATCACCTATCCCACACTTAGTCATTTTCGGAAAAACTCTCGACTGAGCAACTTATCTTCACCGGGCCCCTTCTGAACTGTGCACTGCACAGTCTCGACCCTCTAAGTTGTGACCTTACTTCTTGATATTGGGCAATGCATAGTCCCTATCTCCTAAGACTGTTGCATTGCACAGTTCCTGTGCCTAAGCCTCGATCTTGACCTCCATAATTATGTATTTATGTCCTCTAGCCTGGCTTGAACTGCGCACTTCGTATCTTCAAATCTCAAGCTCATCCCCTGAGTGATTGAACTACGCAAAAGCCCAACCTCCCTTGACTCACAAAACCTCGTAGTTAGATCTCCCAATGTCCATTCCCTTAGCATGACCCCACTGGCTCCAGAAACTATGCAGTCTTGTCCTTCAGGCCTCCCTAAGTTGCGCACTGTGCAGTCTCAAAGCTTAAGCTTTTCCCCTGGCTGCTGGAATTGCACATTCCGCAGTCACTGAGTCTCTCTTCCCAATCTGTCACTTGTTCTGGGCTAAGTTGGCAGATCAAAATGCATCATCTTAGACTAGGGGGCTTTCGGATTAATGTCATCTCGTCATGAGTGAATTGCAGGAACATGTACCCTATCATGTAATAGCAAGATGATGGAGAAGGAGAAGAAGGAGGAAAGCATGCCTAAAGACCTTCTTGTAGATGAACTGACAAGTTGATCAATCAAGAGAAAGACTGGAGATCATTGAAGATTCAACATCTCCAAACCATGCAAAGGTGAATAGAAAGCATCTTCAATAGGACATCCAACACTTAGCAGCAACAGTGACTTGAAATTGCCACATCATCAAGCAGTCCATGTCAGCAGTGTCATGTCATGTCATGTCATGAGAAGTCATATGCCACATCACTATTATGGATCGTGTATATTGTATTCAAATGTATCGTAAAGTGGAAGTCCAAAGGACACACATGGAATGTAAAGACTCATGTAAGTTGAAAAGTCATAGGAAGTCAAACGGTCATGAGGGTAGTCAAAGAGTCACCCTTGGTTATATATACTCCCTCATTGTATGAGCAAAGTACTTTTCACCTTGGCTCCTCCCGCAAGGCATCGTAGAGGTTAGCTAGTTCTTTGAGGAGCAAGAAGTGGCTCCAATGCCCCACTATTAGGGCTAGTGATGTACATTGTAAACATGTGTCTTGGAATTTTCATTTAATAACAAAAGCCTTCAAGGTCAACACGTTCTTCATACATGGACTATGAATGTTTATAATACTATTATGTGGATGTTTGTATTTCATGTTTTCTTTCACATGTGTCGATATAGTTGAACTATTTCGGTTATTTTAGTACTTATCTTATTGAGAATGTGTTGTGATGGTTGTTACTGTTGTCCCATCCTTGTGGACTATTTCGTGGTATATTAGACAAATATTTATTTATTTGTTGGTTGTAACGACTGTCGCATCCATTGTGGACTATTACACTAGCTGTTATACATACCCTTCTAGTTCATGTGTGTCTCTTCTTGGGTGGTATTATTACCTCTCACATAGAGGCTCACTTTTCTTCCCCCCTCTGCAGTAGAAGAACTTGACACAGTTGCAACTGAAAACTCACCAGGCACACCTTCTTGCTTTTCCAAGATACCTTAGCATCCCTCTCTCTTGTTGACAGTTAGATCCAAGGCAAATATTTAAGAATTCGGTAACTGGGCCTTTATATCGGATGGGACTCCTACACCAAACTGTGTGAGGTCTAATTGGGACTTCACATCAGGGATATCCCCTAAATGTTGGCGATCCAGCACTGTCAACACTATGGTATATGAGCTTCTCTATGGCACTATTTTATATGGTATGCAAGCTTCTTTGTGGCTCCTTATCCATATGGTAAAGAGAAAAAAAGTGGTTCCTTATATTTGTGATTGAATAAGAGGATGAAGTTTTGTCCATGTGATCTTATTAAAGATATGTTACTTTCACTCATGTAAAATTGATGAATTGAACTCTCTCTCTCACAAGGAAATATCGTTGGGTTTTTCCCATGTGGGTTTTTTCCCTAGACGCTAGCCTAAATTCTAGTGTCTCTTGTCTCATTGTTCATTGTGATATCTATTGTTCTACTTTAGAAGTGAGTGGTTGAATTTTTTCATGTATAACTACTTGATTATTGGAATGATATAAATATGTAATATTACATAATTGGAAGTATTATCAATTTGAAAATTTGTACTAGCCTTGATTGCACTAGAATATCAACAATAGTGATAGTGACCAACTGAGCATCTCTAACTCCAAATTATTGCCAATGGCCATGTTGACTCCATTCCACTACATGGTTGCTCGAACTCTGCTTTCATATAATAAAGTTATGGATCATGTGTATGAAATTATGTGTAGGCATCTTCCTAGTACCATTTTGTTATAAAAAACATGCATATAAGTCCAACTTGCTCATCTTTTCACCTATTATTCCAGAGTGTTTGCCATAATAGCTAATAAGAGGAACTGGATGATGATGGTGAATCTTGGACAACATTTCAATTTTAGTTCCAATTTTGCTATAACTTGTTTAGAGATTCAATTTTCCATTTTAAAGCCACTTTGGTAGCATCTTTAAGCACCCCCTTAAATCAAACTCTCATCAAAGCTTTTAGTAGCTTCTTGTATCTACGCAAATATGAAGTGTCATTAAGCCTATGTCACGAGAGTTAGCTTTGGAATAATTTATATTCAAATTCAAATTCATTGTAAACATAGATATGTTAAAGTAGCGTGTAACTCTAAATATTTACCATGGACAAGATTTTAGGAATTTACAAGTTTTCAAGCATAGAAATGTAGCTTTATAGACAATATAATTGCCCATGTAAATTTGCACAAAGGGGGTCCCTAATTGGTACTAAAAGAGAAAAGAAAAAATTCCATAGTTCGAGTAATCTAGTCCTCACCATGCAATATATTTTGAAATCATTTTGTTCAAATGCAATGCATCCTTAAATGGTTAACATGAGTTATAACATTGGAGAGGAAGCATATCATATGTGAGTGATCCGAATTCATTCAGGAACAAAATGAAATATAGATTTAAACAGAAACATAGAGCTACAACAAAAACTGAACTTCAATTAATTAATAACAAATAATCAAAATTGTTTACATGCAGAATGGAAACAAACTAGCTCGAGCAACGGTACATTATCTCTAAAAAGAGATATGTCAGCTACATGCCTTTTGAACTGTGTTACAATGATTCTCAAAGGCCTTTTTATTATTGATAAACAATGGAAAACCATAAGCATCTAAAAACATAACCCTGGGAGATGAAGCACAGTTTGTGGGCCCCATTGGGATTAGTTGGAACGATAACTTCACGGGGTCGTAATTTGGGCATATGATCTCCATTTGGTGCACACGATACCTTGGTAGAAAGATTTATCTCAGGAAAACAATTTTCCCAAAAAGCCCATAGTTGTGCCCTAATACTTATGGGATTGGCACATTTTTCAAAAATACGCCGTTTAGGGCCTCAAAATGGCTTCAGAAGTTCAGGACCTGGAAATTTTCCAAAAATAAAATGTTGTGCTTGAATTAAGGAAACTAAAAAGAAACAATGTTGGGCGTCCAAGTGGAATAGGCGAGTGGTCACCAATATCCACCTGGATCAGTGACAACATAAAGTTGATGGTAAGAGATTTGACAACCTGCACACCTAACTGATATTAGCTCTTTATACATGGAATTGAAGCTTAAGTAGCATAAAACCAAGGGTTTATCAACAATATCAAGTGCGTAAATTCTAGCTAAAATATTGGACATATGATGGCAAACAACCTTCCAAATGGTTGCCACATATGGGAAGTAACACATGATGATGTCCTTAGAAAAAATTGCAATAAAAGGTATCATGGATCATCTTGAGTTCTATAGTTGTGTGTTAGGCATCCCAGCATAGCCCTAAGGTCATAATGCACTCCATGCTTTCTCTCAAAAAAGGACTTAGGTAGCAATCAATAGATCTAGATGTAATGTGTAAATGGATTTGTTAGGATTCTTCTTAAATGAACACATTTATTTGGTGGCTAGATACTCGTTTGGAGAAGACTGGATTTCGTATGATGTCTCTAATTCAGTATCATAGGTACATGGGATTCCTTCTATACAATATCCATGAGCATGCATTTTGTGGCGACTAATGCACCTTGGAATTGGGATGGAATTACCTTGATGCATGAGATATTCAATTTAACAATCTTAACTAGACAACAAGGTCATCATGTCCATTAAAAAATGTTATATTCCATTAAACATTACAAATAAAACCATTGTGAAACCCTTACATCTAAGATATGTTTTTGCCTAGATTACACACAAAATTCTTCGGAGGTTCTAGGTTCAATTCTTGTATTCTCCATCATGTGTTTCTTCGGATATGGAATTGCAGAGTAGAGGAATCCAAAAGGTTGAAGACATAAAATCTTGTTGAGTTGTGTGTAAAGCATGCATGGCAGTTGCAAAGACACATAACAAGTGAGCTTACCAGAGTTTGCAAGGCCTTATGCTTGATGTAAATGTACACATGGGAAGCGAGTTTAATAGAGTTTGTACACACTATCAACACTACATTCTAATAGTACATGTCATGTGTCATATGTGTTGTGTTTTCCTTTGATGTAAAAGATAATTACCATTGTCCATAGAAGATAATGTACACATCATCTAGGATTCAAGACATTAAGTTACTATATGTTGCATTACATTATTAATTGATAATAAACCTTAAACCTAGCAAATTACATTCTACATCGTAGTGAAATACTAATCAATATATATTTAGTGCAAATGAGTTAAAATCACACATTCTTCAATAATATTCTCTTATTCTTAAGAGTTTTGTGGGACACATGATTAGTTTGAAATCATAACTAATTTGACCATTGTCACTTTTCTTTCCATAGTATTCAAACAATGGCTCACAACAATATCACAATGCTTACGTGGATTTTTGAGGTTCATTGAGTATATGGTACCTTAAGGATTGTATTTAGGATTGTATTGTATACTTGAATAAATTTAAAGTTGAAGACACATCATCCATTTCCAAAATGTAGTCGTGAATACAGGTTAGAAGGGACTAGTTATTTCATAGCTTATTCTTGCTTAGATAGCTTTATATTCCTAGTTTCTTACATTTAACAATTTATTTCCTTATCATCTTGTAACAAGCTGGAATTAAAATATACAAATTTTTATGTATTAATAATCAACACACAACTATTCAATTATTTAGCATAGAATTTTCGAAAATCGCGAGCAAAGAAGACTTACTATAGCGATTATATACCTTACTCGTGATTCTGGAGTTGTAACGCTACTCAGATCCTACAGATCATAACAAATTTTTGGAGACGACTCTCCACCCAACCGTAGGCTCAGTTGCACATAATCTTTCAACAACTGGTCACCCTTGAGCTCTCAATCAACTAATACTGCCAAAGAATGTGTTGTCTCACAACACTCTTCTTCCAAAAGAATGAATGAATGCTTCTCATCCCCCTTTTAGTTCATTAAATAGAACAAACAATTCCAAAAATGGAAAAGGATTGGAAATGGACCCAAATGCACACACTATCATGTGTCAACGTGCCAACTTTTATTTTGTTTTAAGTTTTACTTAATTCAACCTTTTTTCTTAATTTAACTTTTGTTTATTTTATTCCTTTTTCCTTTTGTTAAATTTACTTATTCTTACTATATATATATGTATATATATATATATATATATATATATATAGCTTTAATATTAATATTATTTATTTTTATTTATTATTTATTTGCTATTATTATATTTTGTTTATTATTAATTGTTTTATTTATTATTATTATTATTATTATTATGGGGCATTATTAAAAGTTAAGTTAAATCTTTTTAAACTTTTATTTTATTTTATTTAGTTATTTATTACTTCACATTTGTCTTACGCCCTCTGCTGAACTAGTATACGAGCAGGCATTGAAAGTGTACACATCGCTAGGGAAATCCCAAGGAAGCTCAAGTTTTTTTTCCCAACTTTCAAAACCAAGCATAAAGTCTCATTGTTTTGTACCATAGCCCCAACACTCAGACCTCATCTACCCCAAGGCAAGCACTCGATGTAGTACTCCAAACATCTTGAAATATTGGCCAACTCCCTCCACACTCACTAAGATGCACAACCCTGAGCATCGAATTCCTCACGCCCCCTTAGGACTTCAACATTCCAATCCAATATCAGGCACTTTGCCTCCTCAAGATGGTCCCATAGCCCCTCAAGAGCTTTCCATCAAGAGCTATACAAGACAAAGGAACCATTGGCATATGTAATGTTGATTGAGTTTGTCCCCAATCCATATGGTGTTACATATTCTCCCTCACAGGTATGGGCTCCCAAGAGATCATCAAATAAACCGGCCCTCTCGGCTCATTTGTGGATTTTTTGTTAATCACCACATCTCAACATGCAACCAATGCATTAGTTATAACATCAACATATCTTTATATCAAAGATATACCATAACATCACTTAATAAATGGATCCACATGTCAATATAACCTCATATCATACCATCATAATTCATATGCCACATCATGCATATCATATCCATCATGAGCATACAACATTATTATCATAACAAAAAAATAAATAAGCACCACATATGCATCACTTTCCTCTTATCAAAACTATGTCCAATTATCACATATTATCACATCATGAAAAATCATCATAACATTATGCTTCAACATTTCCATGTTGACATAACAAATAACTGAAACCATAACCTCATACATATTACCATAGTGTATCAATAAAATTTAAGCAATTAGGCATGGTTACGACTTAACCCGTAGTGAACATAAAGAATATATACCACCACCTAATTTTAAGCTATAATTAACATATACCTATTCTTAGAATTTTCCTCTAAAATGGTGGCCTTTAATTCATTTTCCTCATAGTAAAGGTAGTATAATAAAAATAAATATTAATAAATAAGACTATTTGTTTTTTAATTGACCAAATTCTTTTGATTACTAGTTTCCACTATTTGTTTTTTAATTGACCAAATTCTTTTAATTACTAATTTCCACTTTTATGAGAAACAACTTTCCTTAATCAAAATTAATAATAAATAAATAATTCATTCATTCAAAATTTTAAATTTATTGTAAATCCTATATTATTCTTTAATAAATTCTCATGTATCTACTTTTTCTCATAGTTTTATGAAAAATTATACATAATTTTCATCATCATATTTTTTTCTCCATTACTTCCTCTTATTCCATTATATATATTTTAAAACTTATATTTAAGATAGCATAATATATTATAATTTAAGAATATATATAGATATATATATATATATATTAACGACAAAGTTGCATTTTAGGGTACCCTCAACTATATTTACCAAAGCTAACTAGTTATCAAAAACATAATTAACTCTATGTTCATTGAAGGATACATGATTGATTTTATTAATTGAAATTGTCATAATATTGTCGTCTTTTTCTGCTTCTTCTTTTTCTTCTTTTTTTTGGTTGTTAGACCATTATCCACCTTTGCAAAGTTATTGGCTACATGTTGTGATAGTATACTTAAAATGTTAGCTTTGGGATGATGTACAGAGTACATTGGAAAAGAAAAGCAAGTTGTCTTTAGTGTGACTTTTTGGAAGTTTTTCCAGTCTATTTTCTTTAAAATCCGGCAGGAATTTATTGAAATCACAAGTTTGATGGGTAACTCATGCACAATCCAAGTGCCCTGGGGGTTTTTCAGGGTGTTGAATCCATATATACAGTCAAAAAACCAGTTTAAATAACACAAATCAAGATTTCACCTCAAATTTTTTTGCCTGATTTTGGCACTGGAAAGTCCAAAAATTCGTACTAAAGACAACTCCAAAGAAAAGTGGCAAATCTATTGTGTATGAGAAATTTCAAGGGATATTCAATCCAATATCAAGGCAATGAAAAAGGGGATTCATGAGTTATCATCAAGGGATTTCTTTGAACGTGACAAAGAAAAGTTCGTAGCTTAAAGATTGTATAAACTCTGGTTTTTTAAGATGTGTTTGGCTTTGTATTTCATTTTGTTATTTTGGCCATTTATTATTTTGTTAGTTCATGGATGACATTATTGTTTAATATGTGATGGGTATACAAGAGAAATCTGTATTTGTTTATTCAACAGTTATTAAGTGGCAACAGGCCACGCAAGTTAAGGTTATCACCAGAACACTGAAAATAGTTAATTATGTTTCAAGCACCCGCCAAAATTATTCCACATTTTTAGTATAAATGGAGATGTCAGAGGCTGTACAATTTGATTGGAAAATTCCACAAATTCAAGCACCAAAAATTAATGAAATGATATTTTAATGTTCATGAGACTAAAAATAGTCTATAGGACCACCAATTCCATGTTTTTTGTCTTTTGTAGTTCAATATTTTTCTTATTCAAATTGATGATGAGCAGGCCTAACTTTCTATTAGTCCCATCGTTGAAAAGACAATACCAAGGAATCAATGGTAACATATTCCTATAACTTTCCCTGATATCTTTGAACGCATAACATTCCAAAATGAAATGTTTTTTCGATTCCAATGCCCAAACGTGCAAAATGTACACACACCTATTCTTCCAAAGCTTCTTTAGGCATTTTCCATCGTCTTGCTTCACACCGAAGTTGACATGAGTTAGTTCTTAATTGAGCAATAAGAACCTTTTCCCTCTATGTAATGCTAACTCTACTGTGCTCTTTTTGTTGGAGATCACACATAGGGTTGAATTCCTCAATATAGTACTTCTTTCTACCCAACTCTTTTACCCATATACGTTTACGAAACTTCTCCATAACAAACTTCTTTAGCTCCTTGGTATTTGTGGAACATGCATTGAGGTAGATATTCGATTTTTGCATTCATGTGTAGTTTTGTCTCATCCATGTTTTATTTCTTTCACTTGTGCCTTCATTGAAGATAACATTAGGCCATCTACCTACTCCCATTTGCTAGTCTTGAAATAAAGGAAAATTGAGAATTTGATTACATATTTAGTTTTCATAAAAGATTGAGCTATTAGAACCTAGTTCAGAAATTCAACTTGTGCCGTGAAACCAACCCATCGATTACACACAAAAATAAATAAATAAATAAATTGTGAATCATAAGGATCAAATCGATTTGGCGAAAAATATAGTGGTTCGAGAAACTCAATAGCAATCTAAAGGTCAATTCAATTACGCACCTTATGGAATTTTGAAAACCAAAAAATGGCGATTATTGGGTAGCAAATTTTCCCTTCCGTAAACACCTCTCCCCACAGAAAACAAAAAAATCTTAACAACCACGACAAACAAATTTGACAAAACTGAGTTTGGGCAAAGACGAGGAGAAGCATAAGGATATTAATCAATGATTTTTAATTCCTGGCAATTTATTTCACCGGATGACATTTGAAGTGCCCATTACAAGGAATGCAAATTATTAATTTAAAAAGAAATGATATTATTATTTCCTTTACGAAGAATATATATTTAAAATTCAAGCCACTATTTTTGTATTAATCTTCACACCCTTTAACATTAAAAGAAGTAGGGTGAGTCCCTAATATGTAAAATAATTTAAATAAAGAAAATTTAAACTATTGTATTTATTTTTCAAATCTATTTTGATTAAATTATTTCACATCATTAAAGGTAATAATTATTGATTAATTGGAGGGGAGGTTTTTGGATCCAGAACGAGGTCATCATGCAGGAGGGCGAGCCGATCTCAACCCACGGCTAGAGTTACGGTCCGGACTTGGTATAAAAAATGGCATCTTTAACGCAGACCTTTTTTTCCACAGGATCGGCGTGGTCAGGGTTCTCAGTTTTTTGGCCATTCCAAGATCTCAAAATTGTGAACAGAATAGAACCTGTTTGCAACAGAGCAGGGTTCGAAGGAGGGCCGAAGACGATGATAACCCAGTACAAATGCCCGAAGATTGGGAAATGGGCGGCGAAAAATAAAACTGAGCCCAGGACGGAAGGGATCTGGACCCAAGGCCTATTCTGCATATCTATAGTTGTTTTGTCCTACTCGAATTTGGCCGAGGGGAAAGATGCGGAAATGACTGAGAAGCATCTACTATGGGATAAAGGGAAAGCCATCGTAGATCTGGTGAGGCCTGGTTCCGTGGTGGCAACTTTACCAGATCTAGTCGAAGAATCATTCGAAGTGGGGAAAAACTCTTGGACGTTTCCTCGGCCCCTCAGACGCACAAGAGGCCCGGGTACTATCTCTAGGCACTTCTTTGACTCCTTTTAGATCCAAATTTCTCAACCTACTTGCAGAACCATCCTGCAATGGGTCAGTTCTTCAGATCTGGTGCTGGATCTCAAACTGGATTTAGAACGACAGATTGGGATCCCTTCAGGCCTTCAGAGACTTCTCTTTCAAGGTAAACAACTCGAAGACCTTCTTCCCCTCTCTTCTTACAACATTACCAGTAACAGCTCTCTGGTGTTAACCCTTCGTTTGAGAGGAGGTGCAGCGGGACAGTCATCCTCAGCTCCTCCTTTCTCCTACAAAGATGCAGTACACTCTGAGAACCCCTCACCCCAGGCAGCCCTTAAACCTAAGCCTTTTTTGGTTGACAAGATAGAGGAAGTTCCCTCTGTTGAAATCACCCATGATGGTCCTGCAATCCAACTTCAAGATTTTGCAAAAAGAGCCATCATTTGCAGATTCAACGGACTGTGGCCGCGTTCTCAGGATCTCTATGCATGGATCCATGCAAACTGGACTCATCATTGTAAGGTCAGTTTCTGTTCAAAAGGATACTTCATTGTTCTTTTTTAGGACAGTAAGCATTATGAAAAGGCTTTAAAAGAAGGCCCTTGGTTCATGGGAACTGCAGGGCTCTTCTTGACTCCTTGGTTCCCAGATTTCGATCCAGCAACTGCAGTCATTACCAGGACACCTGTATGGATCAGGCTTCCAAACTTACCAGCCCACTTATGGCATGATGCAGTCTATAGAGCTATAGGCAACACCTTGGGCAGTTTCATTATGGGAGATTACTGGCGGGATATTAAAGGTCTCTACACATATGCCAAAATATGTGCGGAGTTAGATTTGAGCAAAGGACTTCCAGACCAAATCAATCTCAAGATAAACGACTTAGTCTGGACCCAGACACTGGATTACGAAAACACTGCATTCTGTTGCCGCCACTGCCACCAATTGGGGCATTTGTAGAACACCTGCCCATCTCTCCCGGCAAAAAAGAATAAGGATAACCTCTCCAAGCCCAAGTCCAAACGATGGGCTCCTTGCTCTCCACCTCCAGTCGTGGATTCTGATTCCTCCAGCTCTGAAGATGAAGGTAGCAATGCAGAAATGGATCCTGCCCCTCATTCCGTGGTCCCTCCCACCGATGGTCCGGCGCAGTCCTCTGATTCAGCGACCGCCCAGAAACGCGTCCATATGACCTCCTCCTCTGATTCAGAAAAGGAGGGCCCCCCTGTGGAGAACCCCAATCTTCAAGTTGTTATTACTCATTCACCCCAGGATGGTTGGGTCAAAGTTAAAAATCGGAAAGGGAAAAAGCTTCGTGTTGAGGCTTCTGCCCATTCTGGGTAGAAGTCAGTCTTGTTGCTTCCAGTCACACGCTGTAGCTTCTTGCTTGTTTCTTTCCTTCTCTGGAACCGAGGTTGATAGTCCTATCATTTCCAATTGCCGGTTCTCTGTCTCTCTTGTTTGTATCATCTTGTACCATATTTTTGCTTAATAGAATTAGTCCAATTCAAAATAATAATAATAATAATAATTATTATTATTATTATTATTATTGATTAATTTAATTAAATTTTTTGTTTTTGTTTTGATTGGTTGTATTTTTACTTTTATCTAGAAGTCCTATAGAGTTGAATCTCGCTCTAATACCATATGTAACAACCGAGAATTAAAATCTACAATTAATTAATTACATTAATTTATGTGATTAATGATCAACACACAACTATTTTATTATTTAACATAAAAATTTCGAAAACCACGAGCTAAGAAGACTTACCTGTAGCGATTATATACCTTACTTGTGAGTTCAGAGTTGTAACACTGCTCAAATCCTGTTGACCACAACAAAGTTTTGGAGATGACTCTCCACCCAACCGTAAACTCAGCTACACATAATCTTTCTACAATTGCCCACCCTCGAGCCCTCAATCAACTACTACTGTCAAGGAATCATTTGTCTTAGAGCCCTCTTCTTCCAAAAGAATGAATGAATGTCCCTTATCCCCCTTTTTGTCAATTAAATAGAACAAACAATCCCAAAAATGGAAAAGGGATCTGCATGCACACACTGACATATGTCAACTTGCCAACTTTTATTTTTTGTTTTAAGTTTTACTTAATCCAACATTTTTTCTTAATTTAACTTTTGCTCATTTTTTTTTTTTACTTATTCTTACTATTTTTATACTTTATTTTTATATATATTTATTTAGAACTCCCATTTTATTATTATTATTATTATTATATTTTCTTTATTATTAATTGTTTTATTTATTTATTTATTTATTATTATTATTATTATTTTGGGGCATTACACTTCCCCTGGGGGTAGCTCAGTTGGCGATCGACGTGATAATGAAGTGTTATGTACAAAGATATTCGAGGTTCAAATTCCCCTCAATTTACTCGTGTTTACGAAAGGGGCATACGTAGGCACCTAGAGATTACAGTGGTAATGGTCAAAATTGAACTTGTGTCATGCGACTACAAAACTGAGCCATTTGTCAAACCCTCTAGTCATTAAAAAAAATCAATTTGTTCCCTTCTCACTCTATTTGGCATTTAATAAATTGTAAAATATATTTTTATCGTCTGGGTACTATCCAAAGGAGAGTATCCCATCCTCATCAACATGCATGGAAATTATGCCTACAACTGTTAGAAAATCTTAAAGGAAGAAAGATTTTCTTATGTTGATAATTACTTGTGATATTCTTGTATTTTTATTATCTTCTCTTTATGCTCTTCTTTTATCTTAGTTTCATCAAGACATCATCAAAATAAAACATGAAGATCAATGACACCAAATGTAGGCACTCAACCAGGGCTAAAACCTCTCTCTAGGGGAAAACCCAGTCAAACTCTTCCACTAATCAAATTGAGATAGACTGAGACCTTAAACCTAACCAAAATACCTTCCTCCTCCACCAAGTCAGCCTTCCAATGTGATTTAACAAACTTTAGTACTCTCTTCTTGTCCAACAACTACAACCCAACAAAAACCCAAAATTTTGACCCCCAACTACTCCAAAATTTTGGCTGAGCAACAATCCAGAATTTCGACCCCCAGCTACTCCAAAATTTTGTCCCAACAATGATCCAACAACTTCCCACATGTGAGACAAGGAGAGAGAAAATTTGACTTCCTTTTTTCTTAACAGAGCCTTCCTTCTTCTTCGCTAGGGTTTTCTTCCTCTTCCTTGAACTTCACACCCTTTTTATGCCTCCAACAACTACAGATCGAACTTGATGAGTTGATGCTCCAAATGAGGTCGAATTGATCCCTTTATATAGTGTTTGTGTGAGTTTGAATTCCCTTGATGAGGCTGACTTGCCCTTCTTTGAGGTCGACTTGGTGGAGGAGTCCTAAATAAATTTATTTCTCGACTAAAGAAGCCCAATAAGGGAGATATACCCTTTCTTTTATCTAGGCTCCCTCTTAACTTAGGGAGAACAAAAACATCAGATATACTTCATTCTTTCTCTTGTCATCAAGGTCATCTTGATTATCATCATTTTTATAGCTTCCTTCATCATGCTCATCATTATTATCATCTTCAATTATGAACATCTTCAACATCTTGAAGATTATGTACCTGCAAAACTTCAAAGGCAAGTACAACCAAATACAAATATACATAAGCATGAAGTCAATTATATCAAAATCATGTCATTGCAATGGAAGCATCAAAACATTCAAGCTTTAAACATCAAATACCTAAAATTAGGTTCATGATCAGCAAGGGTCACATCTTTTTACATACTAGACTTCAACTTCTTGCTATGGATTTGTCATAAACCCTAGTCTCCATCTTTGAGACACAAAGCCTTAGATAATAATCCAATCATAGTATTATACATCTAAGGTTTAAATAATATGGTTTTAGAATTACATGTCATACTCTACTAGGGTTTGTTACAAACCCTAAATTTTATCATCAAAACAGGATAACATACTTACATATACATATATGGGGTTTCTTTATCATGCACTAGCATCTCATATCGATATCTATTAGGCAAACTCTAGATACAAACACCAATACATCAAATTTAGATATACAACAATTTTGACCAGATTAGGTTTCGATCATATAGATGAATATACACTTAGGGTTTCATTCCTAGGATCTTACTTTAGTTAGTACAAGGGTTTTGTTCATAAACCTAATCCACCAAACCCAAAAAATCTAGGGTTTCATTTAGACATTAACAACAAACCCTAAAGGATTGGGGTTTTACCATGACATTACCAAAATCCTAAACTTCAAAAGAATAGGATTTCATCATATGTTCTAGACTTTATCAACAAACCCTAAGTAGAATAAGGTTTCATTATTAACATTATCATACCCTTAGTATCAAGAGGCTAGGGTTTTATAGTGAACCCTAAGGGTTAGGGTTTCACAAGAATGACAAGAGACAATATAATGAGGGTAGATTCAATCTAATGAGTAATCACCGTAACAAAAATCCATATGATTCAAAACCTTTGACATAAAGATGTCAGTAATATAAAGCAAATTTCAAAAGAGAATGACCATACCTTTTGTATGAAGGGAACCTTGTAACAAAACTTGTAATCTAAGACATACCTTGATTTGTTCTTTAACAAACCTTGTATGACTTCAGTTCTTGAAGGGATTCGTTTGCAACAACACTTCTTTCATTATTCAATTCTTTCCCTTGAGGTTTCCTCCATAACCTTTGTGTATTATGCAAGGTTTCCTACCAAGGAGAATATAAAGAAAAGACTATTAGTATACAATACAGACAAATCTTGATGTGAGGAGGAAACTAAACATGAAAGATAAGACAGAGAACAATATACTTATATTTTGGTAGAGTGGTGAAGGCTCCCTCTTAATCTAGTCTTTTTGAGGGATACTTACAACTTAAACAATCCAAAAATGTTCTAACAAGATATATTAGATTTATGAACTCTAGAAATCAAAACAAAAAATAAAACATTACAAAACTCAAAGTAGTAGATTAAGAAGGATATGTAAGAGGAGACTTAACAATACAAGTCTTTGACTTCAGATTCTTCTGTCTTTTTCTTCTTTGGTGGAGCTTCATAAAAAATATTTTCATGTTCTCTTTCTCTCTCCTTATTCCTTGGATTCTCAAAACATTGACTTTTGTAATGACCCATCTTTTAACAATTGTAGCATTCAATCGTGAATAGGTCACCTTTCTTCCTAGGTCCTTTAAACTTCTTGAATACACCCTTCTTCTTGTGTTGAGCAGTGTAGGCATTTGAAATGTTGTCTTCTTCATACTCCTTCTTGTTATTTACTAATGAGATGTGGACTTCTTCTTGACTGCACGCATTCCACATTTGTTCAAAGGTAGGTGTGTCTTTCCAACTGTTAATTCCTGATGCAAAAGAGCTCCAAGATTTTGATAGACCTAGAAGTGCAACATTCATGAGTTCTTTCTCAACTACAATTTCATCAATCGCTTGGAGTTCATATCCTATTCTAGAGATCCTTACAAAATATGATGACACCATATCGTCTTTGGTCATCTTTATTGTCCTTAGTTCATTCTTGAGGCAAATATTTGACCAATGTTCTTGATGGTAAATAACTTGGAGAGGGCTTCATACATTTCTTGAGTGGAACCTATATTGGATGTGTATGGGATTATATTGTCCTTTACTCCATCTACTATGAGATTCATGGCCAAGATGTTGATCTCCCTGAATTTATCCTTTCCTACATCATCTGTAGGTTTCTTAACTTTTCCTTAAATGAGATCCAAAACTTTATGCTTAGCGAGAATAAGATCTATCCTCTTTTTCCATGCTCTGTAGTTGGAGGCTTCTTCTAGCTTGTTTTCAGACTTCATTGTCATGTCTTCTAGAGTAGACCTTCTTCTTTTTATATGATCCTTATGCTTAATGATCTTCCCTTGTTCCTTCCTTATTAACCCTTCTTTCAATATATCTTCAAGCTGCCTTTTTCTTTCCTCCTTTACCTTAGCTATGATACCATGTTAGAAAATTAGAAAGGCGGAAATATTTTCTTATGTTGATAATTACTTGTGATATTCTTGTAGTTTTATTATCTTCTCTTTATGTTCTTTTTTTATCTTTGTTTCATCAAGCAATAATCAAAACAAAACATGAATATCAACGACACTAGATGAAGGCACTCAGCCAGGGCTAAAACCCCTCTATAGGGGAAAATCTAGTCAAACTCTTCCACTAATCAAATTGAGATAAACCAAGACCATAGACCTGACCAAAATACCTTCCTCCTCCACCGAGTTAGCCTTTCAATATGATTCAACAAACTTCAATAGTCTCTTCTTGTCCAACAGCTACAACCCAAAATTTCAACCCCCAACTACTCCAAAATTTCAGCCCAACAACAATCCAGAATTTCGACCCCCAGCTACTCCAGAATTTTGGCCCAGCAACAATCCAATAGCTTCACAAATGTGAGACAAGGAGAGAGAAAATTCAACTTCATTTTTTCTCGACAAAGCCTTCCTTCTTCTGCACCCTTTTTCTGCCTCCAACAACTACAGATCAAACTTGATGAGTTGATGCTCCAAATGAGGTCGAATTATTGCCTTTATATAATGTTTGTGTGAGGTTGAATTCCCTTGATGACGCTGACTTGTCCTTCTTTGAGGCCGACTTGGCGGAGGAGGCCTAAATAAATTTATTTCTTGACTCAAGAATCCCAAGAAGGGTATTTTACATTATGACATGGACAAGGACACTTGACATAAACCCTAGAAGCCTAAATGGAGACTTTAGCCTAATAACCATTTACCCAAGCATAGAACCCATGCTTCAATAAGTCAATAATAAAATTTCTTTTTCTTTGTTTTGGCAAATATATTACATCGTGACTCAAGTACAATTATGAAGACCTACACTAGTTGCATTTTTCAACAACCACCTAATTCATTTTAATATTTTTCCAAGATAATAATATACTATTCCATTAGCCTCTATATTGAACATGCCATTTTTTACACTATTATTTAATTAGCTTGTATCTTAGTCTCTCTATAAGTAAATAAAAATTAAATATTGCATTATGTATTAGGAAAAAGGGTTTTGGATTATGAGCTGCTCCAATGAACATTGGAAAGCATTACATGGTAATCCACACATCATTCATTCCCCCTTTTTAGTTACGTGTTGAGTTATTGTTGTGTATTAGAACATTCACATTTCACATTTGTGAATATTGGGATATTTTTGACATTTAAATAACATTTGTGTTCTATGGATCCATTATATATATACTAGAGCAATTTATGCCTTTATTGCTAAAGTGTGTGGTTAAGAATAATAGGTTATATATAATGCATAAACATTGTGGACAAATACACAATTTAGAGAAAAAGAACATTTCATGTACATTGCTTTGTTGTCCAATTAAGATACCATAGGGTAAAGTGTTGTCTTGAAGGTGGATACCCATGGAGATGTTTTATTGTTTAATTGAGTTATGGCATAGTTGTTCACTTTGTTGAGAAATCAGAACAAGAGCTTTGGGTATGTTGTTGTATTAGATGACCTGTATCAATAATTGGTAAGTTAGAGTAAGAGGAATTCAACCCATTGATTATTGGTTTAGGCATTACAATACATTAAGTAAACGTTTAATAATAGAGCAAGAACATAGCCATAGGTTGGCTAACAAATTTATGGACATTGTTATATTTCTTTCTTATAAACAATTGGAGGGACACCAACTGAACTTATTCATTCCTTACATGATCCATGTTGCTAAAGTGGATGGGTCATTGGCTTGCCATGAATATATCACTCCTTGTTAGACTATATTTTAGCACCAATTCTCTTTCTTGTAACCAATTACTAGTCATCTTTCCTTTCTTATTCATCTTTTCTAACTCTCTCTTGCTTACTTCATTACTCACTCAATAATATCCCTTTGCAACTCCTCATCACATTTTTTGATTACTCACATATAGTTCAACCACCATTGGGAAATTATCTTTGTTTCCTCGAAGCTCATTTGACTTTCTCTTAATCTTTGTGTCTTCCATAGCACTCAATCCTTCAAGCTATTATCCTTGTTGGCCCCATAATAACACACATAATTTGTAAATTGATGTGGAAATTCCACTGGATGGTTTGTCACAATAGACATACTAAAATATATTGGAAAATTTGAAATCTATACCATGACGATTAATGTCTCCTTAGATTTATGGATTTGTTAATTATTTTTTATTGTGTATACATTTAAAATATACTTATGTATAAAATAGAGAACAAATATAACAACCTCTCACAAACAATAATAACACAAGATATGATCTAGGAAACCCTTTTAGGATAAAACCCATATGGAAGGTGAGGTTGCTCCACTCTCTTTCTCTGAATGGAAATGCATGCAAGTAGAAAGGAGTGAGAGTTGTGGCTCGTGGGGTGCTACAATAAACCCTCTCTATTTTATCTCTCTCTATCCACTCTTAGCTACCCTGCTCATCTATGGAAAAAAATGCACTTGTAAAGAATGAAACCCCTTTTCCTCCTAATGGTTTGGTTATAACATAACTCGATAGCCAACTAGGGATTAATTTTGACCTATTTAACCCTCAATATGAGTTACAACTCGACCCTTCTAGAGTCTTCTTCATAGTGTACATGTGGCTAGCCCCTTTTCCATGAGTAACGAGAGCTGACATGGCATCCTCTTGAATTACGGTGGTCAATTTCAATAGGTCAACTTCTAGGAGCTATAAATTTCTCATATGACCTTTGTTTGAGGCAATTCTTGTGCCATAAGAAAGGGTTGTCAGTCCACATTAAGATCATGACCACAAAAAATGATTATTTAAGGCCTCAAAATAAATCTTGAAGTGTTTCACCCAAATTTTTCCAAACTAGGATTGTTGGTAAAAATAACATGCAACCTAATTCCTCCAAATTTTGTACTCTAAAAGCATCAAGATGAATGATATATAATATATTGATACCTATATCAAAAAGCCTTAGGACAATGTTTTGCACTACCATGCTTATGGATTGAAAGACAACATCCATTCCTCCACCAACAACATTTTTATCGATGTAGAGATCTCATTCGGAAATATTCATCAACAACCCATCTTAAACTATCCTTAGATTTTGAGTACAATCAAAACAATTCCACAACAAACTCTAAAATGGATCCCTTCATTGTCTTCTACTTGTAGAAGTCTATCACTTGATTAGTTGGGCATCACAATTATAACATACCCCAATTTCACACAAAAAAATATTGTTTTTATGGTTCATGTTCAGAGATTTATTGTACTTGGCAGTAATTGCTTATTTATTTCTATTCTAACATGGGGGGCTTGTTAAATTTATCTTTTCCATCATAACTATTTTGTTCCACCTTATGCGAAAAGGATTTGTTATTAATTCTTTTTATGAATTACGTAATTAAAAATGCTCATTTCCGATTCATCCTTAGAGGTAGCAAAGGACCTTGCTAAACCCATTCTTTGGTTATTTAATCTTGTTGTTGGGGATACTTAACTTGTCTGCAGATTTACTGACCCTCATGGCACTAAATTGAAAAAGGGTTTATGAAAGTCTTTGACCCCATAACTATTATTTAGGAAGGGAGCATGCTATATCATTGTGCCATACCTCACTTTACACTTGAAACATGAAGCGCCTTACTTGCGTGGCCTTTGTAACATGTGAGTTCACCCATGTGGCCTTTGTGACATGTGAACAGTGGTGATGTGTCTCCTCATACGATATTTAACTCTTACTGCCCAGTGAAGAACTAACAATGAACATATCGGATCTTGTAGAATTATCTAATGGAGGAAAACTCCTGGTGTCGCTCTAGAGATCAATCTAATGTTACCATTGGGAAGAAAATGGGACAAGGGAAAAATACCATTGGAGGTGGAGTGATAAGTGGAGGTTATGTCAACAATGATGGTGTTTTTAAGCATTTGCCTCCAAAAGGAGATTTTGAGAGTCTTAGAGATCATAAACCCTCCAAGGTTGTTTCCAAATGTCTTTCTCTCTCTTAATTTGAGAGGAGTGTGGGGAGCTCCTAAATTTAATTCCCTGAAGAGACTGTTATTTGTTCATAAGTATGATGCAATTTTTTACAAGAGACAATGTCTTATGGGGACAAGATTAGAGATTGGTTCCTTAAATTTTGTTTGGATTAGAACGTTTGTAATGTTGACTCTAAAGGGCTCTCTAGAGGGCTTCTAGTAGCCTGAAACCCTACAATGTTAGATTTTATTTCCATTTGAAACTCTAGCTGGTATCTTGATTGAAGGAAAAGTAAGGGGTACTAATTTTTATCTAAAGCTCGTAAATTGTTATGCCCCCCTACTCAAATAGGGAAGGATTTTGGAATCACATAAAAAATAGTAGTTTACTTCTGGGACAAGGTTTAATATTTGGAGGAGATATAAATTTAACTAACTCTGCATAAGAAATTTGGGGAGAAAAGTCTCATTTGGATCCTTTGGCAGGTTCTTTACAAAGTTATTTTCTGATTCAAATTTAGTTGATGTGTCTCCCTCTCCTTTAGCCCCAACTTGGAAAAATGGTAGACTCGGAAAGGAGGTTTTGGCCAAGAGGCTATATAGGTTCTTGGTTAATGTAAACCTTTTTGTCTGATCATGTCCCTATATTTTTACAATTGGACTTGGCTATACAGATGATCTGAAATGATCAAGAAATGATATGGATTAATCCAAAATGTATTAATGGCCAAAAATTAAAAGTCATTGAATTCAAGTGAAAGTAGCACCATCACGTAGAGCTCGGAAAAACGATTCTAATGCAACTTGAATGTGAAAAATCTGACTTCGTATGAAGAAGCTCTGCGAAGTCAAAGTTTTCAGGACAAACTCCAAAAAGTCAAAATCAATTGGTCAAAGTCAGCGGTCAACTCATGGTTGCGAGCATTCAAGGGTCATGGTTCTGACCACCACATGGCATCAGGAGAGAGCGACAAGTGGCAGCTTTTGGTTGGATCAGGTGAACTAATGAAATGTTGACAAGTGGTAGTTTCTAGTTGGTGGCATATGGACCAACCATAGGACGACACGTGGCCCTATCAGAGGGTGACACATGGCCTTTACGGATTGGCCAAAATTATGTTAACAAAGACGAAATAGACATGATTCGAGCTTGTTACCTCTGATCTACAAATTCGGCACCTTACCAACTACACTAACATTTGTGGCTTGTTATATAACCTTCATCGCATTTATTTTTGGTGATAAGATTATTCTTATTGCAAAAAAAATATGGCGGAGCCCACCAACCATGGAAGGTTTTGCCATAGTTATCAACCCATATATTATTATCTGCCAGGTTGTTAGCAAGGCTTACGAGCCATAACATTACTAATATACATTGTATATAATATAAGGTGTGGGGTGGTGGGTCCGTTGACCCCACCACTAATTCATTTCAATTTTTTTTATATATATTACCATAGACCGATGGGGAGGTCAAGATTTGACCCCTGGACCTCTCAACTTTTATTATAAAATGATAACAACACGCCAGAGAGGCAATAAGTAATTTTTTTTAAGCAACAAAGTGGTATTTATGCAGGTAATGAAAGACCAGTGAGACAGTCAAACTTTGGAGAGACATTCGGGGCAAACCAGGAAGCCTTTTCTAAATCTGAAAGTTATTATAGGATCCAGAGAGAGCATAACACAATAGAGTCAGTTTGGATTCTAGTTAAAGTATTTTTATATGTACTTTTGATGGATTTTGAAAACATTGAATGAAGAAGCCTCCCCACTGAAGACCGAGCCTGGAGATGTAGGCTTTGAGATAGCCGAACTCTGTTATCAACGTGCTGGTGTCATCTTCTATTATGTGCTTGGTTATTTCTCTTTATTTGTTGCTAATTTTCCTTACAAGTTGCTTATGTCATTTAAATTGAGCTTTATTTCATGGTGATTTTCAATTACATGTAAACACTTTTAAAACGTTAATAAACCAGTATCAATTTCAATCGGGATTTCAGATCAAGTGGTGTCAAAGCGGTTATTGATAGTTTGGTTTAAGTGTGCATGATAACCAAGTGAAGAAGTATTTGTGAAAGTAGACATGGCTAAAGGCTTGAAACGAGGAAGGTTGCAAGAGTTGGAGGATGTTAACCACAATCTTCGATTGGAAAATGCAGAGCTCAAGAAATTGCTCAAAGTCACAAATGACGAGAAGCAAACATTGCGTCTCGAGTTGCAAAAGGCCAAGAAAGAGCAAGTTGGAGAAAATTCTACTATACCTCTTATAATCAGAAATGACAATATGTGTGTACATTCATAGAATACGTCATATGTCCCAACCACTCAAGATGAAATTGGGGATACCTCCTATGTGCCAGCGATGCAAGAAGATCGACAAGAATCTTTGTCCAGGGCTCTAGAGCGTTTGCTCCAACCAAGGATCCAGGACTAGTAACTCAACCCACAGTTGCTACTAGGCTCCAGAGCGTTTGTCCAACCAAGGCTCCAGGACTAGTAACTCAACCCACCAAGGACTCCAGAGCATTGGTCCAACCAAGGCTCTAGGACTAGTAACTCAAGCCAAGTTGTTACATGGCTCAAGAGCGTTTGTCCAACCAAGGCTCCAGGAACTAGTAACTCAACCCACAGCTAAAGGAACATGAGAACCAACGATAAAACAAAAGGAAATGAACCCAAAACACCATGGCTATCCAGGAAATGGCAAGGCTAGGAAAATCTAGTGTCAATCCAAGCAATCCTCCATGCTAATGACAGATCATAACCAAGAAACCACATGCATATGATATGCATGCCAAAACTAGTGAGGAAAACATACATGCAATTCGGTACCTGCAAGCAAAACCCTATGTAGTTGTTGATCCCGATGTCCTCTTGTGATTTCTTGCTCTTCCGTTGACTTCTTGCTCCAAAACTCCAAGTATGCCACACTCCTCCAAGAGTGCTCCAAGAAAAATCTAAGTGTCTAAGGGTATGAGAGAGAGAGCTCCAAAACTAAACTGACAAAAGGTTACAAACTGATCCTTAGAATCCTTTTTATCAATGAGGCCTCTATTTTCTTCATTTTCCTCCTCACATGCAACCTGTGACCTTTCACCTCCCTCTTCTCCTAATTTCCATTATTTTCATAAATAAAATGCCAATAAATGCCACTTTGCCTTTCCAAAGCCTTAGCCATTTCCTTTGCTAATTTCCATAACCATTAATTAATCACAAGTGATCCCCATCACTATGTTTTGCCCAACATTCAACTTGGAATATTTGTCCCATCACCAAGGTCTTATTTTACCTTTATTAATTTTACATTGATTTTAACCAGGGTTGTTACAGAACCCTCCCCCTTGGGGAAACACCATCCTTGGTGTTCAACGACACCTACAACCAAAAAGACTATTGTAAGCAAAACATATTGTCCATGCAGCTTTAGAACTTAGCTTGTTGGAGTATTTACAATGATCAACCTACTAAGAAGCAAACCAACATGACAACATAACAACATGACACCCATATCGCTTATTGGAGCTTTATAACACAACTCGTGGCGGTATTTACATCCATATACATATGTACATATACCAAAACATCATACCAAAACATATACTGAAACATATACTAAAGACATATACCAAAACATTCACCCAATCAACAAATAGAGAAGGAAGCATAGCTTGCATCTGATCCGCCATCTCCCATGTAGCTTCATCGGGCCCAAAGTGCTCCCACTGCACTTTAACCTACTCAATTGCTTGGTTCCAGAGCATGAGCGTCTTTCTCTGCAAAATGCAATGAGGTTCCGGCTAGAATTCTCTTTCTGGCTCCACCTGCAATACATACTAGTAAATCACATGATCAACATATTTAACATACTTCTTAAACAGTGACACATGGAAAACATCATGGACTTTCATTGTCGGAGGCAGTGCAAGTCGATAGGCTACTGGCCCAATCCTCTCAAGAATCTTGAAAGGTCCACAAAACCTAGGTGCCAACTTGGCACATGATCCAATCCTCAAGGAACACTTCTTCAGTTTGACGCATAAGTACTCCCTAAACAACCTATTCTGGTCTGCATAGCTCTTATTCCCATCCTGTGTTTATTTTAGATTCTTCTTGATTACCTACATTTCCTGTTCCATTTCCGTCAACATGTCCAGTCCAATCAAGACCATCTTCACTCGATCACTCCAACTGATGGGAGTATTACAACTCCGCCCATACAATGCCTCAAACAGACTCATCCTCAAAGATTCTTGATACCCATTATTGTAAGCAAACTCTACTAGTGGAAGATACTCTTCCCACTTCTGTTGTTGATGCATCACATACATCCTCAATATGTCCGCTAATATCCTGTTGAACCTCTCTGTTTGTCCATCTGTCTACAGATGATAACATGTACTGATGGCCAACTCTGTGCCCAAACCTGCAAACAACTCCTTCCAAAACTTGGAATGAACTTCACATCCCTGTCTGGCATAAATTTTTTTGGAACACCATGCAATCTGACCACATCCCTGATGTAGACCTGTGCTACATCATTCACTGAGTATGTAGACTTCACTGGAATGAAGTGCGCAACCTTTGTCAACCTGTCCACCATGACCATGATGGAATCATGTTGTCTAGATGTCCTCGACAAACCTGTGATAAAGTCCATGGAAATGACCTCCCATTTCCACTCTGGAATCGAAATCAACTATAGTAATCCGCCTGGATTCTTACACTCTGCCTTCAACTGCTAACAATCCAAGCACCTAGCTATGAACTCTACCACGTCTCTCTTCAAATTCGGCCAATAGTAAAACTTCTTCACTGTTGTCTCTGTCTTTTGATAGCTTGGGTGGCTTGAATATGGTTTCACATGAAACTTCCTCAAGGTCACCTTCTTGAGTTAATTGTTGTCTAGCACATATATCCTGTCTCTAAACCTGACCAATTCATCTGCCGTGAGACAATAGTCCACATCCTGTGCACCTGCACCTATACCTGTACCACTGCATGTACCTGTACCTATATCATTACTTGTACCATTACCTGTACTCTGCTGCAATCTATGCCTCATATTTGACATCCTGTTGACCTTCCTGTAGATATGTCCTATAGGAGCTCATAGCTGCTATATGATTTACCTATATCTGCCTACTAAGAGCATCTGCAACCTGTTCTCCTTACCCTTAATATACCTGATCTCAAAGTCAAACTCATTGATCATGGCCAACCATCTAGCTTGCCTGGTATTCTGATTTGGTTGGTCAAATAGAGACCTCAATCCAATGTGATCACTCATCAATACAAATCGTCTACCCAGAAGATAGTGCCTCCACATCTTCAATGTATGAATTATTGCTGCCAACTCAATTTCATGTGTCAGATAGTTCTGCTCGTGCTCATTTAGTTTCCGTGAATCATAACATACCACCTGTCCTTACTACATAAGGACTCCACTTGGTCCTCTCTTGCAAGCATCTGTACATACCACAAACTCTTTGTTTGAATCTACGATCTTTAACACTGGAGCATGTGTCAACAACTAATTTAACTGCTCAAAACTCGCTGCACATTCCTCTTTGCATTCAAAGTTCTTACCTTTCCTTTGCAATGATGTGATAGGATAAGCAATCTATGAGAAATTCCTGATGAACCTCCTTTAATACCCTGCTAACCCCATGAAGGGCCTTACCTCATCTACATTCCTAGGAGTTTCCACTCCATGATAGCTCTTACCTTTTCTAGATCCACTGCTATGCCTTTCTTGGAAACCACATGTCCCATGTAATGTACCTCAGTCTAAAAGAAATTGCACTTGCTGAGCTTAGCATACAACTGATGCTCTCTCGACAATCTCAATACTATTGCTAAGTGTTCGACATGCTCTTCTTCATTTTTAGAATATATCAATATATAATCAATATATAGAAATAAATTGATCACAAATCTTACTGTCCATCTCGATAATAAACGCCTCATGATCTGCCTGCCTGTTATCCAGCACTACATAGATCCTAGGAATACTTTGTCCAACGTCTCCCACCGTATGTGCCTCCTGATCACTATAGATTTGTGGTTTACCACCCTGATGTTGTGGATAATATCTCCTACGATGCTCTCCTCCACAAGTCCAACACCACACAGGATCCCTATTTTCAATCTTATTCTGCTCCTTAGACCGAAGTCCTTGTCCTTTGCCAGATGTATTGAACTTCTTAAGTGGTGCGACATTCTCTTTGTTACCTGTATCCTAAGGTCTTTCTCGCTTCTTGTCCCATTTTCATTTATTCTTATCATTACCCTTCCAATCCTACTTAGTCTCAGATTTGCGCTTCGATTGCTCATAACAATGCTTTAGCTTTCTGATGGCTTCCTCCAATGATTTAGGCTCATCGAACTCAATCCTGTCTTTGAATGCTATCGACAACCCACTAATGAATCTTTGAATCTTGGCCTTCTCCTCCTTGAGGTAAGTCACATACCTTAGTACCTCCAAGGATCCGCTAGCGTACTCCTCATCGATCATGGATCCCATCTTTAGCTCATAGAATTCTTTTGCCCTATCATCATAGTATCTCTCCAACAAACACTTCTTCTGAAATAACCTCGCGAACTCACTCCAAGTCAACTCCTCCTCATAAATATCTCTGACATTATTTACATCTTCCCACCAAATATCTGCTTTACCTTTAAGACTGAATGTAGTTATTCTAGCTTTCATGTTTTCTGAGTAATCGTGCAATCTGAAGAACTTATTCATTCCAAGCAACCATGCTTCTACATCTCGTGACCTCTTCATCTCTCCATCAAATGTAGGTGGTTTTTCTTTCTTAAACTCATTCGAAAAATATCCTTTGTCACTCCTCTTGTAAGAATGATAATAACGACGATCATAGAGCTTGTAGGAACCAAAACTAGAATAATGCTTGTGTCTATCACCTCTCCTATCTGGAGTGCCCAAGAACCTGCCATCTCTGGTCGTGTCATCTCTATTCGAAATGTACCCACCAGGAGACCTACTACCATATGCCCCATTAGTTCTTTCCTCCTATCCATGACTAATCCGAAGTGGCCCCTGTCGCTGCAATTCTAACAAACTTTGAAGGATTACTGCATTAACCTCTGCTTGTTTCTCCTGTGCCTGTATGATTATGTCATTATCTTCTTTGTAACTCCTTATTTCTACCTTCAAGCTTCTTAATGTGTCTGCTAAGTCATAAGAATTCCCAACACCACGCTGCTCATTTGATCCATAAGGAGAATCTCGTGAACTATAGTCTACCATTCTGTTAGTCATATTGATCTCTTTCCTGCAAGGCATCTTATGTTAGCTAAACCAAATCATAAACAAACCAACATACCTTAGCATCATTCAGGGAGGATATCTCCTACAAGATCAACCAATCAACATAATACATGTATAAACATAATCATAACAACATGTAAATATGTAGCATATAGATAAAACAACATATAAACATCATTCCAACCATAGTCCAGTCATCAATGCATGACCATATCAATCACATACCATGACCTCATGCATGACAACAACAACCATACCAATGTACACTTGACAACACGTAAGCACTTGACATGCATAAATAACGCATAACCAATCATACACTCATGATGACACATTCCACAACACACCATCAACGTTCACTACAACCATGAATAACACCATGCATATGCAAAAATCACATAGACCACAAGCATAAGGAACACATATGCAACTGACATGAATGCATGACCAACACACCACCCATCCAGTCCGAGGGGTGAACCTGGCTTTGATACCACTCTGTAACACCCTCCTCCCACATCTACCCAAGTAACCGACCAACCAGGGTAGACATGTGACGAAGAGTTACTATTATATGATTCAACTCCCTATGTGTCATTTAAGTGGAACTGACGGAACACAATAACACCAACCTTCCAGACCTGCTGCAGATTCCCCAAGAGCCATCCAAACCTTCTAGGTGACTAGCCCTTGAGACAAACTAACATTTTTACTGCATTAATCCCCCAGTCACTCCCATGACATGGGCATGAGTGCGACTGGGACCCTCCAGTCGCTCCCACAACATGGGTATGCCTGCGACTAGGGACTTTCCCAAGCAGTTTTGTGCCTGCAACTCTGAATTCTGTGCCACTTTTTCAGGCCCAGGGCTCAGGTCACTGCCCAAAACTCCATGACACTTCCATAAATGAAAGATAACAATGGAATAATGATACAAATGTAATTACTTGAACAAGGAATTGAATGGACCCCTACTAGCCATGACATGCATTTCGTCAAACATGTCACAAATATGCATTCTATAGGTTTAAACAACATATCTAAGCATAAGGGTCTCATACTTATCTAAGAATCACTAAGAAGTATTGATGCCTCATCACAATAACTGCATTACCATATATTAAGTCACATATTCATTGTACATTCAATGATTAACCAAAACATGATGGGAACCATACATTTTCACTTTCATAAAACTCATTCATAACCAACATATAACCAACATAAATATCAAGGATATAACAACCATATAAGCCACATGTAAACAAGTAGATTTACCCATAAAATGCCATGGACAAGGAGAGTTATTATTGATGATTGCATAAGTCGACCAGGTATGGGACTTCCATGAACCACCCGATCGTAGACTAGGCTGAACCAAATATTTCTTTCAGCTAGTCACCCTTATGCCATATTCCAAGCATGAATGTGGGATCTCATAAAACAAATCAATCAAAACCATCTAAGGCTTCTAAAGGCCAAACCACCTCAACCCTCAATAAGTGATTCCACCTCATGGTTTGACATCACTAACCATCACCAAATTGGTCTCTACCCAAGTTGTCCAGGGCTCTATAGTGTTTGTTCCAACCAAGGCTCCAGGACTACTAACTCAACCCACAATTGTTGTCAGGCTCCAGAGTGTTTGTCCAACCAAAACTCCAGGACTAGTAACTCCACCTACCAAGGGCTTTAGAGCGTTTGTCCAACCAAGGCTCTAGGACTAGTAACTCAACCCACAGCTACTCCCGGGCTCTAGAGCCTTTATCCAACCAAGGCTTCACTAGTAACTCAACCCACCAAGGGCTCTAGAGCATTTGTCCAACCAAGGCTCCAAGACTAGTAACTCAACCTAAGCTATTACAGGGCTCTAGAGCATTTGTCCAACCAAGGCTCCAGGAACTAGTAACTCAACCCACAACTAAAGGAACATGAGAACCAACTAGAAAAAAAAAGAGGAAATGAACCCACAACACCATGGCTATGTTAGAAAAATATAACAAAGAGTGATTTTGCACAATACAAATCTCACACTATATTATTATTCATTACAACAGTTACATATATAGGAAATTACACACTGACACCTGTAGATAATGACTCCAACTCATTACATAAGAATCGACATCTTCTAGACCTTCTATACTAATGCCTAGGAACTCACAATGAAAACTACACATGACATGGAAGCATTACTTCCAACACCCTCCCTTAATGCTTACATGAAAAACATATTCAACAATAAATAAATATATGTCTCACTAGTCTTCATCAGTACCCACATCCACTATGGAATCTCACAAACTTCGCTCTTTCACCACCACATCTTTGAGTTGTTACTTGACCTCCATTTAAAACGTAACCGCCTCTGACCATTGTTGATGAACTTTGCATGATCAACAATATTGACAACTCGACACATTGGGGCTTCCGGGATAAGAGCCATCCTATGGACCAATGACCATCTGTTGGATATTTCGCTTTCGACTATCCGTCAGTTGATAGGATGGAGGTCTAGATATTGAATGTGCTCAAGAGCTGATCAAACAACTTGACCTTACAAGAATTGATGTTTTAGACACCGGGGCTTCCAGTTTAAGAACCACCAACCCTTTTCATAACCAAAATTACTAACACACAATAATTGACATTTCGGACACCGGGGCTTCCAGTTTAAGAACCATCAATCCTTCTTTAATCTGAATTTAAACACAACTAAATATCAAACCCCACACCACGAAATAAAAGACACACAAACAAAACTATATTAAGTTAAGCAATCACCCAAGCCCTCATTTCTTCACTCGTGAAACACCCAATTGCCTCCCAAGATCTTCACCTTCTTGATCTGTCATATTTCCTTGGTTTCTCATTCCATACAGGTTTGGAAAAATTACATAGGGTTCATGCAGACAAATGCATAAAGCTTTAGATCTGGCCGTATCATGCATAGCTCAAATTTCTTGCAAGTAGTTAGTCCGAACTTGGCATCTATCTGGTACAGTTTGGAGCCTTTCACTGAGCACGAACCACTGCAACCCCAAGGCCTCTTCCTTATTCCTTCCGAATATTTCTGTTTGGTTGGCTTAAATGAAGTTTAATATCTCAGACAAAGACCATTGAACTCCACTGCACCAGATCTGAGATCCAAATCTTGTTGTGCCATAAACATGATGCTAGATGAACCAATGACATCGGTTGCGGCCACAATGTTCCCCTGAAGAATTTGCCCTGGGATTCATGCTAAAAATTGTTGGTCTCATTTTAGGATGATCTTTACAAAGATTTGCTTCAGATCTTTGCGTTCAATGGCTTAATAAATCTGATGCTGATGATCCACATAAAATTGTACGCAGGTCCACTAAAAGACGACTGAAAGATGACGCTGTTGAGGAGGACATTGTTTCAAATCTAAACCTTGTCTCTCTGCTCTACGCTTGATCGAGGCGGATTCCAGCGAGCAGATTTGACCACTGCTCCCACATTATTATCAGGTGACCATAGGCAACAGATCTGGATTCTTGTCTTTAGTTGGCAGCGACTCTCAACAGGATCTGGCCCAATTCCATGTTAGATAAATTAAGAGAGAGATTGTTTGAGGCGTGTTCAACTCTGCGATAATTACTTGACCATCATCAGGTCAGCTCGAGCTGGAGAGCGCCTGAATTTCAACTTCAATCTCCTGGGCCTTCTTTTGCAGATCTTCGCAGCGACAATCAGGAATGGGAGAGGTATTTCCCACCAGCACCATGCAAATGTTTAACAAAACACAAGAAAATAAACTTAGAGAAAAAAATAAAATTGATTTCACATGCCAAATCGCACACACCTATATTAATATTTACAAAAACAATAACACTCGAGTTTTCTTACATCTTCCTGGTCCTCCCTTGAGGGAGTCAAGCCAGTGCCAGCTCTGATTCCATATTAGAAAATTAGAACAGAGAGTGATTTTGCACAATACAAATCTCACACTATATTATTATTCATTACAACAGTTACATATATAGGAAATTACACACTGACTTCGACACCTGTAGATAATGACTCCAACTCATTACATAAGAATCAACATCTTCTAGACCTTCTAGACTAACGCCTAAGAACCCACAATGACAACTACACATGACATGGAAGAATTACTTCCAACAGGCTATTCAGGAAATGGCTAGGCAAATTCACTGTCAATCCAGAAAATCCTCCATGCCAATGACAAATCATAACCAAGAAACCACATGCATATGCCATGCATGCCAAAATTGGTGAGGAAAACATACATGCAACTCGGTACCTGCAAGCAAAACCCTCTGTAGTTGTTGATCCTGATGTCCTCTTGCACCTTCCTACTCTTCCTTTGCTTTCTTGCTTCAAAACTCCAAGTATGCCACACTCCTTCAAGAGTGTTCCAAGAAAACTCTAAGTGTCCAAGAGTATGAGAGCAAGAGAATAGAGAGAGAGCTCCAAAACTAAACTGACAAAAGGTTACAAACTAATCCTCATAATCCTTTTTATCAATGAGGCCTCTATTTTCTTCATTTCCCATTATTTTTCCTTCATTTTCCTCCTCACATGCAACTTGTGACCTTTCACCTCCCTTTTCTCCTAATTTCCATTATTTTCATAAATAAAATGCCAATAAATGCCACTTTGCCTTTCCAAAGCCTTAGCCATTGCCTTTGACAATTTCCATGGCCATTAATTAATCACAAGTGATCCCCATCACTATGTTTTTTCCCAACATTCAACTTGGAATATGTGTCCCATGACCAAGCTTATATTTCACCTTTATTAATTTTACATGGATTTTTAACCAGGGTTGTTACATGGGAACTACTTGAGATTGAAGAGGCATATAATTTGTTTTGTATAGATTCTCTTCTTCTTCTTTTTTTTTTTTTTTTTTTTTTTTTTCAGAGTCTCGTAAAGAAGAATTGATTAAATTGGAAATAAGAAAGAGGGAGGTCCTAAAAGTACAAGAAGAAACTTGGAGATTAAAAAGTAGAATGAGTTGGTTCAAAGCAAGAGATGATAATACTAAATTTTTCCATAAGGTAGTTAATCAGAGAAGAATTAAAAATTTTTATATCAGATTTGATCGATGATTATGGGGTAGAATTTTAAGCAATTGGAGTTGGAGGAAGTTGCTAAAACACATTTCTCTACACATTAATAAACCCAAAAATGAAATATTGTTTCTCAACTACATGTATTACAAAACTACCCAAAGGTTTTTTTCTAAGGAAGACTCTTCTAAGGTTGGGGCACAAATGTCTTTTGAAGAATTGTAATTTTTTTTATGAAGTTTTCGAAAGATAAAAATCTAGGGCCAAACAATTGACTGGTAGAATTTTTTCTATTTTTTTCTCTTTAATGGGAGAGGAACTTCTGGAGGGTTTTGAGGAATCCTAGTTACAAGGAAAAATGGCTGGGGCTTTGAGTGCAACTTATATTGCTCTTATTCCAAAAGTCTTAAGACCCGATTCTTTTAATGAGTTCAGATCAATATCCTTGTGTAATTTGATTTATGAGCTCATTACTAAAATCATTTCAAATGTGATAAAACTAAAATTGGCAGAGACAATTTCACTAAAGCACTTTGGGTTCCTAAAAAATAGACAAATTCATGATGTAGTTGGGGTGGCTCAAGAATGTTTTCATTCTATCAAAATGAAGAAAAAAGTTTATCTTGTTTTCAAGATGGATTTAAAGGCTTATGACAAGGTGAGTTGGTCCTTTCTTCATTTGATTTTACTCTAGATTGGCCTGGATTATGCAGAGACCAAGTGAATTATGGCATGTATATCTTAAGCAAATTTTGTTGTCCTTGTTAATGGTAAACCTTTTGGTTTTTTTAAGAGTTATAGAGGGCTAAGGCAAGGTTGTCCTTTATCACCTTTGTTGTTTCTCATTGTAATAGAAGGACTAAGCAGATTGATTGGTAAGGAAATAACAACTGGTAAGATTGAAGGAATTAAAGTTGCTTCTCAAAAAGTGGTAACACATCTTTTATTTGTGGATGATGTCTTATTATTTGGCTCTGGTTCGGTGAAGGATTGGGAAGCTTTTAGTAGAATTATTAATCTCTTCTGTGAGGCCTCTGGGTTAGTGGTTACCCTTTCTAAATCCTCCTTTTATTAGTCTTTAGCCTTTCTAAATCCTCCTTTTATTAGTCTTTGATGAATAAGTAGGATTTGGACATCATTAATTTTTTTATGCCATTTGATGTTAAACCTTTAGAAGGAGGTTTGAAATATATAGGTTTCTTTTTAAAACCTAATGGTTACAGGAAATAAGATTGATTTTGGCTTCTAAAAAAAGTGGAGAAAAGGATTAATAACTAGATGTATAGATGGATTTCTTTGGGAGGTCATTTGGTCCTTGTAAAGGTTGTTTTAGAAAATATTCTTGTTTATTGGTTGACTCTTATGAAGGCTCCAACAAGCATCTTAGACTCCATTAGACGAAAAATGTTAAGTTTTTTTTTGGTTTGGAAAGAGTGTGAAAGAAGGAATTCACCTTGTTAATTGGGAACACATTTCTCTTCCCCAAAAACTAGGAGGTTGGGGTATTAGGAACTTGTCTTGGTATAACCAAGCTTTAAACTTGAAAAGTCTTTGGAGGGGGCTTTTTAGGGAGGGTCTCTGCTCACAAATTATGAAAAGTAAATATATGAAGAATAATGTTAGATCTAAGACTTTTGTGATCCATATTGTAGATGAATGTCTTTATGGATTAATCACATCATTAGGATTTGGTCGACGTTTCGAACCAACTAATGTCGTTCATGTCAGTTATTTCTTGGATAAAATAGTCACCAAAGATTGGGAGGAATTTTTGTATAATTTGGAGAAGCATGATGCACTCTTACAAATGGTTAGACTCTTGGCTATCTTGGAAAATTGGAAATGGGAGACATGTTTTCATTGAGAGGGATCTATTTATGGGAAGTAGAGATTCCTTTTGTCTTAATGAAGATCTCATTAATTTTATGCATTTAAAAGGTATCTTTAGATTGAGTTAAGTAAAACTGAATAGGTTTTAGTTAATCCTATTGGCTTTCTACTGTAGATTTGGGACTATAAGGAACACTTGCATCTGAATGGGACATTTATGTTATGATACTTTCTCAAGCAAACATTCGTTTGTCAGATTCAAATGATGAAATTATGTGGAGTTGGAATGTAAAAGAAGACAAGGTAACAACATTTCAATGCACAAAGCCATTTCACATTTCTTAATACAATGTGAAGTGGTGGTATTCCCTTTTATGGAAATTACATTTACTTTTGAAAATCAAATGCTTTAGTTTGCTGTTTCTTCAAAGGAAAATTCATACTTGGGATAACTTACATAAAAGAGGTTTCAGGGGACCAAATATTTGTTATATGAATCCATTTCTCATCTATTTATTTTCTGCCCTTTTGCAAAAATTGTTTGGAGGACTTTGAAAGATAAGTTATAGTTTAAGGGTACCTAGGAAGGATCAGACTTCGAAGATAGTCTTGGGAAGTGGATTATGGAAAACAAAAAATTTCATACCCTTCCTTTCTCTGGACTCGGGGAATTTGGATTTGCAGGAATCAAATAATTTTTGAAAGAAAAGTTCCGAATGATGTAATAGTTTACAGTAAAATTATCACTTTCTTCTTAAAATTTTCTGGATCTCACAAGAAAATTCATTAATCCTTATAAATCTCAAAAAAAAAAATCATTAATACTTATAACATCATTTGGAGGACTATGTTAACTTGGAGTTTCTATTTTAAATAAATGTTAGATCTATTCGGAAAAGTGAGAAATATATATGTTGGGTTTGAACTTTTATCATTTTGTTAGAGGTTAGATGTCTCTAAAAAAAATTAAAATATCAATTATTTATAGCTATTTGACAACATCTTTGCAAATTGCATCTATATGTAACTTTGATTCAATAAAAATAGCAAGTTATGTAACTCTGAAGAAAAAAATAAAAAGAAAAAACCTACCTCATTATGTCTCAATGAATAATAGGAAGTCGTGTGTTTTCCCTTGTGAAAAAGGGAAAAAAGCACCTAACTCCTTTTCAACTAGTTTCACTTTGCTCAGGAGCCGCCATTGTCTCTGCAACAGAGGGTTTCGATTTCAGATTCTTTGACTCTCCGGAGCTCATTCACGAATCTCCCTTACTCCCCTCGTCGACGGCTAATTTATCAGACGGCGGGTGGATTCCTGAGAGTTATTTCAGAGTGGAACTCTAGCAATGTTCGACGGCCTAGCTACAGGTAAGCGGGCGGAACGCCATTACAATTTTTCCTTCTCCATTCAACTTAACTGAGTCATAGCACAACTTGCTCTTACTGTCCGTGTCTTTTGTGTTGGTGGCAGGTTTTTGGGAGGAGATTCTGAGCAGTTTGACAGCATAATACCACTCTATGATCTTAGACCGAACTCCTCCAACCTTCAGAGGTTTTTTTGGAGCAATTTCTCTGCGATATGTCAACTTCAGGGTTTATTCTCTATAAGAGTATTTCTGTGGGGTCACCATTACAAAATATTCCAGCAGCCATCCGATTGTGGCATGGCTGTAGCAGACAGATATTCAGGTCAAATCAGTTCCACTTGTTGTCTCCTTTGAAACAATCTGGTTCACTAGATTTATGTCCTGCATCAAATATTCCAGGTACATTGGATTTGCCTGTTTTTCATAGTTCTCGAGGTATTAGCGGGCTTTCTAGAAGGCCTAATCTAGTTGATGAAGTATACCAGCAACTACGGGCAGATGGATGGAATTCATCAACAGTGAGGAGACTGGAGGGGCTGAATGGTATCTATACTCCGAGAATTGTATCCATGGTTTTGAATGAAAGGATGCCTACTGAGGTTGCAATGGGTTTTTTCAATTGGATTATGAATCAAGATGGATTCAAGCCAACAGTGGCTGTATACAATGCAGTGATAGGTATTTTGGGAAAGGCTGGAGATGTAGAGAAAATGAAGTCAATTATTGGGGATATGTCTAAAAATGGATGTGATATGGATGTTGTAACATACACTCAACTCATACATGCATACAAAATGGCTGATGACATTGAAAATGCAATCAATGTTTACAATCTGATGAAGGAGAACAACTGCAAACCTAACGTGGTATTATACACTGCTATGATTGGTGCTCTTGCCAAGGGCAAGCAATATAAGAAACTGACAGAAATGTATAGTGAAATGGTAAAAGAACAAGTTTTCCCCAACGTCATAACTTTCAACACTCTCATGAAAACTCTCTATGAAGCTGGCAATCTTGATGCTGCTTTTGAAATATTTAAAAAGATGCAAAGAATGAAGATTCATCCCAGTCCTCCTATATATGGTTTGTTTATGGAGGCATATGCAAAGGCAGGTGACATCGACATGGTAAAGGATCTTGTTAAGGAAATGAAAGAATATGGCCTTTCAGCAGGTCCTGTTTATTCCGATGTAATATACCACTTAGTCAAAGAAGGGAAGGAGAATGAAGCTATAGTAATTGCGCAGGAACTTTGGCCTGATGAAAAGAGTAGGGCCAAATTTCTGAATTTTGAACCGTTCCTGAAGGCTGTTCCAGCAATCAAACATCAGAAGCTGGATAATAAGCATGGCATATTTAGCATTTCTGAAATCACAAAAAACCTTCAGATTTGGACGCCAGTTACTATTGCAGCTCTAGAGGCTGCATCTGTGGACTGGAAGAGTCATCAAGTCGTGTTGGTGATCAAGCGAGTGAAGAATCCACGCATTGCATTGGAATTTTATTATTGGTTGAAGAATTCAGGTTTTAAGCATGATGAACACACTTCTTCTGCTCTTGTCTTGAGGTTGACAAAGTCAAAGAAATTCTCAGCCACAATGAAGCTGTTAAATAAACTGAAGGAGGAAGGTATTAAGCTACCATTACAAGTATACAATGAGCTCATCATATCTGCTTCAACACAAAAGCAATTCAAAATAGCTCTCAGAGTTTTTCGTGTTATTAAAGATACTGGTTTGAAACCAAATCTAAAGATATACTCAAATTTGATTACGGGACTTTCTAGTGGTCCCCTATATGGTTCAGCTTTGGAACTATTTCGAAGCATGCTGCGTGACGGAATTTGTCCCGACAACACAACTATCACTGCTTTACTCTACCGGATTGGTTCTTCAGATGACCCGGAAAAAGCTGGATCCCTTTTCAAAGAACTTTTAGAATATGGCTTGAAATTTAATGCCGATGTTTACATGGCTCTCCTATATGCATATTGCAAGCATGGAAAATCTGAAATGGCTGTAAAGGTTTACAGTGACATGAAAACAGCTGGGTTGGAGCCAGTGACAGTAGATGGAGATATTGCTGTGGTGTTATCCTCGTTTGACAACCCAGAGGATGCCAGTAAGATTAAAAAGGAAGATATTTTAACCATAAAATCCTATATCCGTACTGCTTTGGTTCATGAACCATGCATACGGACACCTGGCAAATTTCAGCAGCAGCTGAAGGATATTCATGATGTACTTGTCACTAACCTAGTTGAAGGAAATTTGGCAGTAACAGGGTAGCATTTAAGGATTAGTACGCCAGAATAGTTTCTATAAAGATGTGGTCTTTTGGAAGGATGGGTATTTTCTTGTATTATCCTTTACGGCCATGAGTTCTAAAAGAGCTTCTAGTTTTTATTTTTCCTGATGATTATATGGATTAAATTTTGTACCGGAATCCATGCTTGATTCTTGAAAAAACATTTTATGAGAGTTCGTAATTGCACATGCAAATTTCAAAGCTAGTATATGTTTGTGGACTTGAATTTTATCTTTGTGAGTGCCTTTTTAATTTGCTCATATCTATGGGTAGTTTTTTAGGCTTCTCATTTCAGTAGTTAGTGTTTTAAGCTGGTCATTTATATTCATTACAAGAAACCTTTGGTTGCTTCTCTGTTTTAAAGTTTAGCTTAGATCGAGGTGTGGATTTAGACTGGCTTCCCAAGAATTAAAGCTCAAGCATGGGATTTGTGTTGTTAAATTAAGGTGTTTAAGAAAAATAAATGGACTTTCCATCTATTCTGAACCAGTACTGGCCACCTATAGGTACAATAAGTTACAACCAATCAAACTGTTCTTTATGTCTACTGCCAAAGAAGACATTGTGCAAATCTAGATATGATTTGATAAAATTTATTGCATTTGCTTCATGTTTTGTTTGCTTTATGTGAAAAGATCTGGGCTGCAGATGCTTTCATTGGATGGATAAAAGAATGTACTCTGCATTAGCACTGGTTAAATGTTATCCTTCTTATCAAGGAGATGCATGCCTGGAACATAGGTGGTTGTTCCCAACAGTCAAGACATCTATGCTTATATCAACGAATACATTTTCTCAATAATGGTTTCTAGTCTGAAGGTCTTCTTGTGTGGATTACATTTGTTGGTTTGAGATCCTGTCACACCTAACAATGCCTGTTTGATATTCGGTAATTATTTAGAGGCATTCTTTTAACTTGATATAACTAAGGCTTTAGTGAAGAGGGTTAGGCTGACCTATAGTTTTCCCTATGTCTCATGGCATTTTATTTTATAGGATGGGAGAACTGAGGATCAAGGGAAATACATTATCTGATCTTTTCTTGAAATAATTCCTATATCAAATAGTACAACACATATATCGGCTAACTATTGTTTTTCTTTTTTTTCCCGTAGAAAAAGTCGTAATTTATATTCATGTTGAAATAAATTACATTTTGTAGATGCTTTGAGCATATGCAGATAGCTGTCCATGGTTAGGACAAAAACAGAAAATAAAAATAAAAAATTTACAAATACATCAAGCCTATACTTTTCTGCCTTTCTTCTTTTCCACCCTACGCCAACCCTGTGAGTCAGGAGGGGGAACAATGATGGCCTGCGGGTGCTCTTGTATGTTCACTGGAGATTCTTTGTCGGATTCTGATCCTTCAGATCCATGAGTTCTTTTATTGCCACTAAATTCCAGCTGTGGAATTTTCTGCTGCTGAAAATGGTCCTCCATTTGAGGGTCTGGTGCTTTTTCTTCCTGTGTGCCGTTCTGTTCCATATTTGTATCAGGTTCCTCTTGGTTCACTGTATGCTCTGGCGTCTGCATATCCTCTTTTTCCCTCCAATCGGTGTGCTGCCATCCATTCGGCTTTTTTGGTTGTTTCTTGTTCACTTTGGGGTCCTTCTTGCCCAGAGGGCAGGTGTTTTGAAGATGCCCTGTTTGCATGCATCTAAGGCATCTGAATGCTGTATTTTCATAATCAAGCGATTGTATCCTCTGCGTATTATTATAGTTCAGTGTGATGTGTTCAGGTAGCCCCAGACTTAGATCCACTTCTACACATATTCTAGCATAGGTGAATATTCCTTGGTTAATTCTTTCTTCATCTGTTTTAAGGAATTTCCCCAAAGAATTTCCAATGGCTGATAAAACTTTTTCGTGCCAGAAATGTAGAGGGAGGTTATGCAGTCTCACCCAAACTGGAACTGTTGTTACTTTCATAGTAATTGCATCAAATTCAGGAAACCAGGGGATGGTGAAGAGGCCAGCCTTTCCCCAGAACCATGGCCCCTGATTGATAATGTTGTCACGTTCTTGTTCTGTTGTAAAGCGAACTATGAAGAAACCCTTTGAGCATAGGTGAATTTCACAGTCAGGTGACCATGTTGAGAGGATCCAGTGATGCAGGGCATCTGATTTTGGCCAGAACCCATTAAATCTACATATAACAGCATGAGTGGCTAGATCAGTGTGTAGACTAGTTACCTCCGGTGAAGTTACTTGGATCGTTGGAGATTCCAGTGTTTGTTCCACAATGTAGGGACCTGGTAGTTCTGGTGCTGGTGCTGGTTTGGGTTGAATGTTTTCCCCTTTACCGTTCACCGCGTCCTTGAAGGAGCCTGTATTCTTTGTACTGGACCCATTGACTGCATCACGAAAAGAGCCTGGAATATGTGATCCGCTGGCTGCTGCACCTCCCCGAAGCCTCATGTTGACTATAATGTTAGATCCTGGCTTAATGTTGTAGTGGCCTATTGTCCAGTGATCTTGTATCGACCTGCCTTCTGAGAGTAGATGTTGGTATCCTTCCGGAAGGCCAATGTAATTGGCAATGATTTTCTTCAGTTTTGAGACTTTGTCTGAAGCTTGTACCCAGATTGGGGTTGTTTTCCCAGAGGGGGGCTTTATAAAGATTTGGAACCATAGATCTGATGAGGATGCCTTCAGATCCACTGAGTCTGCCTTATCCAGGTCCGATTTTATGGGTTTGGTTTTTAGCATAGTTGCAGGAAGCGCCCCCCCCCCGGATCCTAGGCCGGAATCGCGTCCCGTACGGAAGCGTTCCGGAAGCGTCAAAGGAAGCGCGATTCCGTTTTTTCCGAAGCGCGATTCCGCAATTTTGGAGCGATTCCTGGTTTTTGGGAATTCAATTGAATTGCAAAACCATCAAATAAATCCTCCGAACTGTAATTGAAATGCAAAAGCATCAAATAAATCCTCTGTTTAATTGAATTGCAAAACCGTCAAAGCATGTGCCAAATCGACCATCAAAACCATCCACGCATTTTCTCCACTCCAAAAGGATTGAAACATCTGAAGAGGATTGAATTTCAAATCCTTCACGTCAGAGGCAGCGCAATGCCCAACTCTACGGTGACCTTTGGCGTCCTTCTCTGCCTCTCAGGGCTTTACATTTAACAAATAACTGCAATCTGAAAAGACGATATATAGATTACAGCAAAAGCAACAAAGAAAAAGAGCGTCCACAGCATAATGAAGCATAGAGAGTGGGGTAAATAATGCAGAGCAGTCGAGTTATTTAGTTTATTTCAATTGAAAAAAAAACAAAACAAAAGCTGTGAAAAAACTTTCATAAAAACAAAATCTCTGAAAAAGCTGTGATAGCTACGTCATCTAGCCTAGCGAGCTGTTTGAGACCAAAATGGTAAATCAAGTTTCATTGCTATAGCCAAGTCATCTATGGAGCCGTGTGGGACCAAAACGGTAACTCAAATTTCATTCGAATGAAAAAAACAAACGCTGTGAAAAAACTAAATAAACACGCAATCTCTGGTGCCGTTGGGGGCCAAAACTTTAAATCAAATTTTAAATGTAATGTCATATAACTATGTTGAGATTAATATGTAAATGATCTAAATCTTAATTTTAGATTAACAATAAAACCGTAGTATTTTACTTCAAATTAAATTAAATAGGAAGTCTTCCCAAAAACAATTCTTATTATGGATTAAATTATTTTTAAGACTACTGATAGTAAACATTATTATTTGAATTTTGGACATGACAAATGTTGACAGTTGCTCACTTGCTAGATAAATCATAATATGCTCTATGTTTTATGTTTTATAATATGCTTAAATGTTTTATGTTTTATAATATGCTTAAAAATTTGATGTATGTTTGTAATAGCTAGAATATAGATGATTGTTGTACATACTAGTAACTACAATGGAATCATGGATGCCATATCTATCTTGATTTATGCAAAAATATGCATGTTTTCATGTCTTCTACAATTAATTTGGTATTTGGGATGTTTGTTTTGAGTATAAATGCAAAAAAATATAAAAAAATATATATATATAGCAGACGCTTCGCTTCCTAGATTTTTGGAAAATGACGCTTCCGCTTCGCTCCCGCTTCGTGCAACATTGGTTTTTAGATCTGGCGGGTGCCCCCTATCTTCTGCCTGGATCTGGACAGATCAATTAGCTCCATCTCAGATCTGCCATATTTGGCCCGATCTATAATTGGAGAGGATAGATCTGCTGCATGCAGGCCCCTTTCTTTGTTTGCCGCTTCCAGGTCGATGTAATCCCTACCGGATTTTGCCCGATCTGTTGTGTAAGGGGGCAGATCTGCTGCATTCGGGCTCTTTTCCTTGGTTGCATTTTCCGAATGAAAACCTTCAGGTCCCTTCTTATCGTTCCCGTGTTCGAGCCTTCTCCCTCTCTTGACGTCGCAGGCGCCGGCGTTTCTGGTCTTCCTCTGCCTAGCCTTGGTGGCATCGCCCCTCGGATCGGCTCCTTTGCCCCCTGAAAGAAACCGTCGATTACGGATCCTTGTACGAGAAGAGATCCATTCATCTCTGCCAACAACTCTGTGAGGCCGGTGTGTCGATACGCCTAGGGTTTCACGAAATCTTTCAGCTACAACGCTTCTAACGTCCTTGCGCACGCTTCTCGTAGATGAAATCTTCAACGAAGCGCTTACAGCTATCCCTGAAATCTCTCCATTGAGGAACGAAATAAGAGGTGTGCAGTTCGATTCCCTGGCAAGGGGAGAACCAGTAGGCAGATACGAAGCTGTGGCCATATTGGTTAATCCCTCCGGCTCACTCAATTTCCCTTTCGCTAGCTATTGTTTTTCATATAGTCTATACACTAATTTTTGTCAACTGAAGTTCAAGACAGTATTGCCCACTCTTGCATTTGAAATTGAAACTAGATTTGACATGGCTTTATTGTCTAAAAATGTTCTTATCTGTAGTTGTCTTGGTTTCTGTATTCTGGTGCAAGACCTGAACGTGCATGCAGCGTTGCTGTTATTCTGTGGAGATTCATATGCGTACTAGCATGATTTAAATTATGATGGCTGTAACTTATGTGTCTAGAATGTCATGTATACAGGATGCCCTAGATGTATTGTTTGTGTTGTGTCAGCTCATCACGTTTTTTGTAAACTGAGGTTATGGATATGCTGATGAATCTCGAGAACTCACCTATGGAGGATGATGATCCAACGATAAGCTACATGCTTCAGGTCTATAATTTAAACTTGAAAGAAAATGGCTTGCTGTAATTCATCGAACAATTCATCAAGAATAGGAATAGGAAATTTATCTTTAATGGTGATCTTGTTGAGATCTCTATAATCTGGATGACACATATGCCATGAACCATCCTTTTTAGAATCCATCATATCTGGTGAAGATTTGTCTGCTTTGTTTATGGATTCTTGCTATAAATTTGAACTTCTTTGTGTGAGATTTCTGAATAACTGTTCTTTAAACATCATGCAGGCATGGGCTCGTCTTTGCAAGTGCCTTGGGCAGGATTTCTTGCCATACATGAACATTGTTATGCCACCTCTACTTCATTCAGCACAGCTCAAACCAGATGTTACTATTACTGATGCTGAAGACACAGTTGATGAAAACATTGACTCTGGTGATGACAGACATGTATTTTATGATTCTTTCTCCATTAATGGACAGCAAAATGTCCATTGAAATTTGAATCTTGATAGCTTTAATGGTTGGGAGGTTAATGAGTGATTTGGGTGTATTTTGATTTGCTTTCATTTGCATGTGAAAAATATCAGTTAGACTCTGAATTGTCAGGGAATATTTTGGAGCTTTGTCGCAGATGTGTCTAAGAATCAAAATAAAAGAATTATTATTATTATTATTTTTTGGAATATAATTATCTATTTTGTTAACTTATTAAAATGTACATTCACATATTGCCTATATTGATTGTGCTAGGAGGCGCATTCTACATCCCAGTACAGGGAAGACATGTCAGCTCTGTTTTTAATGCTATATATGTCGGCCAAATATATCACTTTATAACAAAAAATATATAAATATGTATTATTATAAACGAAACGGTTAACACTTTGAGGGATTTAATCCCTCTCTCAGTGCTTTATAGGTCTAGGGTCAAGATGGCTTTAGGCTGTTAATTTCTTCCAGTATTTATCGTTCATATTTATCATTGTATATATTGTTTGTCAGACTGTGGTTTATCAGTTTTTGTAGCATCGGATGTGTTCTAGCCATGAAATTTGGTGGAGAGGTTAGAATACATGAGATCTCCAAATCCCATAAATCGTTTTTGGAAATTCCACTTAGAGATAGCTTAATTAGATTATTAACCAATTTTTAAAAATTTCTTAAGTCTAAACTTAGGGAATATGGTTAATTAATTAGAATTAATTAAGTCAAGGTGTGAATTATGTAGAAACTCACACAAACCGACTCCAAGATGATCCTAGCCATTGATTAAGATTTAATCTTGGCCATTGGTGCTTTGATAGTGGATTATACGAGGAAGTCGATGGGCACTTGGAGAAGACACACTAGACACGCCAATAGTTTGATTTCCTTGGCATCTCGATTTCCAGAGAGCAGCAACAGTGGTTGGAGAGCCAACGATCGAAGCAGAGACAATGAAGGGCAGAGATAGTGATCCGGAGGAAGTTTTCCAGAATCAAAGAGGCAACAACAAGGGACTGAGTTATTCCCAGTGAGACAACACAGAGCACTGCGCAGTTGCTTGAGGGAAGCAATTCGATTTAGCTAGAGAGAAATTCGTTTTCAGTTCTAGAGACCGGACAAAGGGTCCAAAGTGCAGGGGAAGCAATTTCCTCGGCAGAAACATGCATAACGACTTCATTAGAGGCAGTTTAGAGGCTAGATGTCATAGGTTCTGCACAAAGCAGCGCAAAGGTTGATGCAGAGAGTCCAAGAGGATGAGTTTCCGAAGAGAACTTGTGTCGGGATTGCTTGTGGAAGAAGGGTAATTCCCTCAGATAATTTTGCCCAGATTTTCTTGCTATTTGGATTCCCAGTTGGGCAACCATAGATCGTACTCATAATTTCATTGCTGCATAGTAATAAAAACCCTCACTGCTGCACTAGTTTTCCCACATTGGGTTTTTCCGGGGATATTCATCCAAAAATAACGACGTCATTTTTGTGTGGGTGTGCTAGTATTTTCTTAGTTTCGAACGCTATTATTTCCACAGTTTTTATTTGTGAAGGTTGCAGTGTGATTTATTTGATATTGCCGTGGTAGATAATTTGTTAAAATAATTAACAATTAGAAAAATAAATTCCAATTGCTGCAATAGGATTTCAGTTTTAGGAATTTTCACATGGTATGATAGCGTGAGTGATCAACCTAGAAAGCTCAGAAGCGAAGAAGAGAATTTCGCGCTCGGAGGCTCTGAAGCGGAGAAGAGAATTTCGCTGCTTAGTGGGAGTAGTAGGTCGAAATTCTTGAGGCAACGCAGTTCCTTGACAGGGAGGTTGAGTTGCTGAGGCAGGAATTCGATTTTCAGTTGCAGGGTTGCAAAAAAATTGAATTGCCCGGGATTGTGATTTCAACAGTCAGAGGGAGCAGCTGCAACTCAAATTTTCGCTGAGCAGATTCCTTGGTTGGATGCAAAAGGGTTTTGCAGTTGCAGAATCAATGTTAGGTGGAAGAGAAAAGCACACACAACAAAGGGAAAATTTCTCTTAGGGAACTTCAAGTCTCAGAGGTTCAATTTTTCCAAGCAGATTGGTAGCAGCAACTAGTAGATCTGCGCATTCCAGAAAGGAGTGCGAGTAGCAGAGCAACAACCAAGCAGAGAGAAAGAGGAAGTTTTCGACAGTTTTTGAGATGGCCACAACAAGGCTTAGAGACTAGCATAGGTTGGAGTGTTCCTCCAACTATGTCATCTAGAAGGTTAAAACATCTTTCTTGTTGGATGAATATGGCCTGAAGCTCTACATGACAATGTTGTGGCATTTCCCTAGGATGCGGATCAGCTAAAAGAATATAGGAAGTAAATGGCGAAGGTGAAGCGGTTGATCCTGGATGGAGTCCGGGACCATATAGTCTCACACATAGCTGGCAAGGATACTGCCAAAGAGATGTGGGATGCTCTCTCCACACTATATCAGGGCACTTCCGAGCAACGGAAGATGTTCCTGGAAGAAAAGATGAGATGCATTAGGATGTAGGAAGGCATGGATCCCTTCCTCACTAGGATTCAAGAGGTTTGGATCAGTTTGCAGCTGTTGGGGCAACACCTCAACCAACAAAGCTAGTGAGATTGGCACTGAACAATGTCTTTGAGGAGTGGCAAGCTTTTTGTCCAAAGTATATTGGGCAGTTACAAGCTACCAGAATGGGACAGGATGTGGTTAGACTTACAACAAGAGGAGTTGAGGCGAGCTCTTTTAAAGAGTTCGATCAATGGCAATAGTAGCAAGGGATTGAATGTGGTGAAGGAGGAGGAAAATGTGGCCCTCGCATCAAAGGGTCGCAATCAGGGGCATGGGGAGCAATGAAGGAAGAAGAAGGACCTATCAAAGGTCAAGTGCTTCAGATGTGGTGAGCTCAGTCACTACAGCACGCAGTGTCTTCTCAGGAAGAAGGACAAGTCAGAGAAGCAAGCAGCACCAATTGAGATCCACAAGTTGTCCTCCAGGTTGGAGGAAGACTTCGCGATAATGGCAGCCATACCTCCAGGAGTGAGGTGGGGTGACTTGGAGTTGTAGTACCACAAAGCTACAAATTTTGGCAGGGTCCTTGAGGAGCCTACCTCATGGATCATTATCTGGCTACGAGGGGGCCCACAATATTCACTAGCAGAATGGATTAATGTCAGAGATGTAGTCAAATTTTGAGTGACAGTGGCAAACTAGTAGCATTCAAGTGTTGAGGAGCGCAGTTCAGTGTTGAAAGCAAAGCAGATGGTTTAGTGTAGAGTTAGCAGCAACGCATATTCTTCAGTGACAGCGCAGACACTAGTAGCAACCAGGACTCGGGAGACAGAAGCATCATATTGAACACAGTTGATTCAGTATTTTGGATGCTTCTTAGTTGCAGTTGCAGCAACATCAAATGAGAGGGTGTTGCAGTGCAGATGCAAGGTTGACATCAGTATCGCAGTGTCAGCAACAACACAGATGCAACCTCAGAGTTGCACAGTGGTTGGTGGGCAGTATGGCCAAACATCAGCAACGTGACAAAGGTGATACAAAGACATGGTGTTGTGGCAGGATGTGCAGCACTAGAGAGAGAACACAATCCTCACTAAGAGGGAGTATTAGTTTTTGTAGCATCAGAGGTGTTTTAGCCACGAAATTTGGTGGAGAGGCTAGAATACATGAGATCTCCGAAACCCATAAATCATTTTTGGAAATTCCACCTAGAAATGGTTTAATTAGATTATTAACTAGTTTTAAAAATTTTCCTAAGTCTAAACTTAGGGAATATGGTTAATTAATCGGAATTAATTAAGTAAAGGTGTGAATGATCTAGAAACTCACGCGGATCGACTCCAAGATGATCCTAGCCATTGATTAAGATTTAATCTTGGCCGTTGGTGCTCCAACAATGGAGAAAACTCACTAGACACACTAACAGTTCGATTTCTAGAGAGCATTTCTAGAGAGCAGCAATGGTTGTTGGAGAGCCAGAGATCGAAGCAGAGACAGTGATCTGAAAGAAGTTTTCCAGATCCAGAGAGGCAGCAACAAGGGGCTGAGTTATTCCCAGTGAGGCAGCGCAAAGGACTGCGCAGTTGCTTCAGAGAAGCAATTCGATTTAGTTGGAGAGAAATTCATTTTCAGTTCTAGAGGTCGGGTAGAGGGTCCAGAGTGCCGGAGAAGCGATTTCCTCAGCAGAGATAGGCATAACAACTTCATCAGAGATAGTTAAGAGGCTAGATGTTATAGGGTTTGCGTAGAGTAGCACAGAGGTTGACGCAGAGGGTCCAGGAGGACGAGTTTTTGAAGGAAAGTTATGTCGAGATTGCTTGTGGAAAAAGGGTAATTCCCTCAGATAATTTTGCCCAGATTTTCTTGCTATTTGGATTGCCAGTTGGGCATCCATAGATTGTACTCATAATTTCACTGTTGCATAATAATAAAAACCCTCACTGCTGCACTGGTTTTCCCACATTGGTTTTTTCCGAGGCATTTGTCTAAAAATAATAGTGTCATTTTTGTGTGTGTGTGCAAGTATTTTCTCAGTTTCCAGCGCTATTATTTCCACAGTTTTTATTTGTGAAGGTTGCAGTGTGATTTATTTGATATTTGCCGTAGCAGATAAATTGTTAAAATAATTAACAATTAGAAAAATAAATTCCAGTTGCTGCAATAGGATTTCAATTTTAGGAATTTTCACATGGTCTAGTGGCAAGTTGGAGTGCTTGCCATGATCATGGCCCAAGTTCAAATTCCAGCAGACATGCTCCAATGCTAAATATGGAAGTTACATATGCTCTCTGGTCTGCAAAAAGGGTTTTCCAATTGGGAAGTAAATTATCAGCCTATATATTTGAATATCTGTCAATCACATATGTTTCTGGTGTTCTTTAGATCTTCATTTCAGTCTTTCCACCGAGTCTCAAAACTATAGCATTTAGGTTAACCTAGTGTTTTCAAAAATGGACTAAGTTGACTTAGACTAGGTCAACTTAACTGAGTGAACCATTGCTTGTTTGGCTTGGCCAACAAATGGGTTTGGATGGCTGGTTTGGTATTGAATAGGTTGAGTCAAAGTTTGATTCACTTAGTTTGTTTCTAACCCGGCCTTTTCAACCAAGTTTGTACCTACTTGGTTGAGTAGCTATTCCACCCTGCTGTGGCCCACTGTGGCTGACTCAGCAAGAAAAAATCAATTTTTTTATTAAAAGCATAAGCGAAAAATTTAACTCCTAAACCCTGCCAATGTCTTGTCTTGGAGGACTCTCATTTTTGACTCCCATGGTTTGACCAAAAATGCTGACATTTAATGGTAATGGTAGGATTGCAATATTTTCATTGGATTCTATCATGTATGAGGGCATGGGATTGGCATTTCATCAAGAGCACTAAGCTCTTTATGTACCTTGATGTTAGTGGTATTGATTGTTGAACTCCTATGTCATGGCCTTAGCAAAAATATGCCCTTCATGCAAACCAAAATCAATTCGTTAGACATGTTAAACTTTTTACACCATATTATAAGGCTTGGATTGGGAATTTTCACCAGAACAGGGTGGTCTTGACTGATGTTCCTAGAGGATGTAAGTAGAGGCAAAAGCTAGACAAGAGGCAAAGGGTGATACTAATGATGATGATCCCAATATAAACAATGGTGGAACATCACTTGTCATTTAAATGTTCTTGCTCATTTATTCATAATGTTTTCTTTCAAAATTACAGTAATCTTTTGGAGTCATGGTTTGGAATCTTTAAAATATAAATTTTCATTCAAATTTAATATTTTCTGTATTTTATTAGTAGACCGAGTCATTGAAATCAGATTGGTTTGAGTCAATCTGAGTCTGAGTTGACCCTCGACTGATTCCAAGTCCGAGTCTGAGTTTTAAAACATTGGTTTAATGCTGGCAACTATGGTCTGTTGTTTATGGAAATTTTCAGTAATCAGTTTAATTAATGCTAGTGATATTTTCTCACATAATCAATGATGATAAAACAGATTGCTTGAAAAGACTTTTATCTCGATAGATGTAGTCTTCACTCTACTTCATGTCATGTATTTTCTTAGCTCAACTTACTGTAGTTAGCTAGTTTAACGTTTAGCAAATTTCTATTAGGTATCTGTTTTGATATGCTTTCTGGCATTTTTATAGGAGTTGCTTTTGCACTTCCATATTGTACTTTGTTTCCTGATGTATTCTTTGAGTCCCATAGACCTACTTTTGTGGTCATTTGTGGACATTAATAAACTTACCTTATCTTAGCTTTTGATGTTCAAATTTATAAGTAACTGTTATTAAATATGTCTTATAGATATCATTGAATTACAGACCCACAAATTGACATGAGTAAAAGACAGCCTCTTCATTTTAAAGCCATCATCTTTGTAAGAAACAATAAACAGAAGATACACAATTAGGTCATACTGTGCTGCTGTTGTTTTCCAAAAAGCTTACAGCAAAGAAGCTGATATGCATCCTGTCATGACAAGTCCATGGAAATTAATTTCAAGAGAGAAATGATCAAGGAATAAATTGCAATTGCATTGTAGGAATTGGAGTTTGGCATTGTTGAACTGTAGTGTGGAAGAGACCAAATAAATCCTAGCTGCTTGCAGTTGAACCCTTCCCTTTTGCTGTAGTATGGTACACATGCCTTTATATTTTATGTTGTAGAAATTCCTTGAAATTCTGCAACTGCTAATATGAACAATCTGAAAACTAGTTTCTTTTAATATGGACACAGAATTTCTCTATTTATTTTGCAGCGGAATAGGAACATAAATAAATGCACAATCACACAATTCAACAAATTTTTTCTAGGGAAGCCAACTGGGAAAACCCTCTGCTTGCTTGAGAATATTATTGATAGAAGAATGAGCAATATATCTCTTACAATACAACTTGGTTTCAATAGAGATTACAATGATCTTCCTGCTTGAACTAAGCTCGAAACGATCTGCAATACCCCTGATCCTTATGCCTTCTTGCCTTCCCTGGATGAGCTCTGAAATCCTAGCGCATTCCCAAGGCTATTCTTCCTCTATCAAATCTCACACATAGGCTCCTTCTTGTTCTTATTGCTCTTACAAGCTCACACACAATACTTGTGCTCAAGAAGAATGATTACAATTGTGCCTTCGCTCTTCTTTATAAGCAATTCGAATGGCTAAATTTAGCAAGTCAATATTTTAGGAATTGAACTTGTGATTGAGTTGTTAACTAAGTTGAAGTGGCTTATGAAACTTGTCTTAAGCCTTTGATCTAGAATTAGAGACTTGTCACTTGTCCTTTTCCAAGTTAACTCGCACTAGAAGACAATGAACTCAGCCTTCCATTTTTGCACATTAGTTAACTGCTTCATAACTCGTCTTAATTTGTAGGGACTCATTCTAAATCATAGGAATTTGTCCTAACATATAGGAATTGGTTCCTAACTTATAGGAATTCGAGCATGCTAAGGAAGAACTCTTTGAGGTCCCTTTGATTAAGGCACAAATCAAGGAACCCTTTCTCACTATCATTTTCAACATATGTCTCTTTCAAAAGTGAGAAACTGATGGAATCAAAGCTGCTTGCAGTTGCTGATCCACTAATTTACTTAGATCTACAATGCAGAATGGATGTTTTATATATCTCTCAGAGGTTTAGAATTTTTTGTTGTGTAGGGCATCCCCAATGTTTTTTTGAATGCCATTCTACAAAAGGTGTTCATAAACTCTGTTCTAGTGAAAGATTATACCCTTACCAATTTTTTGAACTACAGCGTGGAGACCATCACAATTGGGGACAAGAGGATAGGCATCTGAACAAGTGTACTGGAAGAGAAGGCTACTGCATGTAACATGCTTTGTTGTTATGCTGATGAACTGAAAGAAGGATTCTATTCATGGATAGGGCAGGTATTTGATGGTATTAATCCATTGTTAGTAAATGTTGGTGACAATTTTTCTTTATTAAAATTATGTAACTAATTTTGGTTTGACAACAGGTTGTGCCAATTCTTGTTCCATTATTGAAGTTCTGTTTTCATGAGGAAGTTCTGATGGCTGCATTTTCTGGTATTTTACATATTTTCTCTAATGGATGACATATATTTGAGTCAAAGATGTCCAGAAGCTTATCACCAGTTGTTGTTTAAACAGGCATGCTGTTAATTTTAGCTTAACATGTTCTTTGCTTAGGTTAGTTACTTCATTAAATCATTAGCCCATTATCAAGTCAATTGCATTAACCATCATCATATGACAGTAACTAATGAAAGAACATTAAATATAAATGCAGAAGATAAGCCAAGACAAGAGAACACAAAGATATGGCTCAAGCCAGGGAAAAATCCCAAGATGGGGAAAACCCTTGATCAAATCTTCTTATTATAAATATCAAATGTTCAACAGAGGGAGAGAGTACAATACTTCAAAGTGACTTGCCGATTTGAGCCTTCTTAGGGTGATGATATACTGCAGAGGTATCTTGATCTGATTAGGGTTTCTTTCAGTTCATCATGTCTCACCTAATAGCTTCAATACACATCATTTCAGCTGCAGCTCAACAAGGAAAACAATATGCTGCCCTTCGCTGACCCTTGGGACTGTTCTAGATCTAAATCAGGCCTCTCATCCCCCTTTAACAGACCTGCGGTCTACCTTGAAGTGACAGCCCTGAAGAGAGGTTTCACAAGAAGATATGATCCTTCCAAAAATGTTCACAATTCAGCCTAGAAGCAATACATGAACTCGGCCTACCTTTCAGCTTATGATTTCGGACCAACAAGAACAAGTTCACCCATTCAGAGAGCTCAGAATTTATCCGACGCCCTGCGTTTCACATTCTGAAGTATCTCGGTCAAGATTAGACCTGTGGCCAGGATGAGAAGGATTCCAAGTGGCTGCGGCCTACTTAGAATAGAGTCTTCACACCATAAAATATGCCCGAACACACCAGCCCGTTAGAGATGCCTGTGGTCAGCCTTAGAGAAAACTTGGACCTGAAATAAGAGACAAATTCTGTCACGCCTAGACCTCCAATTAACTTTGCTGCCACAGAATTATCACAGGAACGAGTGCACAAAGGATGTGAAATGAGATTGAAGACCACTTCTATATATACAAATCGATGGGGTCAAGAGTCATGTTGCTTGGGCTTCATGAACCTGCATTAGGGTGAGGCCGACCTTGAAAATTTACATGAGAGAGGGCACAAATTCAAAAACCCATTTCTCCTTATCCAAATTTGACGATCTTTAGGTCGATTTTGGTCCTCTCGAACAGAGGAATTCAATGCCATAATTATCTTCTTCAAAAGCCCTGCCTGCAATGGAATTTGGCCATAGTTGCCAATTTTAATACTCCCTCTCAACTAGGGAGAATTCCATTTGCCAATCCATGCTATCTTGTTTTAACTCTGCTGAACATTGATATAGATAATGAAGAAGAATTGATCGAGAGTGAGTCACAAGACCTTGCCACTCTCCACTGACAAAAGTCAGTCCACATAACCAAGGGGTGAACTCCAATCGGATTTGATCTCAAGTGAGCAAGTTGAAGAAACATCATTCATCCTAGACATAGAGAGTACGACAGACTACAGTACACGATGCGTCCATGGGTAGTGCTATGGTTCCTATCCACTTTCCCAACTCATTGGCCAGATGAGAGGTAATTCCCATGTGTCCCAGACTGCATGGGTAGGATGATACTGGAGCAATAGCAGGGAAAGATTAAATCACATCCTGCTCATAATCACACGTAGGGAAAGGATGAACCACATCCTATAGTCACATATGACAACCATCGTAGGGAAAGGATAAACCACATCTTACACATATGCAAATCACCGAGAGTAGGGAAAGGGTGAACCATGTTCTACATGCATGCCAACCAATCAATCGTAGGAAGGATCCTACTTGTGGGAAAAAGATGAACCATGACCCACCGACATGTCAACCGTTGATCGTAGGGAATGAGCATCCTAAATTTGGGGAAAGGATGAACTACGTCCCACTGGCATGTCCACATGTGACAACCAACAGATGCTTATATGCATCTCTCACTGGGTTTTCTGCAGGAGAAGGTGAACCATTCTTCTTGCTCATATGCCATAAGAGAAGGTGAAGCACTCATCCTATGCATATGCCATCAATCGTAAGGGAAGGTGAACCACTCACCCTACATACATGTGTCATTAATGGTAGGGGAAGGTGAACAACTCACCCTACACACATGTCAACTGTCATGGGGTATCACAAGGGAAGGTAAACCACTCACCTTGTACACAACGCACCTATAGGGGAAGGTGAACCACTCACCCAATGGTCATTCATAGCTCCAAAAAATACCTCAAGTCCCCAGCATGTTCAACCGGGACCCTCATAGTAGGGTCTATCCATGATTCCAATCACTTTTTGAAGAATTTAATTGTACCAAGAGGCTCAACAAGGATGTCAGACACCTGCGCATCCATCCTGGAATGATGGAGCTTGATTTCTCCCTGCTGTACCATTTAAAGTGGTAACTGGTGTCAATATGTAAAATACTGGATTCTCTAAATCCTACTCTGCAATGTACAACAATGGTGATTTTCAGCATGTGCATAAATGGCTGCTGAAGAGTTTCCTTAAATGACCATGCTTACTGCCTTATACACTCTCCTTCAATAGTGCTTCAGAGCAACAAATTTCAGTCTTTAAGAAATAAAGGTGGACCTCAAGAGATGCAATACTTAAATGTGCTCTAACCATCTAACATACTGTCAATCCAGCCACTCTCTGCAGTGTACTTCAGATCATACTATCTTAATGAGCAGCTATCCATCTTCGTATCAAGGCAAATAATCGATAAAGGAGAGGATGATCATCTTGCTAGACAACATCAATAGCTGAATCCAAACATCATAGCTCCCTTTGAGAAGGTAACCTTGCCTACAATGTAACCATCTGCAGTCTGCTATTAATCCAGGGATTTTATAGCTCCCTCTTTTGCTTTAGGTGATCATCTAGCCTTTAATCATGAGCTACCCATACAAGAGATGAGACTTTCCATGAGGCAACTGATCCATGATGGTGAAGGTTCCTTTGCATTCAGGCGACTATATCTATAAGACTATTCCTTGTAAGATCCTGACTTAATGCAACCAAGATGTCAAAATCAGGATCTTCTGCTTATCGTGTTCGATAAGACATAGAATCTGTCATGCACCTTCTTCATGGTACCTTTGATTTCGTGCTGATGATTGTTGCCCCAAAAGAGACTGTTCCACAGTGCCATGCACTTCTTGTCCTAGCTGATCTTTAAAATAAAAGCTTCAGGTGTGCTGCATTCTTTATCAAAAGTGCTGTATTTTCTTTTACTGGAAGATCCCAGTAGATTCTTCATAAATAACATTTCAAAAGATAAACTATGCGACTGTCTTGTTCACAACTTCGTTTCTGAACAAGACTATAACACAGTAGTCAATTTACAGGAGCTTCAACATATCATCATGGCTTCTGGACTGAAACAATATCATAATGCTGTAAATGATGCTGAGCTGATAATGCCATATATAGAAGAGATGATTCCATAATGCAGAGGATGCCTTATAATAGATTGAAGGCCATACAGAGTGAGATAATATAGTTCTGTTTCAGTGAGACCATATGCAATTAAGAGAGACCATTTTCCATTACAGCGAGACCAAAAACAAAGCGAGATCACGTGAAAGTAGGATCATAGGGCCAGAGCATATGCTGATACAAAGATGCGATATTGCCACTACCAGAGATATGATGTCATTACCATTGCATTGATTCTATATGACGAGATCATGGCATTAGAGTGAGTAGACCTGAACATGAGAGAGACCTGTAGCCATAGATGAGCAAGAGTGTAGAAGAGTGAGCTATTCAGAGGGCTTATGCGATTCCAAATGACTGTTACAGAGATGTCATTTCATAATGCAATCCTTTGTGTAATGTGATGATGCCGCTTCAAATAGAGATTGGAGATTGAACTAAGAAGCAATGCCAAATGCGTTGCTCTGGAAATTATGTCAATATAATGTCGTAGATATTAGTTCAGATCTGAAGTTCCAGAGGTTGGCAAAGAACTAAACTACTAGATATCTGATATAGGTTTACTGAATGCAAGAGTCCATTTCTGAGTTTGATTTAGTCCACAGGCAGTTTGCTGTGCAAGGTAATCTTTAGGACAAATTGACACCTCAGAAATATGTCTGTATAAAGCCAACGTTGCTTACAGCTTGAATATATTCGATCAAGCTTCAGATTTGCCAAAAACGCTTGGTAAACCTTAGAAAGTTAGATCAAATCTTCACATGAAGATAATGTTGAGCGAATTCAACATCAAGACAATCATATATTTCCAATTGTTCTACTGATGCATATGAGGACAGCTTTGGATAAGGTTGCCAAACATATCAGAATTTGTATTGTTCTCAAGCCTTATTGTTGATAATAGATTTTTCAAAATATACTTTGTTTTTTCAGAAGAGGGACCAAAACCTTTCCGCTCAGACTTGATGCCCTTGGACAGAGGTTCAAGTGCATCATCAAACAAGCCCTCCTTCAAGAACGAACTGGACGGAAGTTATAGATTAAATGGCCTTATAACATGCTTTTGTCAAGAGGAAACCTTTTACAGACAGCAGATAGAATACTTGTCTCCTTATATGTTGGATGCATCAACATAGGCTCTGACTTTTGGCTTCAATAGAGATATTGACCATGTATAATTGTTAACTAACTGAACCAATCACATACGTGAATACGCCACTGTAATGTGTGTAATAGGTAATGAAACAAAAATGCTCAGAATTCCCACGTCACTGTGAACTGGATTGTATGTGTGTAAGATGTTGCTTCGCTGTTTGCTGCTCAGGCCACAGAGTTGATCAAAAACTCATCCACTGCTACAGGAGTAGATAAGGATCTTGATTATATCAAAATTGTGCCATGATTGATGGGCTGCTTTAATCATAATGTACAAATCCTGGAAACTCCTTTAAACTCAGATTATACAATGGACAGACTTTGGCTTCTCCAAACAGAGATCGGAGTTCTTTCTTTTGCTAATATGAAGACCGAGATCTGACCCTTCTTCATATGCTTGTGATGTAGTAATCTTGTGCCCCAGATAAGGTGGAAAAGGTATAAACCTGCAGTAAAATAAGAATCGACCACAGTATGGCTTCAAATGCCTGCATTAAGGCCACTGTTCCACCAAGTCTCCGGGACGGGGAGACGCGGGTGCGGGGAGACGCACAAGGGGGACATGTGGGAGTACCCTCAAATTTTAGGGAAATTTAGGGGGGATGGGGGGACGTCGGGGTATATATATATTTTTTCCTTTTTAATATATATATATATCAAATTCATATTCAATAATGAAAGCATAAATACAATGATACATACATAATTGAATTAAATAATGAAATACAATGATCCATACTCGTCATCCTTACTAATACATACATGATTCATCCATAGATCACAAGATTCAATAATGAAATACTCCAATCCATATTCATTATTCATTATTCACCATTGTAGAATCTACATTGATTTAAAAACTAAATTCATCATTCATCATTCTAGATTCTAAATTGATTTAAAATTAGAATTCATCATTCATATTCTAGAATCTAATTAGTTCTAAGCAAAATAGACTATAATAGATACTGAAATCTGAATACTGGAATAGTAAATTGATATAACTAAAACTCAAAAACAGTGGAGTGATGAGTCTAAAAGTCACTCTAAATTACAAAGAGGGCTTGATGCTCTTGATTAAATATTAATTCCATACCCGTGTACATGACAAATTCAATGGAAACATTGCAATCCATCGAATCCTGAATTCTTGAAAAACTGTTAAGTCTGCTGGATTCTGAGTGAGATCTAAAATTCTACTTTCTCCATATGAAATCCAATGAGGTCGGAACCACTCTCAAACATCCTGAGTCATTTCATGGTAATGTTAAAAATTTAAGTAAAAAGATGAAAATGAAAGATAAAGGAGAATCTTAAACATTACCATGAATTGCATAGCATTAGTAGGGAAATATAGTCAAATACTAGGTTTTCCCTGTCATAAATCATTGTTTAAAAGCAAATTTAACAAGGGACGCATAGCCCATATTGAGGGGAGACACCTAGGAGTCCCCCTTTTGCGGAGTTGCGTCCCCCACATTGAGGAAACGTCCCCCCCTGTGTCTCCCCAAAAGGGGGACGTGGGGAAACATTTCCCCAGATGTCCCCCCGTCCTGGGTGCGTGGGGTGCATGCACCCGACCCTGGGAGACGTGTCCTCGTGGAACACTGGTTAAGGCTTCTTTAGGGTCTCATGCAACTGCGAGTTCTTCAAAAGGACAAAGAGTGATTACAAAAACCAAAATCAAACTTTTCCAGGGAGCGTGCAATAGAAAGTTTGATCTTCCAAACTAGAATAGCCCGAACCCTAACTCCCTATTGTTTTGCATTGCAGCTCCTTAGGGTGGTCGAAAAATTCAGAGTGTACCTTGTCTTATCTTCAGACTTTGTCAACGAACTTCTTTCAGTGATTGCTTTCACTTTCACTATGGCTTGGGCTTATCTTAACATGAGCTCTGATACCATGCTAATTTTAGCTTAATATGTTCTTTGCTTAGGTTAGTTACTTCATTAGATCATTAGTCCATTATCGAGTCAATTACATTAACCATCATCATATGACAGTAACTAACGAAAGAACATTAAATGTAAATGCAGAAGATAAGCCAAGACGAGAACACAAAGATATGGCTCAAGCCAGGGAAAAACCCCAAGATGGGGAAAACCCTTGATCAAATCTTCTTATTATAAATATCAAATGTTCAGCAGAGAGAGAGAGAGTACAATAATTCAAAGTGACTTGCCGATTTGAGCCTCCTTAGGGTGATGACATACTGCAGAGGTATCTTGATCTGATTAGGGTTTCTTTCAGTTCATCATGTCTCACCTAATAGCTTCAATACACATCATTTCAGCTGCAGCTCAACAAGGAAAACATTATGCTGCCCTTCACTGACCCTTGGGACTGTTCTAGATCTAAATCAGGCCCTTGTCCCCTTTAACAGACCTGCGGTCTACCTTGAAGTGACAGCCCTGAAGAAAGGCTTCACGAGAAGATACGATCCTTCCAAAAATGTTCACAATTCAGCCCAGAAGCAATACATGACTTCGGCCTACCTTTCAGCTTATGATTTCGCACCAACAAGAACAAGTTCACCCATTCAGAGAGCTCAGAATTTATCCCATGCCCTGCGTTTCACATTCTGAAGTATCTCGGTCAAGATTAGACCTGCGGCCAGGATGAGAAGGATTCCAAGTGGCTGCGGCCTACTTAGAATAGAGTCTTCACACCATAAAATATGCCCAAACCCACTAGCCCATTAGAGATGCCTGTGGTCAGCCTTAGAGAAAACTTGGACCTGAAATAAGAGACAAATTCTTTCACGCCTAGACCTCCAATTAACTTCGCTGCCACAGAGATACATTATCACAAGAACGAGTGCACAAAGGATGTGAAATGAGATTGAAGACCACTTCTATATATACAAATTGATGGGGTCAAGAGTCATGTCGCTTGGGCTTCATGAGCCTGCATTAGGGTGAGGCCAACCTTGAAAATTTACATGAGAGAGGGCACAAATTCAAAAACCCATTTCTCCTTATCCAAATTTGACGATCTTTAGGTTGATTTTGGTCCTCTCGAACAGAGGAATTCAATGCCATAATTATCTTCTTCAAAAGACCCGTCAAAGTGGAATTTGGCCCTAGTTGCCAATTTTAACACATGCCAGAACTGCTCCAAGCTGGAAAATTGGCCATGGATAAAGGAAAAGCACAGGGATGTAATGAGTCATATGTTAAGCAGCTCTCGGACTATATTATTTCATCCCCTGTTGAAGCATTAGATAAGGTGAGATAACAAGCTCTTTTAAAAAAATTTAAACTTTTCATTATGTATAGTTCAATAGCTTAAAGATATATGATTGCAATGCCCCTATTTTCACTGACACAGTCTATGTGGCTTACCAGGAACCGGAAACAGAGGTCCTTACAAATATGTTAAGCTCACTAAATGAATGCATTCAGGTGATAACACAAATTTAATGCAACAATAATATTATATGGGATATTCACTTTATTTACTTCATTGCCTATGTTGGTTACCTATCCAGTGCCACGTATTGCGTAGTTTATTTTCTTCAAGGAAGTTGTCTATAGTCTCTATCTGCTTTTAGCTTTAATAATGATTCCATATCAAGAGTGCCTGTGCTTCTCAGAAAGGTATTATATCCTGTAACCTGGGTGCAAACTTGTGGAGGCTTTGCTTTATTGTGACTATGCTAATGAAGGCTTCGAGTGTTTGCTGAATTGTGCTGTTGTCACCTTTGGTCACAATTGTAGGGGCCTTTGATTTGTTGCCCTTGTAGGGATCAATAGATTCATGGCGTGGAGAATTTCCAGATGACTTAAGAAGTTTCAAAGTGGGCATAATGCTTTTTGCTAGTAATTCTAGGGAATTTGGCAACTAAAAACTTGGTTACTGTGAATGCAGTTGACTTTTATTTGGATTTAGGATTTAGGTTAACTACCTTAACTAGGCAGATTGTATCTCATTGCAAAATAAACTGTTTTAGAAGCTTGTTACGGAGGATGGTATTTTCCTTTGTGTTATTTTGTTTTCTTTTTTCTTAACTGTGGATTTATTAAGGTAGTTCAATGTATAAGATTTAAGATGCATATGCATGCAACTGCTTGCTACTATCATGGGATGCAAACAAAGTAGTTGAGTTTATGCAAGAAGGAAATAATAAAAATTGAGGACAATAATCCAGGGAGTACCCAAAAATTCTCTAGGTCACACAAGAAAGAAAATGCCTGAAGAGGAGTATCTACTTGTGTCTTTTTTGTTTTGAATGGGCTCTATTCACTTTCCTGTCAAGTCTAACATTATGCCATTTGAAGGGGGCTATGCTTTGTTATTCTTTCTGCTGGTGACCATCAATGCTACTCCATCAAAACCACATTGGGAAAATAAAATTTTCTCCTTGACGATAGGACCTGAAGAAGTTTTCTTCAACATTAACATTTGTGAAGAACATTATACACAGTGTTGCGGGGAGCGCCCCCCCCCCCCCTTTGAACCCGCTCCCGAAGCGCGCTCCGGGCGGGGGAGCGGCTCGGGAGCGCGCTCCCGTAAAAAAAATTTGCGCTCCCTGGTCTGTGAGGGAGCGCTTCAGGGAGCGATCGCTCCCGCGCTCCCGGAGTGCTTTTTAATGCCTGGGAGCGATCGGGGAGCGATCGCTCCCTGATTGCTCCCGGGCATTAAAAAACGCTCCGGGAGCGAATTTTAAAAAAACCGGGAGCGGTTCGGCGGAAAAAAATTCCGCCGGACCCGAAAAAACAAAAAAATTTAACTAATTTTTTTTGGTTTATAAGCCCAATGGGCCAAAAAAAAATCATTTCAATGAGATTGAGCTTGAGCTTGAGAGCTGAGGAAGAGCAAAGGAGCAAGGAGCAAGAGCTGAGGAGCAAGGAGCCAGAGCTGAGGAGCGAGGAGCAAGTGCCAAGGAGCGAGGAGCAAGCTTGCAGAGGTAAGTAACTTAATCATTTAGTTAGTTTAGTTGGTTAGGTAGTTAGTTTGTTTAGTTTAATTTACCTGTTTGAGTTTAAAGATCATTAATTTAAATTAAATTAATAAATTAAATGAATTAATCCCAATAAACTAAATTAATTTGCAGATTCAAGACTCAAACCCTACAAACATCAAACACGATGGACTGGGATTTTTATTGGCATTTTCCTCTTCCTGGTCCCTTTTCTGGTTATTATGGTGGTGGAGAGTAGGAAACTGAGGGGGCCTGAAACTGAAGAGGTGGATGAAGAAGCCGGAGGAAGTCAAATAGGTGAAAACCCCAGTGAGGAGGATGTGGAGGAGGGTGAACATGAGGGTCAAAAAACTAAACAAGACCAAACTCCATTGTGGAAATATGTTCAGAGGGCTGAAACAGGAAGAGGGGGTGGAACCACTAAATTTCATTGCCCCCATTGCAACACTGATTACACAGGCTCATACACCGTGCTAGAAGACACCTTGCGGGAAAAGGGCATGGGATGGAGAGAAACAAATAGGAATCAGAACTTGCAACGCGGGTGTCAACAGCAGATAGAGCCAAATACATAAAGGAAGAGGAGGACGCCCAATACAAAGCAAAAAGATCAAGGGGTTTCTTTGAAAGCTCACAAAGAACTCCTTCAGCATCCTCCCAAGGCAGTGGATATGGACATGGAGGCTCAGGGTCATCATCTTTACGCCGTAGAACCATATCAGATTTCCTTGATGAGGGGTGTAGGAATGATGTGGATTCAAAAATTTACAGGTTCCTCTATGCAAATGGGATACCATTCAATGTTCTACGCTCACCTTATTGGCACGAAATGGTTTCTGCCATAAATGATGCCCCTAAAGGATACAAGAGCCCTGGGTATGACAAGGCAAGAACTGTTGGCCTTGATCATGAAAGAGCAAAAATATCACATTCTTTGAATAAAATGACAAGTTCTTGGACTGACAATGGGGTGTCCATTGTATCTGATGGATGGACAAATGTAAAAGGCAAGCCATTGATAAGTGTTCTTGCTGTGTCCCGAAGTGGTCCCATTTTTCTAGCTGCACATGATTACTCAGACAAGTTCAAGACCGCTATCAACATTGCAGAAGCATTGCTTGAAACAATTGAGCGTATTGGCCCATACAATGTCATCCAAGTCATCACTGATAATGCTCCTAATTGTAAGGCAGCGGGAGCAATTATTGAGGATAGATACCCGAACATATTTTGGTCTGGATGTTTGGTTCACACATTGAACCTTCTGTTGCATGATATTGTCAAAAACAAAAATGAACAATACCAATGGATTGGTGATTTGTACAAGAAAGGAAAAAAATGATAAAATTTATTACAAATCATAGCAATACCCATGGCCTTTTCCGCAGTCACTCGAGATTGGAGTTGCTGAAGATTGCGAGGACTAGATTTGGTAGCTATTACCTCACCTTCAGGCGCCTTTTGAAGGTAAGAGAGGGTTTAGCTAGCATGGTATCAAGTCCAAATTGGCAGGTGTTAAAGGAAAGGGCTACAAATGTAGCTGACATTGCAGGTTTTGAAACGGTGGAGGAGGCCGCTCTTGATGGGCGTTTTGGACAACTGTGAGACAGGTATTGGATTTCACCAAGCCAATTTATAACATGATTCGGTTTGCAGATACAGACAAACCAGTGATTGGCGAGGTGTATGAGCAAATGGATACCATGTTGGGGGAAATAAAAGACATTGTTAATAACAGAGATCCCGACTTGTACAATCTGATTCACGATTGTGTGTGTGAACGGTGGAAAAGGCTTAACCTTCCACTACATTGCTTGGCGTATATCCTTACGCCAAAATACTACTCAGATTCTTGGTTGGGCAAACCTGCAGCAGGGGGTGGTGTTAGGACCAAACCCATTTAGATCGAGAGGTAACTAAAGGATATCTGGATGCATTAGAAAAGTTGGTGCCTGACAGGGAGGAATGTGCAGCTGTGCGCCTTGAAATAGGCAGATACTTCACTGGCAGTGGTTTGTATGTAACTTCCATGCAATGGACGACAAAGATAAATTTGATTCTCTCACATGGTGGGAAACATATGGGCGGCGACGGACTTTTGCGAAAATTGGCATTGAAAGTTCTTGCACAGGTTGTAAATTCTTCTTCTGCAGAGAGGTGTTGGAGCACCTACAGTTATATACATAATGTGAAAAGAAACAGGCTCAACGAAAACGAGCAGAAAGCTTGGTTTATGTGCACTACAATTTGAGGTTGTTGAGCCATTACTGTGATCGGGCTAATGAAGATCCCACATATAAATTTGGGACAATCACCCTGAGGACGACAATTTGGAGGATGGCATTGTACATATGGAAGAACTAGAAGATGAGCTTGTAAGGGATGAAGCTGAAGCAGCTGCAGCAGCCATGCCACCTCCACCTCCACCATCCAGTAGCAGTTCTCGGGGCCCGAGTCTTGTTCCATTGCTGTCGCCACCTCCATCGACACCCTCGCGTGGAGCTCTAGTTCTGGTCGTCGGTCTGGCGGGGAGACTCCTAGAAGACCACCACGACCTACTTATACTCCTGGAGACTCTCGTGGCAGGGGCCACTTGTAGATTTACAGTTTACTTGTCTTTTTTTAGTTTCTATCAGAGACTTGTCACTTTAGTTTTCATAACTGTTCAGTGTTGAGTTTTGAGTCCTTGACTCTTGACTCTTGACTCTTTCATATCATTATGACATTATGATTATTT